>OY740776.1:18889178-19414178 GCA_963513935.1 Aphrophora alni | reverse complement strand
ATAGAGAAACAAGTATTTAATGGATTTACTTGTTCTACCCCAGCTTTTTTAAATATAAGGGTCCTAGGAGGACTTGCCACCTCGAGTACGCTAGTACGATCTCAATCGCAGGAGTTATGAGGGAGCAAACCCCTACGAATGAATTGATTAAAAAGGATCTGAAGGCCGCAAATTCCCTACATCAGAATTGGGAGCAAGCCTTATACAATTGAATCAAGCGGTAAGAGTAAGAAGCGCGCCTAAAAACATATCTAGTAAAGGTGGTATTTAACCCGAAGGGTGACTGAAGTGAGCAGAGGAGGTCTAGTGGGCGCAGAACTTCCCAACCACTTGCATGACGAATCAAACAGAAGGTATAGAGTTCGCAACTTCCTCGTTTAGGGCATGGAGCATAGAGGTTTAGTTATTGAACGCAGCGCTCTCTCTCTCTCACACACTCCCTCCTCTCTCCCTCATCCTCTCCACCCATTATAGCGAATGGGATTCTTCCCCCTCCCCAGTGCTGAGAGAATCGAACGGAGGACGTATAATTTGTTGACACAGCTGCCCTTCTTCGTTTAATGAATCTAGTAGAGGAGGTCTAGAGGACACAGCCTTTTCAACAGATTAGCAAGTTGAGTACAGGTAGTCTAGTTAGTGGATATAGGAATCCAGCAGAGTCTAGAAGGCCATTTCATAGCGTATCGAGGAAAGATGTAAAGGGTACAGTCGCACCTCTGCGTGAAGTAATCATAGGAAGTGTCTTTTGTGCACACAGATTATCCCCGCCCATTTAACGAAACCAGTAGAGGGATCTAGAGGGCACAGGTGTACACCCGCGTCCAGCGAATTGTGACGAGTAAGTTGAAAGGACTCACAACCCTCCTTACTGCAGAGTGAATTGAGTAAAGGGGTTTGGAGGGTACAGTCTCTTATTCTCCGTTGAGGAAATCGAGTACTAGACGTCTAGAGAGCCCAGTTCCTCCGTCGAGAGTATCGCACACCTCTCTCTATAAAAAAGGCGCTTTGTTTAAAATCTGACAATAGTTTGTAGGTAGTAAAATTGTACCCATTTCACATTATTTATAATGATTATTTCACCCCCCTTGTTGATTAATATCCTTCAAGATACAAAAAAGTTTAGGTATTTCATAATATTAAAATAAACCCAAAAATTAAGCTCCGAGTTTGAATTTAACCAGATTTTTTTTTTTACACAAATCATTACAAGGTTCCCCACAGCACCTGTTCTTTCTTATCTGTACTGATATCTGAGAAAGCAAAACTAAATTTCTTACACTAGTTATTGTATTACAAGGTACATTACTAAGTCTCGTTGCACATGAGAGAACGTGTGAATGTGTGTTGGGAGTTTTGACACGCATTTCTGATGTAATCATCGGTGACCGGAAACGGATATACGAGAGGAGATGAGCATCGGATAAATGTTGTGCAAGGAAAAACGGAGGTGTTACTATTTGAGCACATTGTATGCACAGTTTGCAGTGTTGCCAATAGTTTAAGCTATTCTTAGAACACACGTTGAAAAGTAAAACAGTCTATTGGACATGTGTTTGTACTCTTAGTCTCGCTGTGTTAATTACTTGCAATCAGCCGATTTAAGTTAAATTTGCTGATGTTCTAGTGTTGTATACCATTTTACATGATACTTTTTTTAGAAAAAACCTCGTAGTCGTCATCAATCGATCAATTTATTTCCTTATAAAAACATTTTACATATACAGAATTATTGTTATTTAGTGTCCAAACTTTTTTGGGGTAAAAATACACACTATTCGCAGTAGAAATGCACTCTTGAAAATTTTATCACAATTTTCCTTGTATGTAACTGTTTTCAAAAATGACGTGACTTAGCGACAAAAAGTTTAATTTCCTCAACTTTCCTGCCACCAATTGTTACTTTTGGTGTTATTTTCTGTGAGCGCATACAATTTTGAGTAAAATACAACCATTTTCACTTTAAAAAGTATAAATGTTAGTGTATTTATTTAGTTTGAAACAAAATATTTGTTTTCAGAAAAAACCTTAACTATTCAAAACACTATTGTTTTATGTAGACATTTGTCAATTTGTATTAATAACTTCCCCTTGTAGTATGCTTTCATTTGATATAAGACACAGTTTATATACTGTGAAATTGTAAGAGAAAACCAGCTTGAAATTCAAAACTACGTTGTTAAAATAGAATTTGTAATTAACTGTTTAAACACGGAATTTAACAGATCAATGTACTTATGTTAGAGAAAATATCTGAGTCAATTTAATTATTTTCTGAAGAACATCAAGCAAATTGTAAAATAAATTTCTTATCATTCACTTCATTCCTTTGTCCGGTCCGTGAGTAGGCCTACATATCAGGCTCGTGGATATCAGAAGGTGCTGGACGTTTACGTGTAGAAATGTTATGTGTAGGGAGTAGAAATGTAATCGAGTTCTGATAGCCTGGAGGGACAACCAACAGACACCTGGGTGTTCTGGAGGGACAACCAACATACCACAGCTAAGTGGTTGGAACTTATAGCTGAAGGGACAACCAACAGACTGTAAGCAGGAATACTATAGTAGAACCTAGTGCTGAAGGGACATTCAGAGGAAAGGTATTGATGCTGAAGGGACAACTAACAGACCACTAATGGCATCTAACTGCTGGAGGGACAACCAACAGACTATAAGCAGGAATACTATAGGAGAACCTAGTGCTGAAGGGACAATCAACTGATCACTAGTGGAATCTAAATGCTGGAGGTACAACCAACAGACACAATAAGAGGAAAGGTATTGATGCTGAAGGGACAACTAACAGACCACTAGTGGAATCTAACTGCTGGAGGGACAACCAACAGACTATAAGCAGGGATACTGTAGAACCTTGTGCTGAAGGCACAATCAGAGGAAAGGTATTGATGCTGAAGGGACAACTAACAGACCACTAGTGGAATCTAACTGCTGGAGGGACAACCAACAGACTATAAGCAGGGATACTGTAGAACCTAGTGCTGAAGGCACAATCAGAGGAAAGGTATTGATGCTGAAGGGACAACTAACAGACCACTAGTGGAATCTAACTGCTGGAGGGACAACCAACAGACTATAAGCAGGAATACTGTAGAACCTAGTGCTGAAGGCACAATCAGAGGAAAGGTATTGATGCTGAAGGGACAACTAACAGACCACTAGTGGAATCTAACTGCTGGAGGGACAACCAACAGACTATAAGCAGGGATACTGTAGAACCTAGTGCTGAAGGGACAACTAACAGACCACTAGTGGAATCTAACTGCTGGAGGGACAACCAACAGACTATAAGCAGGGATACTGTAGAACCTAGTGCTGAAGGCACAATCAGAGGAAAGGTATTGATGCTGAAGGGACAACTAACAGACCACTAGTGGAATCTAACTGCTGGAGGGACAACCAACAGACTATAAGCAGGGATACTGTAGAACCTAGTGCTGAAGGCACAATCAGAGGAAAGGTATTGATGCTGAAGGGACAACTAACAGACCACTAGTGGAATCTAACTGCTGGAGGGACAACCAACAGACTATAAGCAGGGATACTGTAGAACCTAGTGCTGAAGGCACAATCAGAGGAAAGGTATTGATGCTGAAGGGACAACTAACAGACCACTAGTGGAATCTAACTGCTGGAGGGACAACCAACAGACTATAAGCAGGAATACTATAGGAGAACCTAGTGCTGAAGGCACAATCAGAGGAAAGGTATTGATGCTGAAGGGACAACTAACAGACCACTAGTGGAATCTAACTGCTGGAGGGACAACCAACAGACTATAAGCAGGAATACTATAGGAGAACCTAGTGCTGAAGGCACAATCAGAGGAAAGGTATTGATGCTGAAGGGACAACTAACAGACCACTAGTGGAATCTAACTGCTGGAGGGACAACCAACAGACTATAAGCAGGAATACTATAGGAGAACCTAGTGCTTAAGGCACAATCAGAGGAAAGGTATTGATGCTGAAGGGACAACTAACAGACCACTAGTGGAATCTAACTGCTGGAGGGACAACCAACAGACTATAAGCAGGAATACTGTAGAACCTAGTGCTGAAGGCACAATCAGAGGAAAGGTATTGATGCTGAAGGGACAACTAACAGACCACTAGTGGAATCTAACTGCTGGAGGGACAACCAACAGACTATAAGCAGGGATACTGTAGAACCTTGTGCTGAAGGCACAATCAGAGGAAAGGTATTGATGCTGAAGGGACAACTAACAGACCACTAGTGGAATCTAACTGCTGGAGGGACAACCAACAGACTATAAGCAGGAATACTGTAGAACCTAGTGCTGAAGGCACAATCAGAGGAAAGGTATTGATGCTGAAGGGACAACTAACAGACCACAAGTGGAATCTAACTGCTGGAGGGACAACCAACAGACTATAAGCAGGGATACTGTAGAACCTTGTGCTGAAGGCACAATCAGAGGAAAGGTATTGATGCTGAAGGGACAACTAACAGACCACTAGTGGAATCTAACTGCTGGAGGGACAACCAACAGACTATAAGCAGGGATACTGTAGAACCTAGTGCTGAAGGCACAATAAGAGGAAAGGTATTGATGCTGAAGGGACAACTAACAGACCACTAGTGGAATCTAACTGCTGGAGGGACAACCAACAGACTATAAGCAGGAATACTATAGGAGAACCTAGTGCTGAAGGCACAATCAGAGGAAAGGTATTGATGCTGAAGGGACAACTAACAGACCACTAGTGGAATCTAACTGCTGGAGGGACAACCAACAGACTATAAGCAGGGATACTGTAGAACCTAGTGCTGAAGGCACAATAAGAGGAAAGGTATTGATGCTGAAGGGACAACTAACAGACCACTAGTGGAATCTAACTGCTGGAGGGACAACCAACAGACTATAAGCAGGAATACTATAGGAGAACCTAGTGCTGAAGGCACAATCAGAGGAAAGGTATTGATGCTGAAGGGACAACTAACAGACCACTAGTGGAATCTAACTGCTGGAGGGACAACCAACAGACTATAAGCAGGAATACTGTAGAACCTAGTGCTGAAGGCACAATCAGAGGAAAGGTATTGATGCTGAAGGGACAACTAACAGACCACTAGTGGAATCTAACTGCTGGAGGGACAACCAACAGACTATAAGCAGGGATACTGTAGAACCTTGTGCTGAAGGCACAATCAGAGGAAAGGTATTGATGCTGAAGGGACAACTAACAGACCACTAGTGGAATCTAACTGCTGGAGGGACAACCAACAGACTATAAGCAGGAATACTGTAGAACCTAGTGCTGAAGGCACAATCAGAGGAAAGGTATTGATGCTGAAGGGACAACTAACAGACCACTAGTGGAATCTAACTGCTGGAGGGACAACCAACAGACTATAAGCAGGGATACTGTAGAACCTTGTGCTGAAGGCACAATCAGAGGAAAGGTATTGATGCTGAAGGGACAACTAACAGACCACTAGTGGAATCTAACTGCTGGAGGGACAACCAACAGACTATAAGCAGGGATACTGTAGAACCTAGTGCTGAAGGCACAATAAGAGGAAAGGTATTGATGCTGAAGGGACAACTAACAGACCACTAGTGGAATCTATCTGCTGGAGGGACAACCAACAGACTATAAGCAGGAATACTATAGGAGAACCTAGTGCTGAAGGCACAATCAGAGGAAAGGTATTGATGCTGAAGGGACAACTAACAGACCACTAGTGGAATCTAACTGCTGGAGGGACAACCAACAGACTATAAGCAGGAATACTGTAGAACCTAGTGCTGAAGGCACAATCAGAGGAAAGGTATTGATGCTGAAGGGACAACTAACAGACCACTAGTGGAATCTAACTGCTGGAGGGACAACCAACAGACTATAAGCAGGGATACTGTAGAACCTTGTGCTGAAGGCACAATCAGAGGAAAGGTATTGATGCTGAAGGGACAACTAACAGACCACTAGTGGAATCTAACTGCTGGAGGGACAACCAACAGACTATAAGCAGGAATACTGTAGAACCTAGTGCTGAAGGCACAATCAGAGGAAAGGTATTGATGCTGAAGGGACAACTAACAGACCACTAGTGGAATCTAACTGCTGGAGGGACAACCAACAGACTATAAGCAGGGATACTGTAGAACCTTGTGCTGAAGGCACAATCAGAGGAAAGGTATTGATGCTGAAGGGACAACTAACAGACCACTAATGGAATCTAACTGCTGGAGGGACAACCAACAGACTATAAGCAGGGATACTGTAGAACCTAGTGCTGAAGGCACAATAAGAGGAAAGGTATTGATGCTGAAGGGACAACTAACAGACCACTAGTGGAATCTAACTGCTGGAGGGACAACCAACAGACTATAAGCAGGAATGCTATAGGAGGAGAACCTAGTGCTGATGGGACAACCAACAGACCACTAGTGGAATTTAACTGCTGGAGGGACAACCAGCAGTCTACAGTTAGAGGTTAGAGGGAAAGAAATAAAGAAAGACAATATGTGATGAATAAGGAGGCAAGGTAATGCAAGTGTCAGGGAAGAGCTGGGAAAACTCTGGTCTCTGGTTTTCTTTACACAAGCGATAAGCGAGAGGTACTACACAGTAAAAAATCCTTCGCTAGATGAGCGGTAGCAGCATCTAGGAAACTTCCTAATGGTTGCAAGTTACAAAATGGCACTTCACTGCAACACATCACAATGGACAGACGTAATAAGCTACTCCAGAGAAGAAAAAATGTTAGAGGCATAAAATACAATTTAAAACTAAAAAAAACACCTATTTTGTTTGTTTCAAACTAAATACATTAATTTTATGCATTTTCATAAAATAATACCAAAGTAATTGGTGACAGGTAACTTGAGAAAATTAAACTTTTCGTAGATAAATAAATATTTTTGAAAAACATTAAAAATACATAATTAGAAAGGCAAATTAAGAGAAAATTTTGTCTTCTTATAGTCTGTACTTTTACCCAAAAATTGTTTGATACTAATTATATTTACATTAATACAATTAAGGAAATCATCCCCACCCTTTGCGTGAGATGGTATCGCTTGATGATATGCAGGATAGTTTGTATGAGCATCATGAATTCACAAGGACCTAATCAAACAAACATGAATACACACCCACTTGACTCGACACAGATGCTCCCAAAACATGGAAGAGTGAAATTTCAAGCTATATATAGATTTAATAACCTGCTCAATCTGCTCTCCCACAACTTGGTACAGTACAATATACAAACACAAAGTGATGAATTATCTTTTAACCGCTTTTGACGTGTTATTAAATACAACATGTGTGTTTACAAGAGTTACTTGAAAATGTTTTGTCTAATTTTACAACGTTGCATTGCTACAATCTGAGCTTGTCAAGTAGGCCTACTAAGGGTGTTTTAATTTAAATAATAAATCATTATGATAATTAAATAATAAAAGTTTTCCCACATAAAGTTGTCTTAATGTTTAATAGATTGCTATCATTATACAGGTTATTTGTAGGATAGACCAGGTTTTCCTCTAAAGCCACTTTCATGACAACCTTCTGCGAGGTTAGGTTAGGTTTTCGTCCCATCCTAGGTAATATACCTCCATCCAATAAAAACTGAATCTAAGCTAAATAAACAGATCCAGTTTCATCGCCATCCAGGTACTCTAGCCATCGAATACTCCAATAGTATCAGGGTCCGAAAAGAACAAGATTCTTTCAAGAGAGACCTAAGAGGAAATATGAAAGAAAGAGATCTAACCCAAGACTAGATGAAAAAAGTTATAGGTACGGTTAAGATGCCTCGTTATTGCCACTCTCGTAATCATAAATGAGCCGCTGACGGGTTTTACATGATGCATGTAGTCGAGTAAAGGCGAAAAACTTCTCGGTCATTTTCGCCTTATTAAAAAAAAGGAAAAACATTAAATGAAACCTTCTAATACTCTAAAAACATCAGGGTCGGAAATGACCAAAAGTTGGTCAAGAGAGACTTTATAAGATACATGAAAGAAAGAGATCTAACCCAGGACTAGATTAAGAAAGATGTAGGTCCGGCTAGGGTACCTTGGTATTGCCACTGAGGGTGTTTACAATGATAGAAATAATCAAGTGAACTAAGATATAAAACATTTGTTTTCCCCTTGTTGTTTAAAGGTGAAAAACCTCTTGGTCATCATCCCTTATTAATAAAAAAGGAAGATCATATAATAAAGCCCTCTTAATACTCTATTAGCGTCAAGGTCGAAAAAGATCAAGATTTGGTCGAAAGAGACTATAAGGAAGGTGAAAGAAAGAGATCTAACCCAGGACTAGATGAAGAAAGATGTAGGTCCGGCTAGGATACCTTGGTATTGCCACTGAGGGTGTTTACAATGATAGAAATAATCAAGTGAACTAAGATATAAAACATTTGTTTTCCCCTTGTTGTTTAAAGGTGAAAAACCTCTTGGTCATCATCCCTTATTTAAAATAAGGAATATCATATAATTAGGCCCTCTTAATACTCTATTAGCGTCAAGGTCGAAAAAGATCAAGATTTGGTCGAAAGAGACTATACGGAAGGTGAAAGAGAGGGATCTAAACCAAGGCTATATAAAAAATATGTACTCATAAATGAGCAATGATATAAATAGTCGAGTGAAATAAGAGATAAAACAGTAGTTTTTTTCTTGTTGTATAAATGCGAAAAACCTGTCGGTCATTTCCCCCTTATTAAAAAAAAAAAAAGGAAAACATAAAGCTCTCTAATACTCTATTAGCATCAGGGTCAAAATATATCAAGAGTTGGTCAAGAGAGACTTAATAGGATATATAAAAGATAGAGATCCAACCCGAGACCAGATGAAGAAAGGTTTAGAAAATAAAATATAAAACACTTGGTCGTGGAGAGAGGGAAGGGTACAATTTTATTGTTTGATCAGCAAAACATTGTTATAACTCGGGAACTATTCCACCGATTTCAAAAAGGTTTCTCAGCTACAATTAGCATTCATTAGCTGTCATATTTGTTACTGATAAAAATTATATTGTTATTGAACATGTTTGAAAAATATATTAATTAAATAGAATAATCTGTTTTTCCTACTTTTCAGCAGCCCAAAATTGTTATAACTCGAGAACTATTGTTCCAATTTTAAAATGTTTCCATTTCTTATTGAAATTAAAAATAATATACTAATTTTATCAGTGAACATTTTCAAGAAAAAGCTTTAAATGTGTCAAAAAATGCGGATTTCCTATTTTCCACTTTAAAAAATGGTTGTAACTCGGAAAATATTGTTCTCATTTCAAAAATCTTTTCTGTTTGAATTAGGATTGTAATTATCATATACTGTATTTGACGCTGGAAATATATATGTACTGAGATTGTACTGAGATTACTTTTTTTTATTTTACAAAAGTTAACGGCTTAACTGTACATACTGTATAGTGCTTACTTTATTTTTTATTTATCCCTTACATCTAGTAAAACTTAATGGTTTATCTGGCTTATTGTTAATGTGTGACAATTAATTAGGTCTGACGTTGTTATCTCGCAAAAGTTAACGGCTTAACTCTATATACTGAAATAGTACTTACTTTATTTCTGATTTATCCCTTGCATCTAGTGAAAAGTAATGGTTTATCCGGCTTATTGTTAATGTGTAACAATTGGGTCTGACTTTTTTATTTTACAAAAGTTAACGGATTAATTTTACAATTGCAGTCTCTTTAATTTGAATGGTAATTCAGTCGATATCGGTGGTATTTTGGGGATAAATACTGTATTTCCCTTGTATTTTTCGGTCATAAGTTCGGCCCTTTTATCTCCCAATGGACGCCCTTAGAGACAAAACGGAAACCTTCTTCACGGATGGGCAATAGAGGACTATCACACCATATACACTCTTTGATCGTACCGGGATTCGTTTTTGAGTTTTACCGGCACGCACATTCTAGACTTCCTTTTATTATATATATTGATTTTTACACTTGATAACGAGTGTTGATTTATACTCGCGAAACGTTGTATATTAGTTTTCAAATACGCAAATTATGACACGTCCGATTAAACCATGTTAATAATAGTTCTCTCTTGAGCAACTCTTGTTCTTTCCCGACCCTGACGCTATTAGTATGTCCGAAGGCTAGGGTTCTCAATGTTCTTATTATTTTTTTATTTTTCTCTTTTAAGATTTAACAAATAAACGTTTTTAAAAAAATGTTATCAACCGTGTAATCACATTAACGGAACGGTGTGAAACAACAAGATTATTTCTCTTATCTACATATTTCGATACTGTGTTTCACATTGTTATCAGTTGATTGCATTGCCTAAGTCAGATTATCAAACGATATTTTATTTCTCAACACATTCACATTCGATGTTTAACGCATGAGGTCATATTTTTTAATTTAAAAAAAGTTTGATCTCATCTTCGTCAAGTGTAATTTTACCAACTAGTCAGGTGTGACAACATGAAAACATTTCTTCCCTATATTGAGATTTTGAAGGCGATAATGACTGAAATGGTTTTTCGCCTTAAACCTCAAAAAAATTTAACTGGTTTTGATGAATGTCTAATAGTAGCAGTGCAGATATTTCAAAATTCTCAGTTTAAATAAAATTCATACTAATAGTTTTCACGAACGATTCTTTTTAGGTCATGACTTTGGAAAAAACCTGTTGGTCATCACATTAAAAAAAAAAAAAAAAAAAAAAAAAAAAAAAAAAAAAATGAAATGAAATGAGCATTAAAATATACTTTTAGCCCTCGAATAGCATCTGAGCGGAAGAGAACAAGAGTTGGTCAAGGAAGACCCGGTATGAAAGGTTAAATAGAAGGATCTAAACCAAGACTACAGAAAAAAAGTTATATACAGTAGTTAGGTTTGGTTCCCTCAGGTTGAATAGTTCACACTTACTAAATGAGCCCCTGAGAGCATTTAGGGAGCACAATTTTTTTTTTTTACTTTTAATTATTTTTATCCTCACTTTCTTTTTTTAACTTTGTTTCAAATAATTTCTGAATAGTAATATTTCATTTACTTGTTATTTTTTAAGTTGTTAATATTGCCATTTAACACATTTTTTAACGAAATTTGTAGAACCGATTTTGAGATGTTTAGTATTTTATAATACACCGTGGCGATTGTTGGGGTTTTTTTACTGATAACTCACGAACCTTATTTATTTAAATATTTTTTTACTTGTTATTTTTTCACACGGGTTTTTGAGGCATCTCTCTTTACATTTAAATCATTTTTAAACGAAATTATTAAGCCGATTTTGAGATGTTAAGTATTTTATAATAGCACCGTGGCCGATTTTTTTTTTTTTTTTGCCGATAACTGATGTTTTTTGAGAAATATTTGTTTTTATTATTATTATTTCACACGGGTTTTTGAGTCATTAATCTACAAAAATAACTCATTTTTGAACGAAATTACTAGAGCCGATTTTGATATGTTAAGTACTTTATAATAGCACCGTAATCGTGGCCGATTTTTGGACTTTTTATACCGATGACTCATTAACCGGCATTTTTTGAGAAACGTTTGTTTGAGTCCTAATTAACTCAGGGGGATCACAAAACTTATATCTACAAAAAGCACCATCGTTTTTTGACTTACGTATGCGTGAGAAAGTAAGAAAATCGACAAACATTTCCAAAACCAGTATTTTTAACTGAGGGACGGTATTTTTAAAAAATTTGGTTATAAATTGCTTTGTTGATCCATCCTACTTTCTCCACACTGTATTTGTGAAACAAAAACGAATTCCGTCCAAATACAGTCGTCCTAGAATGTAAGGACCGAAACTTCTAGTATTGAATTACAGGTCCGCTTCAACTGAATACAAGAAACCTGTTCCTAAATGACCCAAAAGATAGTTAACATATTTACGAGTATTTTCGTAGGACACATGTAAGGGCATATGACTTTATTATGACGGCTCATTACGATGAACCTAGGCCTATAATTTGATCACCAGTAGCTAACATGGGCCGGACAAGATTACAATAATTATTGGTCCTCCGGCCCGGATGCTCGGCTAAGGCGTGGTACCCGCTACGTAGGGCTATAATCAGTTGCTAATGTTAGTTGAAGATGTTTGTCTAAGCTTTGCGTTTATTTAGATTGGAAGAAATGGAGAGTTAGGGCTATTTTATTGATTTTTAGTACTTCAGTTTTGCCGTACCTTTGTCCTTCGACAATCGCTTTGTCCTTCTACGAAACTTTGTTGAAGAGATTTTTATATTCAACATTTCGCCTACTAAAAATCGTCCTGCCGTAATAAATTAGATACCATTGTTAAGCTAATGTTAACAAATTTTCATATTCATATAACCAAAAATCTATAAAACGTAATAAATAATACGTAATAAATAAATACGTAATCTCGCCGCTAGCGTGTAAACGTCTGAATTTATCGAAATAGATCTACGTCACTTTTGTTTTTCGCAAGTTCACATTTCTGATTTATCAACATTTACACTATTCTTAAACTGTTTTTCTTACCCTTTCGTTCTATGCCTTCCAAATTATCGTCGCTCAGTTTGCCGTGTACAGACATTCTGCTAGACCATTACGGCAACGAAAATCAAAGTGGCATTTCGATAAAATTTAGTCGATAACGAAAGGTCAAATATCGATTAGTAATACAGTATAGTACCTACTCAAAGTAGCGTTTGTCGATAACGCGAAGTCAAATATCGAAATTAGGACTTTTTTGATATATCGTACTTTCACAGTATTGTAGTAATTTTGTTTTTAGTGTATTATACAATAAAAGTCGTACATCCGACGGAAATCACATTCACTTTGCCATTTTGTGAGATTTTTTTAATTGAAATTTTCTAAATTGATATATTTTTGTATACGTCGCATAACTTTTGTATATCTTGTAAAAATCTAGAATAATGTTGTCGCGAAGAATATATATTAAGGTTTTTGTGGCGTTTTGGCTTCGGTTACTGAATTTTTTTTATTCCTTAGATATAAAAATTCCTTAGTTATATTGTTACATATAACACTTTTATTGTTACACAGATTAATTCTACGCATAGTGGTGAAGCTAATTAAATTTTGAGCACGTAGAGCCTAAAGGATAAATATTGAACAATAATTAAATATAAATGTATATTTTATTTTAAACAATCAAAAATATCTTTATTAAAAAAATCTGTATTTATGTTATTATTTTTGTTTTTGTTAAGTAAAATTTACTTAAAGAGTTGTTGATCGATTTATTGCATATTTTGTTTATCACAGTTGTAGTTACTTCCTCAAATTTGATATTAACAGTACTTTGGTTGCAAGAGGTCCTTGTACGAATTTTTCTTCATACATGTAAGCGTTGTAAAAAAACAAATTTATTTGTTTTCGCAATAGAAAGTCATTTTGACATTTGCAGGACTTTTTATCACGAGTGCAACAATTTACAGCTTTAAAAATTTTCTTTAATTCGTTGCTTGGTCTGAGCTCGAAAGCCCGACAATGGGTTCTGTAGTAGGAGTTTCAAAAAAGTAGTTACACTTCTGTAAGATGTGTGTCAAGCTGTCGAGAGATGGTTAGGTCGTAACTCATGAAGAAGTAGTGTCGTAAGGTAAATTTCAATCTGTTCTGAACTTTAACGTTATCGCTAAGAGTCCAAGGTCAAATCTATTAGTCTGGTAGCGGTTACTTACAAGCAGTCTAAGTACATATATTCAGAGTGGAAAAACACAAGGTGCGTCGATTTAACAAAACACAGAAACAGATATCATTGTTTCAGTTCTGCTACAAGACCATTCTTTCCTCGATCACCTCTTCATTCTTTCTCGCAACTAAGGTTTCACCGGGCATCAATACGTTTTCCAAACAAACAATTCTCCCAGAGTAAGGTTATGTCCGCCTCCAGCTGAATCTATTATGTATCGTGAGAAAAGATTTCGCTCTTGTTTGGTCAACGCAACCTATCGCATCAAAACAATCCCAATAATTGATGTTAAGTTGTATAATTAACACAGCCGAGTGCAACCCACTTTCCCGCTTGACTAACAATGCTGGGAAAATGATCAGCCGTCGTGGGTAATGTGCAAGCCTGCGGCTACTTTCTTTTACATACTGTAACAGCTGATAATACCTTGATGGTTATGACAGCTGGATGATTAGGTATAATAAGATCATCTGTTTTTTTGCTTTTGTATTTTCTTGCAACCTTTCCAATCAGTTTTACGACGATAGAGAAAGCGCATCGATTATTTAAAAAAATGTAAAGCAATCTGTTCATTCATTTAAACATTGACGCTTTACAAACTCATTAAGATTTCACTTTCCCATACGTGTATGATATTTATGTGATGGGTTAAAAGAGAATGTCGTTTTGAGCACCCTTGAATCTAAAAAAATAGGTGTTTTTGGTATTCTATCTAGATCCATTTTAATCAAATTTGTTAGATGGGCATTTTTTGCCATATGTCGGATTTTTTTTTCCATTTTTTGATAACAGAATGTCTGGGTAGCTCCCATAAGAAGAAAACAATGTAGCCTGTAACGACACGGACAAAACGTATAAGGTGACGTGAGTTATCGTTAAAAAAATTTTGGAGAGATGGCAACCAACATTTTTTGTTTGAACCCTTAGAAGCCACATATGATCAAAATCGGTATTGTTGATTTTGAGAAAATCGTAATTTTGTCGTTTTGTTATGGTAGCTACCCTAAAATTTTGAGTTTTCCAAAATGAAACATCCCGAGGTATAGACAAAATATTCCCACATAGAAAATTTGATTAAAATTGGTTCAAACGATGTCCGACTGTACGACAGACGGACATTCCAAAAACCGTTTTGGAAATCTCAAAACGGATGTACCTGCAATAAACTTGACATCGATTTTTTTACCCTTGAACTACGTATTATGTGACAGTACGAAGAAAAATATCATGAAATAAATAACCCTAGTTCTCGAATACTCTAATCGCATCGGAGAACATGAATTTAGTTATTAAAAAGACCTGATGGGGAAGATGAAAGAGAGGGATCTAAACCAACACTATAGTGAGCACGAGTTTGACAATCCAGAGGGAACCCAACTGAATGTACATATTTTTCACGTAATCTTAGGTTAGATCCTTCTAGTATTTCATCTTTCCTATCAGGTCTCTTTTGATCAACTCTTGTTCTCTTCCTACTCTGACGCTATTAGAGTACTCGAGGATTTAAGGGTCTTTTTAAACTATTTTCTTCTTTTTTTTTTTTATAAGGAGATGATAATCCTAGACGCTTTTCGTCTTTAAACAAAAAGAAATGAAGATAGGCGTAGACTGGAACCTCGAGATGTATATAAGTAGTATAGTTGGGGGAGGGGGCAACGATTTTTTTTAAATTTTAGAACTAAAATTTCAGAAAGTTAGCTCAATATATTTCCATTGTTTATTAGTTTTCGCGACACTAGCGCTGCGGTTGCTTTGGTTGCGTAACCCTAATAACGATGTTTTCCGAATTACACCCCTCTGTTTAAAACAATGCAACATTTTAACTAGAAACGCATATTAAAAGAAACATATGGTGTGTTCTATGATAATGTTATTAAATAAATACAAAGAATAGCAGTTGGTTTGGATACAATACCATATGGGTTTTATTACGCCCATATTATACTAATCAATGTTTGTGTGTGTCAATATAAACAATGAAATTACTAGTTATGAGTGTTTCCTCAATTAGCAATGGTTGTACATTGTTGAAAGGGTATTAACTAATCTGTTTATTTTAACTGATTTATAAATTAGACGGTCGGTTAAATATCGTCTATGAAATGTACACCGAACAAGGTCTTAAAAACGTTTTAACGGTTCGATTTAAAAATATTAAATACCCAAGGAGCACTGCAGATAATCACAATAAGGAAACCTAAATCTGTACCTTGATGACATTTCAATGACATCATCCTAAGAGAGTTACAGTTAGAGATGAGCTTTATTTCAACTAACAGTTACTTTGAAATAACTTAAATAACAGTTAGTCACCTTTGAAATAACAGCTTGTCGCCTAAACGGTTATTCTCACAAAGTGTTCGGATTTACATTAATTTAGATACTCAATGTAGGTAGATGACTTACGAGTCAAAGTGGGAGGGTTGGAAGGGCACTACTCTCAGAGCAATACAGACTGCCAAATCCTTGGAAGAAATCTGAGTCTTACAAAGTAGGGCGGTAAAAAGCGGTTCTATCACTCTTGTGTAAATTTTAAATCCCCGTCATTTTCGATAGGATGAACCTTTTGAGATCCGGTTTGCAGCTCTGTGCTTTACTAACAAAGACCTTTAATTTGATGTACATATCGACCTATGCTCTCATTTAAGATTTTCTTCTGACTTCCTGTGGGTCCATCACCATTAGAGAGTCAATGAGCGCATCAAAACCAAGGTTAGCTCCAAAATGGATATGCAGAATATCAAATTTCTAACTTTAACCATATAATAAAAGTTAGGAAGGAAGGGACTTTAAACTCACCCTGTATATAACTATAATCAGTTCCTAACAGTACAAACTACTTTCCTCTCTCTTCATAGATCGTATTTAGTCAAGTCTTTGATTGTCTTCACTTTTTTCTGTAACAGGCTTCCAATCATAGTTCTACTCATCAAAATCAGTTCAGATCGAAAGAAGTCCATAAACCGCTCAGACATGTTTGAACTTTTGAACCTGTGCTAATTTAATCAGCGCATCTTTGCATTTCACTTCTTATAAGGTGAACGTAACCTCAATATCCCAGTAATACTTGACCGTGTCATAGTTAGGTACTGACCCCACTGATCGTATCCTGAATAAGACGTAATATTGGTTTTAATCGCTATAGAGTTCATAACCATTCCTTTATTTAAATTTAGCTGATAAA
The DNA here is from genome assembly GCA_963513935.1 of Aphrophora alni. NCBI lineage: Eukaryota > Metazoa > Arthropoda > Insecta > Hemiptera > Aphrophoridae > Aphrophora > Aphrophora alni. The sequence goes on along the minus strand of OY740776.1, from coordinate 19,397,311 downwards.
TCAACCATAAATCATTCCATTTTACGCTTTTTTTTTTGATACACTACGTCGCACAATTCAATTTTTCTGATGCGCCTTCATCTTCTCGTTCTTCTTCTATTATTTCATTCTCCTTTTCTTGATTTTTTCGTTCGTCAGACTCTCCTATCTCTCCTATCTTCTTTATATACCAATCGCTATCAATTTCTAGTTCAATTTTCTCTGAAGCGCCTTCATTCTGTTTTCTTCTTCTGATATTTCCCGTCTCCTTTTCTTGATTCTTTCGTTCGTCAGACTCTCTATCTCTCTTAACTTCTTTTTATACCAATTTCTATCAATTTCAAGTTCTGTAGTTCTGTTTCTCCAAATCTGCGTATTTCTTTAATCCACTGTATCTGAACTTTTTTATTTTCTTGATACAGTAGGAATTTCTTTGCTCTTCGTTTTCTGTCCATTCTCATTAAATGTCAATAGAAAGTCCGTTTCTGCTTCTTCATTGTTGTTGATATTTTTTTTTTCAAATTTCTCGTAGAGTTCCTGAATTTGTTTTTCTGTTTTGATATGTGAAGACTGTTTGACGCTTTCCTTGATCCTAAGATTTTACGCAGGGATTTTCTTTGTTTCTTTTCTGTTTTCTTAACACTTTTAAAATTTTTATTAAACTTTATTGTAAAAACGTCAGTACATACAGTTGGTCTAATACATATATATCGTAAACTATAAAAAGATAAATATAATGGTACATTTTCAGCTCCCAGTGGGGGTCCCTATCTAAACATTCACTGGAATAATTAAATGAGTTTTAAGTCACTATGCCTTAGAGGCGGGACAGATGGTAGTTTGGCCGGTATTTCTTGCAATAGTTGATTGTTGTGCTGAGATAATGATCTGTTTAATCCTGTACAGCTGTGCTGTAGAACAGTTAACACGTCCAGTACTTCGAGATCCAAGTGAAGTGTGAACCAGGGAACATCTGTTACGAGCCTTCAGAATCGGTTTTGTAGGGTTTTAATTCTACTGATTTGGGAATCTGAGGCATATCCCCAGATTGAGCAGCCATACTGCCAAATCAGTCTAACCAGAGTTAGGTAAATCAACCTTTTATAACACAGCAGAAGAAGGATTAATGGAGATATTTTCTGTTACGGTTTTTACAGTGTTGGTGATATGCAAATCCCATGTCAGTTTGCTGTCTAATATTAACCTAACTGATTCCACGACAGGGATGATAGTACTTTCTAAAGGTAATGGATTCTAAAGTCGTGTTTCTTAAGTACGTAAATTTAACTAGTTTGGATTTATATGAGTCCATTGTCATTTTCCATTGTTTGTTACATTTTTCTATCTTAACTCGGAATTGTTGCAGTTGTCGTGCAGAAGAATCGCACCTGTCTGTGCCGAGAATTGTACAATTATCTGCAAATTGAGCCACCGTCACATTTTGTTACTTTGGAAAGTGTCCCAATGTAGGAAGTTGTCACGTATAGAGGTCCTAGTACACTGCCCTGTGGAACTCCAGTCCTTAGCTCTATTTTCCGCTGCTTTATTGCAGTGTTCGGTACATCTATTAGCGTAGTCTGAACGATATTTCCCCAAAATATTACGAATTTTCTACTATTCTGTCAACTTATATAATATTATTAAAAATTGAAGTCTTTTTATACGCTCTAAAAATTTTATCAATACAAAAGAATTTTTCCAACAATCTATAATTCTACAATTAATTGTTGTTTATGTTGATTATAACTAATTTTTTTTTCTTTCTTGTGTTTTCAGGTAAGTGTGTCTGTTATACAAAATTAGACAAGACTACAGTGGCATAGTGAGTACCCCGTTGTATTGCATTAGTTATGTTTTGAGGTGTGCCTTTAGGCTACTTGTAGAAATGCAAACACTTTACTTCAAATAAACTAAGTGAATGTGTGCCTTCTTGGAACTTACCCAGCCCGATCGTACAATGTAAATCAGATCCTCTATAAATGTACTGGCCCCAAAGTTTCTAGGGCCTTTCAAATTGTATTGTTAGATCAAGGAGTAAACCAGTAGGTTAAGTTTGTTTAAAACAGTTGTTACACAGGATTTGATGTCGTGTCGCTGACTTGGCCCTACTGGATGTTGTAACTATATGAATATCAGATTTTCAGGTTTCGAGATTACATTTTTGACAATAACTTCACTATTTGTCGTCGTAGAGAAGTGGTGTTGGTACCATGAATTGAAATCTGCAAATTTTGATATAATTTTGTGTTTTAAAAGTTGAATAACACACGAGATGTAACAATTTAATTGCTTATAATGATGATCATTCGTGTCTAATTTTTTTTCTCCTGTTATATTTTTCGATGAATCGACTGTACCTATATAAGCAAGAAAAGCTAAAGATGATATCGATCTGATGCACAAAAATCCAACAACGCCAACCTAACCTAACTTACGATAGCTCCCCCATCAACTGCTTATATATATCTTAGTTATTTGCCATACAATGTTATAAATGTCATCTGAGCTGTGACCAGCGCGTGGAAGGGAGGTACAAGTTTGTAGTTCGAGGCCGCGTGGGGATAGAGGCATTGTAGGGGAAACAGTCGGCGCCGGCTACTGTCCACGGTCCAGCGGTCTTGCAGACATCGTTGTTAGTACCAACACCCGACACAGACTGAGGCGGCCGCTTCCCCCACCACCTTACTAACGCCTAGACCTACTGCGCACCCAAACTCCACAGCTCAGATGAAACCTGTCCATTTGTACGACCATGTGATTTTCTGCAACAGATGTTTTCATATTTGTTTATACATGTTCTGCTCAAAACATGTCGGTGCACAGATTGTAAATGTTGACATATGTGTTATTCACAATATCATTCCTTGTCTGTGTTGCCGTGGTAACGTCAACAAACTGTTTCTTCTCCTCGTACATCCCTAGTTGTTTATTGACGTCACTGCTGCAATCGATTGTATACTGTAAATAGATTTAAATTGGAATATTGAATAAATTATGCAGATCTTTCGACGCGTTTTCCTCCAGACTATTTCAAAACGAATGGAAACTTAATGTTGTTTAATTGTAGTCATTCATTAAAATTGTAACACGTACTACAGTTATCCTTTAAAACTACATTAAAAAAATAGTTTATATTAATTTATTCGTTTTCATTACTCGGTTATATGAAGTACAGGGTAAGTTTGGAAATCTGCCTCCGTTTGACTGATTTCACGGCCTCAGGAAACTAATAAAAGTGATTTTCAAAATGGCGTCCGTTTGTAGACGTTGTTGTCTATACATAAGCACGATAGTAGGGACAAAAATTGAGATAGGAACAATGGAATTTGGTAAAGTCTTCTCATTGGAATTCTGAAAAAACTGAAATAAAAATGTAAAAATGTGGCCATTTTAAATAGTAAATAAAACCACAATGATCACAGTTAATTGTGAGAAAATCTGAATTTTATGTTTTTGTGTTACGGCAACTATACAAAATTGATAAAAATTAGTAACTCGTTTGAACTGTAGAGCGCTGCACAGACATCCATCTAAATATTCACATTTGGGCTCAGAACGGATATATCGAAAATACTTGGAACTCGATTTTTCAATCTACTGATATGTGAAAACAAAAATTCTTGCACCTCTCAGTTGTTCACTATAATAAGTACTGGCTTGGCAATCCCGAGCTTTATCTTTATATACATCTATTTTGTCTTGAGTTAGATCCCTCTCTTTGATCTTTCCTATCAGGTCTCTCTTGACCAACTCTTATTCTCTACCGACTAAATATATTCCGTGAGTGATATTTACTATAATCTTGGTCTGATTCCACCCCTTGTTAGTATAGAATAACTTACTCGAGTTCCTGTATCTACGACCTTTTTACAAGTAATCTTCAGTTAGAATGCTCCTTTTCCATCTTTACTTATCAAGTCTCTCTTGACCAACTCGTTTTTCTCTCCAAGTATTTCAAATATATCCATAACCACTAACAATCCTCCCTCAAAATTGTATAAAGGTTAATTATACATGGAAAATTATTTTATACTTGTTAGTCCGTTTTAAAAACGTGGTATGTTAAAAAAAAAGATTTGATTTATTATTGTCTTTAAACAAGAGGAATAAAAATTGTCACTATTATCTGTATACCATATCTTGGCGTCTGGACCCGGACCGTCCCCCTCTCGCTCCCTTCCTCACCCAGCTGTTTCCTTGATGAGTCACCTACTAGCGTTAACACTGCACTGTTTAACTTTTTTATGGGAGACACAATTTTAAATTTTTTTCAGCATAGTTAAAATGTTTAGGAAAATATAAGCAAATTGATACCAAACACGACACAAATTTATGTAAGTAGTACGTAAACATGTAAATAATAAGTATGTGATTATTCAAAAAGTAGCTGTGTAAAGAGCTTTCTACTGGCGGCTTTTACAAACGGAATAGTGCCGTGTTTGGTATCAATTTGCTTATATTTTCCTAAACATTTTAACTATGCTGAAAAAAAATTAAAATTGTGTCTCCCATAAAAAAGTTAAAACAGTGTAGTGTTAACGCTAGTAGGTGACTCATCACTGAAACAGCTGGGTGAGGAAGGGAGCGACGGAGGGGGGGACGGTTCCGGCCGCTCGCAGGTAGCCAATGGTTCAGACGCCAAGTTATGGTATACAGACTATAGTTCCGTTTAAAATATCAATTCTCTAAATTAGATCAGATCTCGGAACTCGTTATAAAATGTTAACTCTAATGAATGAAAATCTTGCATCAGAAAGTGTAACAATTTTTCCTCAATAGAAATTGAAAATTCAATTTATCTAAAAACTCATTAAACTTTACTATCGTGTGTTTAACAACACTGTTGTAGTAAAGTGATTATCTGAGATCGTCCAACGCGATTGTAGTCATGAATGACGCAACTTATTGAAGATTATGAAATCGATTAGACAACTGTAGCCTATGGATTAAATATAGCAGTAAGGGCCGGCTGCATACTGGATACGATACATATCTTGAGGTCGTAAGCGATACGCGATAATTAATCCGCTAGTGCGCGTTCAAATCGTGTTGTAGTTGCTAAACAAGTGTACATCAGTATCGTAGCGACATCTATCGTAAGGTTAGTTAGTATCGTATGATAATTCAAAGTGACGAGATGTCTGAAGGTGTAAGCCTTTAATTTTAAAATCTTTCATAAATGAACCCTTGTCGAACTTGAAGGAATGTGTTATCTATTTCATGGGAAGTTTATACATTGAGCCTTGGCGAACAAAATCGTGAAAAAAAAACATGGATAATATTTTCTATAAAAAGTATGGAATAAGAAATATGTTATGTCATACATATTTATGTGGACATTTTTCATTGAATTCATTTGTTTCGAAGTAATAAATAGCTTTTCGTATGGATAAATAATCAGTCCATTAGTGGGAATTACATTTTTCAAGGGCATATATTATATGGAATGGAAAGTCCCAAGGTCAGAAATATAAACTAGTCGTTTGCAGTTAAGAGTTGTAACAGTTTGGAATAATAAGTGACTGGTGCAGACATTCCTTAACGAATTTAATATAAGATTGTCATACGTTAGCAATAAGCCAGATAAACGGTTTAGTTTTGCGAGATGTAAGCGATCAATCACAACACAACGTGAACCCGCACAAATAAAGTAAGGGTTATATAAGTTAACCTGAAAATAATTTTAAACAGCTGTTATAAATTGTCAAACAAAATAAAAAGTATTTGACAACTTTAAACGGTTTAATTTTGTGAGATTTTTAGCAATCAATCACAACACAACGCGAAGCAGCACACATAAAGTAAACACTATTTAAGTTAATCTCAAAATAATTTTAAACAGCTGTTATAAATTGTCAAACAAAATAAAACATATTTGACAACTTTAAACGGTTTAATTTTGTGAGATTTTTAGCAATCAATCACAACACAACGCGAAGCAGCACACATAAAGTAAACACTATTTAAGTTAATCTCAAAATAATTTAAAACAGCTGTTACAAATTGTCAAACAAAATAAAACATATTTGAGAATTTCAACTGTTTAATTTTGTGAGATTTAAGCAATCAATCACAATACAATGTGAACCTCCACAAATACAGTAAGCACTATTAATTTATCCTAAAAATAATTCAAAACAGCTGTTATAAATTCTCAAACAAAATAAAACTTATTTGAGAATTTCAACGGTTTAATTTTGTGAGATTTAGGCAATCAATAACAATACAATGTGAGCCCCCACAAATACACTAAGCACTATTAAGTTAACCTTAAAATAATTTAAAACAGCTGTAATAAATTCCCAAACAAAATAAAACATATTTGAGAATTAAAACAGTTTAATTTTGTTTTAAAGCAAAATTAATCACAACACAATGTGAACCCTCACAAATAAAGTAAGCACTATTAAGTTATCCTAAAAATAATTCAAAACAGCTGTAATAAATTCTCAAACAAAATAAAACTTATTTGAGAATTAAAACAGTTTAATTTTGTGAGACTTAGGCAATCAATCACAATACAATGAGAGCCCCACAAATACAGTAAACACTATTAAGTTGTCCTAAAAATAATTCAAAACAGCTGTTATAAATTCTTAAACAAAATAAAACTTATTTGAGAATTAAAACAGTTTAATTTTGTTTTAAAGCAAAATTAATCACAACACAATGTGAACCCTCACAAATAAAGTAAGCACTATATAAGTTAACCTTAAAATAATTTACGTAAAAATAATGGTAAGTCAGGATATATATAAATAAATAGAGTTATATATCGTTGGTCATGATTCGAATTACATTTTGGACATCAACTTTGTCATTGTAGAGAGGTGGGATTGGTACCACAAAAAGTGTTTTAAATGCCTACCATTTTGTCATTTAATTTCAATTGGGTTCTATAATGAGCACACTACTGGGACCACCTAATAAGAGTCAAAGATGACATCATGTTTATACATAAGATTGTGATATCGGATGACTTATGTACCGCTTGTCAATGGAAGCCTTGGTTACACCGAGTATGGTAAGGTTAACCTTGATGTATGCCAAATATTTCCCCAGCTCCGTGACTCCAGTCTCTTCTATCCAACCAGTTATAGAAATATTTCTGCATAAACCCTCTATCTTGTTTAGTAATGATATATAACAATAAGCGATTGCACGAACTTTCTCATGCCACTCATCCCCAAAACTGAATAAAAACTAACCTCAGCTAATCGTCATCAAAACTGTCATTTTTGTAGTTGTTTAGTTAGTTAAAATTGTAAACAAATCATCGAGACGTCTTTGAAATATATTTATATGTTTTATTTCCTTGTTTCCGGCGTAAAACTTCTTCATCTTCACCTTAATAACATGTAATAAAGATGTTTAAAATAAACTAGTGTCAGGGTCAGAAAAGAACAAGAGTTAGTCAAGAGAGACCCGATAGGAAAGATGAAAGATACCTAACATAAGACTAGATGAAAATATGTGTAGATCCAGCTAGATGTCCTCGGGATTGACACGCCCGTACACACTATAGTGAGCCTCTGAGGGTTTTTATTATTTAATTAAAGTCTTAAAATTGATTCACTTGTGTCACGAACAGGGAAAATCGTATTTGATCAAAGTTGAACGTTTAATTATTGCAGTTAGGGTTCATTATTGCTTAACCGTAAGTTATTTTTAATTGCGATTTTGCACACCTGTTTGGATCTTCTTCTTTTTTTTCTAAAATTTGAACCCAATCGGTTGAGCCGATATTGAGAAACATATTTTATAACAGTTACATGACAGGTTTTTTATCGATAGTTTATCAACCGGCATTGTTTTATTCCTGAGAGACTACACTGAGCAACATTTTATCAAAATCGTTCAAGCCTATTTTTAGAAAATAGTAAATTTGTTTTCTTCTTCTTTTTTTAACAGCTACCCTAACTTTTAAGTTATCGATAAATTGGAAAACAAAATGTCGTTGAATATGGTCAAAATTTGACTACATTCCAAATGTGATTAATGTAGGGCCTCACATTTTGGCGACCTCAAAAGTGACATTTTTGCAACAAAAAAAAACTGAGCATATATAACTCATCTTTATACTAGGTAAATATATGAGAAATTAAAAAGTGTATATTTCAAGTACGCGGCTCTATTTTACAGGGTGTCGCCCATTAGTGGCTTATTATAGTGAGTAGCGTCCCAGCAAAACTGAGGTAGCCTACCTGGACAACCTTTTTACTTTCACATGTGTAGTATTTGATAATTGTATAAAATTTTGACCTCCGTTTTGACTGATCGTTACGTTTATGGTCTTTGGAAACTCTAAAAAAAAATTTTTTCGACATATCTTCTGTACCGATAGCGGCCACTAAATTAAGATGGAAACGTGAAATTTGTTATAAGGGGATTATATTTTCCTCATAGAATCCTTTTGAAATTCAGAAAAAAAATGGTTTTCATTTTAAACAACTTTTAGTGCATATCTCGTGTTATTGAAATTATAACATATTAAATTACAAACAAATTTGATATTAGTGGGGTGCCTTCTCACGTTGGAGTAATGGGGAATGAGATAGCGGATGTCCTTGCTAAGAAGGGATCTAATCTGCTTCATTAGAACAAATCCTTGAACTTAGATTCAGCTAGAAGACTAATCAGCAATGGAACACAAGAGGAATTTCTGAAGGAAGCACGAGCCTTGGGGGAGTGAGAGGAGGTGGAAGTGCATAGAGAACGAATGACAAGCCTAGGACGAACAAGCCTAGGAAAGAGGCCGTTGCATATCTACACCTTGACACGGTACAGGATTGTTTGACGGCTCACTTGAAGAGGATCCATGTCCTGGATTCCGATCTTTGGGTGTTGTGCCGACACAAACGGGGTAGACAATGAACAGGGAACATCTTTTGAGGTGCCCCAGGCTTGGTTCTGAGCATCATATTTCGAAGAATTTTCCTAAATTGTACTGGGATGCCAGGAGACTCGTGGGTTAATTCCCACTATAGTCTGCCATTGGAAACAACAACAAATTTTATATTTTCAATTCTGCAAGTAATGGTGACAATCTCACCTCTCTACGATGACAAATGGGGAAGTTATTGTTAAAATTTTAATTTAGGATCTCTTGTTACCAGGGGACTTAAATTTAATAAAGGCGGAACCAAAATGGTAACAATGTTTGAAAAGAAAAATAAAAAAAGACAAAGACAAATTTAGTAATTAACAAGGCTCAAGTTTATTGAAAGCAGAAGGAAATTTCGGCGCTTCAGACTTTGTCATTTACAACAAAAGACATCCTGACACAAATCATCAATAAAAAAAACTTATGATTAACAATATCATAAATTGTAAAAGTTATAAGCCCTTAATTGTAACATATAATAATTTAGAAAAAAAAATTTAATCAACAGATTCTAAAAATTTATCCCCCCTTTTAATATGTATATTTATAGTTACAAAAATTTAACAAAAAAAACAATGAGCACAGCTTAATAATTCACAGAATTATAATTAATCAAAAAAAAAGATTATACGCCCTTAATGTAAAAGTATAATAATAAAAAAAAATTTAATCAAAAGATTCAAAAAAAAAAGAAAAAAACTTATCCCCCCCTTTTTAGTTTATAAGATGATAGTTTCTTTTTAAACAATTACAGAATTTAACAAAATATAAAAGAGTTTGATATTTTAAGTTCAAAAATCATATCTATAGTTAACATGTTTATCACTAAACTAAAGATACATAATATAACTGGTTTGAAAAATTTCTTAAAAACTATATTGGCCAAATAAATTTATATATTTTAAACAAACAAAAAAAAGGAATTTAGAATTTTGAAATTTTGTTAATTGACGTCAATTATTTTAATTTGGAAATTAACCTCTTGGAGGTTGTTAGGACCGAAAATTGCATGCAGGCTCCACCCAATAATTGTTTTTTATATATATTTTATAATTAACTACACAGGTCTACATTTAGAAAATAGTCTTAAGGAACACATATTTGCGAAAGTAAATTTAGGCACATATACAAAATGAGTTAGTTAAAGTTCTGTAAAGTCAGCTGTAGAAAAAGACATCACTTTTATGCACTTGAAAATGTGAAGTTACGTTATACAAAAAAAACGTGTTTTGCCAACAGGACGAAACTTGTTAGGATGTTTCGTTGGTTTGCGCAATGTGAGACAAGAATTTCTTTATTTCTCCAATTTCTCCTATTTGTCCTACCAGCATATTAGCTGTGAGCAAAAAAACATGTTCTTTTAGTGTCTGTACAAAATCAGACATGTTTTAGCATTAATGTTCATCATTAAAGAAATATCTGATTATTTGCCAAAATTAAAGAAAATTGATTGTATAACAGAAATTCGTTAAGATGGTACTTAAAAGCTTCTTAGATTATTATAAATCTATTTATATATATTTTAATTTTGTTTAAAAGAAAGCTTGTATAAGACTTGTAAGATTTTGCAAAAGCTTGTAAAACGAAATTTTCTGATTTAGAAGAAATTTCCTCAATTGTTTTATATTTGACATGTTCATATTCTGATCATTTAATGTTCAACACTAGTTTGCACTTATTTCACAAAAATGTTCAAAACGTAAAATGTGCCTTTGCAAGATTTTGTAAATGATGTTTTAAGAAAAGAAAATTTTTATAATCATTTAGTTTCAAAAGGAAATAGAATATTGAATAAAACATGAAATACATATTTTAAAGAATACATGATAATTAACAAATTATTTTAAAAATTAACAAAATTTATAATATGACAAAATCTGTAAGGTTGAAGTACCTGGTAAATCCTGTCGCAGATCACGTGAGGTAGTACCGAGAAAATGATGGTTAATTTTAACATTTTTGAACCAGATTATTAGACTAAGGCGCACAATTAGTAATTTAACATGATGTTTTAGAAAGACGGTAATTTTGAGAGAAGAAAGAAAAACTTTTAGCTAACGGAGTTATGAAGAGTGTAGACCATGTTGTTATCGCATGTAGACTGTGGACCGGTAATCGAGAAGCTAGCTTGACCGGCGAAAATGTACTTTGGTTTCAAGTATCAGGTGATGCTTGGTTTAGGAGCGGGCCGCTAGATGCCAGCATCTGTCAAGCGACGGAAAGTGGAATGTATATTTACGAAATGAGTTAAGTTATTGCGGAAGTGCTTTTTTGGATTTAAATGCTACAGCTCTCCCCCCCCGAAAGACGGAGTTAGGGTAGAAAAGAAAAGGGGCCAGAAGGGCCTCCCGCAAAATTTAGAAAAAGGAGAGAGAGAGTGTGCTTGAAGGGGTAAAAAAAAAATTTCCTCTCAGACAGGTGTTTTAGACCTCGAGATAAACAAAAGACAAACTAAGACTAACATGCATAGCGAGTGCCACATTAACTATATGTAGTTCGACAGAACCGGTCAGTATACCTTCACCAAGATAAACAACAAAGAACAAATGCACCAAACTTAACTATTAAGAAGATGGACTCACTATGTCCTCGTCCGAAGACGTTATGGTGACGAAGAAATAGAAGAGTTCATGACGCTCTCTATATTCTCGTCGCATCGATTACACCCGCGGAGTGCTCGATGTCAAGATATGTCTAGATAGGGAAACATGTCAGGTACATGTAGCGGCCATTGCCGTAAAGTGGAACCTCATAGTTGATCAGACTATGGGTTGAAAAGCGTCAAGTCCGGGAAACAGTGAGATATATCACTGGACAAGGAAAATCAATATCTCTTCGCCTGCAAACACCTATAAAGATTACGGCACGGAGGGGCTCTAGGAGAGCTCAGCCCACCGATGCCCAAACATACAGATGTGCATTTGGCTTAGAGGAAATACGGCTTGGTTCCGTATTTTATTATGTTCTGCAGTGCATAGAAAGAAGACTACCAGATGACAATTTGTGCGGGCCAAGAAAGATCAGAAAGAAAATTAAATCGTAAAGGAGAAGGTTCTAGAAATTTGTTAATATTTAATTTATATGATGAGGTTTGAGTTGCTCGACGTGTGCTTTTTTAATAAAACGAGGTGAATTGGCGAAAGAAAGCGCAACGGTAACTGGAGTAAGAAAATCAATGATCCGGAAGGGACCTGACCATCGAGGCATCAATTTAGCAGCTCGCTTGTCTATGGCAGAGCTAAGAGGGTGTGTTTTACACCAGACAAGATCGTTGATTTTATACAGATGAGGCTTCCTGAATTTGTTATAGGTCTTTTCGGCCTTTTGGTGCGCTTTCATTATATTGTCTTTGGCCTGGCGCCAAACTTGTGATGGATTAGTATTAGGTTTTGGAAGGAGATCATGTATGTTCCAGCTGAGACTCAGTGGTGTATTGGGGAGAAAATTAAAAAGAATACTAAAAGGTGTTGCTTTAAGAGTCTCATGATGTGCGAAATTGAAAGCCAGCTGAAGCCAGCAAAGGGAGTCGTCCCAAGAGGATTGATTTTTGGAGTGATAGGCGATAAGGGCTGCCTTAAGGTTTCGGTTGAGTCTTTCCGCATTATTAGGTTGGGGGTGATAAGGAGATAAAGTTGCATGCTTAATACCGCGAGAAAAACAAAAGTTGCGGAAGACATGTGATACAAAACATTGTGCATTGTCAGAGATTATTATCTTTGGAAAACCGAAATTTTGAAAAATGTTTTGGCTTAAGGCCTTAATTGTACTGTGGGAAGTTGCATCTCTGACAGGCATGAGCCAGGTGAATTTTGAGAACTGGTCAACTGCGACCAGTATCATGTTGTAGCCCTGTTTTGTCCTAGGAAGCTGTCCGACGTAGTCGATATGTAATTTTTCCATGGGACGATTGGGAACCGTTGAGGCAAGGTATCCTAATTTGGAGTTGTGAGCAGGTTTGCTTACAGCGCACACCGAACAAGCTCGCACTTTAGAAGTGACATCCTGTTTTAAAGTTGGCCAATAAAAGTTCTCCTTTACCTTAAACAAAGTTTTAAGTACTCCAAGATGACCACCCACAACGGAGTCGTGATGATAATTAATCACCAGGTCGACTAAGGACTGAGGTAAATAAATTCTGGTGGGCTTTTCCAGATGATTTTTCAGGCAAAGAACACCTTTACTTAAACAGTACTTCTCCGAAGAGATGTTCTGTTCAAGATCGGCAATGATATTTTTCAAAATAGGGTCGGCCTTTTGATGAGTCTGGATGTCATGAAAAGCTAGAGGAAAATTTGTGAGGAGACTGGTACACGAAAAGGTGACATTTTCTTCGTTGAAATTTTCCGGTTCAAACATGCGCGAGAGGGAGTCTGCTATGATGTTCTGAGTTCCTCTTATGTGCGCTACCTTAAATTTCAATGAAGTCAACTTGGCAATCCACCGGCCTAATTTACCAAGTTGTCGAGGACGTGCTAAAAGCCAAGAAAGGGCTTGGTTGTCGGTTTCTAATAGGAATTCCCGATGCTCTAGATATTGCCTAAATTTCTCTACTCCAAAAACTACTGCTAGGCATTCGGCTTCATATGCAGATGAGGCTTTTCTTTCTGCAGGTGTTAAAGTACGTGAAGCGTACGCTATGGGCTGTCGTGAGCCGTCAATTTCTTGGAGTAGAACTGCTCCAAGGGCCACCGAGCTCGCATCCGTTTGCAGGATGAATGGTTTGGCGAAATCGGCCATCCGGAGAACCGGAGGCTGTGTTATTGCCTCCCGAAGATGTTTAAAAGCTTTCTCTTGTTCAGCTTGCCAAGAGAATTTTTGGCCCTTCCTCCGAAGCAGATTTAGAGGCGCAGCGTGCTCCGCGAAATTTGGAATGAATTTAGCAAAGAAATTGACCATTCCAATAAATCTGGAAACGGCCTTAGGGTTCTTGGGTTGCGGAAAATTTCTAATTGCTTTTGTTCTAGATGGGTCGATTTGCACGCCACGAGAAGAAACTAGGTGTCCTAAAAAGCTTATCTCATTCACAGCGAAACGGACCTTATCTGGGTTAACAGTCAAGCCAGCCCGCCGCAAACGAGTAAGGACTTCCCGAAGATGTTTTTGATGCTCTTCCCAAGTTTTGGAGTAAATGACTAGATCATCCAGATAATTAAAAATGAATTTGAATTTGATGTCATGGAAGACCTGATCCAAAAGTCTGGTAAGCACTTGGGCACCAGTACAGAGTCCAAAAGGGACTCGAGTAAACTGATAAAGCATCCAAGGAGTACAAAAGCTGGTAATTTGCTTGGACTTTTGAGACAAAGGGATTTGATGATAAGCTGAATTAAGATCGAAAACTGTGAAATATTTGGCACCGACAAACCAGTTAAAACTTTGATGTAAGTTAGGTAGCGGCACCGCTTCGACGACGATGTTTTGATTGAGCCTCCGATAATCAATCACCATCCTTGTTTTCTTTTCGGGATGTTGAACCAGAAAAACAGGGGATGCATATGCCGACCGGCTGGGTTCTACTACTCCTGAATCTAACAATTCGTTGATGTGTTCGCGGAGGTATTCCATTTTGGGAGGTGCCAATTGGTATGGAGAACACTTGACCGGAGTGTTGTCCTTCAGTTGAATATCGTATTCAACTAGATGTGTTAAACCTAACCTTTTTGTGAGTACCTGAGGAAAATCATTAATTATTTTTAAAATGGCGTTTTTATCGTCCTTTTGAAGATGACCTAAAGGATCAGGAGCAGTAGATTCAGATGTTGTGGACACTATAGGTTTATACGCAGAATTACTAAAATTACATAGAGGAAAAACAATAGACCTTGAAAATTTGAAATAGAAGTTTTTTGCTGAAAGATCAAGTACCAGTCCCGTTTTAGATATGAAATCTGACCCGAGGATCAGAGGACACGACAACTTATGCGCCACCAGGAAATCCACATTCCAACTACAATGTTCCATTTTAAGATGAAGACGACAAGAGTAGGAAATGGGCAACCTTTTTCCAGAAGCCGTGACACAATCAGCCTTCACCCTGGTGATGGATTTAAAAGCCTTGGTGTTCTTCAATTTTTTAAAAAGGGCTTTAGAAATGACGCATCTTACTGAACCGGAGTCCAGCAGAGCCTTAACTTTAATTTGCCCAAAAGCTACTTCCACCAAAGGCAAAAACTGATCGTTCAGACCCCTAGATTTAAGAGAAATGTTATTTTTTTTTTGAAGTTTGCAGTTGGAAAGCTTAGAGCTGGAATAGGTTTGCCTGGACCTATTCCGTAGAGAGAAGAATTTACAGCCCCAGATATAGTGACCGGGTATGCCACAATGATAACAGATGGGAGTAACGTAATTTTGAATTTTATTGCCGAAATTGTTTCTTCTTGAATAGGAAATTGAGTTTAAATTTTGAAAGGGAGGTTTATTAAAAAAATGTGGTTTCGTGTTATGTTTAAATCCGATGTGGTTGGTTTTAGAAAGGGAGGCTGGCCTGGAGCTACCAACTAGACTCCAAACCTGCCTCCGTTTTTTGGAGGATATTGCCTTGTTGGAGGCCGGTTTCGACACTCTGGGCTTCTATGTCCCGGCTGCCCGCAACTGTAACAGACTACAGGTCTTGTAGGTCTAAAATCAGGACTTTTAAACTCAGGTCTCTTTAATGGAGCCCTTTGCCTGTCAGTGTACATGATGTTATTTACGTGAGCGCAGAGTCGATCTAGATCTGCGAAATTTTTAGGCTTAGTCGCAAAAACTAAACAGTTGCGGACTTCCGGAGACAGTCCCTCCAGAATGACGTCCGTGACCTCCAATTCGGACTTATCTAAATTAAGTGTTTCTGCAGCCTCTTTAATTTCATTTACAAAGATGTGCACCGCCTCGTTAGTCTTCTGGGGCCTATAAAATAACTCCTGCACTAAAGAAGCTAACCGTTTTGATGGTATAAAGAGACTTAAGGCCTCTTTATGAAAGGTATTAAATGCCTGATGTCTAATCAGACATGAATTTAAAGGGCCCTGAGCATAGGGCATCAGAACATTATTAATGTTTAAGGCTACGTCCGGGTAAGTTTTAACTATTTTTAAAGAAATTTTAAAAAAATTTAATAATTTGTCAAGGTCGAACCCATCTGTCTGAGGAATTGTCTTAATTATTTGTTCGGCAGGATGACTTAATTTTCCGTATAAGGAAATGTATTGACAGCCTTTCGAGCTGCTAGGTGTAGTTTGCTGAGCCTCAGCCTGCGGCGTGTCCGCAAGGAGATTTGGCCCATTAGACCGAGATGGCTCTGCAGAGCTAGCTTTAGTGGTTCCCCCAGAGGGCGTTAGCGGGATGCTTACGTTTAGTTTTAGAGGAGCAACGGTTTGCTCAAAGGCTTTAAATTTTTCTTTGAGCGTAGCGAAATTGTTATGTAGCTCGGCCAGATCCCGTGGCACGTTGTTGTCTGCTACTTTTAGTTGTTCAGTGTGCACCCGATTTAGGAACTCTAGTCGTCTTCCGAAGACGTTTATGCGCGCACGAACACGAATCATTTTGATTCCTCTTTCGGAATCGAGGTTCTCCAGGTCGTCTTGCAAGACAAACAAGGAGTTCCGGGCTAACGCTATCTGTTGCAAGAGGATGTCTTCAGTGAAGTTTCCCATTTCGGGCTCGACGCTGTTCTGCAGAAGGGACCTAAGAGAGGTTCGCATTTTAGCTACAATGTCTTTTTCACCACCTCTAGCTACTACCTCAAAAGCAAGCTCGGTATTCTTTAACGAATCCACTAATCGCAGCAAATCCACTGCCATCTTAACTGTTGCTGATAAATAAAAAAAAATTTAATCAAGTGTTTTTAAATAAAAAAATTTCTTTTAAGATGATGTAAAAAAGGTGAAAGAGCCAGAGAAAGACTCAAGAATTATATGTAGTGTAGTTGTTGTGTATATATGTGTGTGTGTAAGTATGAATTGATACAGACAAGCGAAAGAAAACTCGAGAAAATTTTTTGAAGGAGATTTTGAAATTTTTTTTGTTTTTTTTTTGTTTTTAACTATTTTTGGATTTTATTATTTATTTAAATTTTTTTTGGATTCCCGAATGAGCCCGCTGTCTGGATCAAATTCAGTGAATGACTAGGGTGCAGTGTATGTAAATATATATATATAAAAAAAAATATTTAAGCAGACAAAATAATAAAAAAAAAAATTTTATCGAAATTGGTTTAGAAGTTTTTGTGTAAGTGTTTATAAAAATAACTAAATAATAAAAAAAAAGAGACTATAGATTTATAGAGATTTAAATATTTAAACTAAATAATAAAAAAAAAATTTCATCAGCAACAGTTGTGCAGTATTTGAAAGTATTTGACCCCCCCCCCCCCAAGAAAGTATAGTTATATAAAGCGAAGCCGAGTCACCGATACGAGTGTAGCGCCTTCATATACGTATAGGCCTTTTTAATATATACACATCTACGAGGCCCGTTAAGAAAGACCTGCATTGAACCAACTTTACTGGATAAGACTCCTTCATTTACCAAAACAATTTTACATTTACAAAATCTGCTTGTATGATGGGACTGGGTATGTACTATGATGGTGTCTATAGTTTTGTTTATGAAGGCGATGGCAAGCGAGAGGTTTTTCTCCTTCAAACGACGAGGAAAATACTGCAGGGCGTTGAAAAATATGTTTCAATTGCGTTTGATCGACGAATTTCGTCGTTTGCCAGTTGTGAGGTTAGTCTTAGAAACGAATTTTAAATTATAATTTGTTCAATCGTTTTTAAGACAAACACACCTTTTGTCATATATAAAACTGTTGCGTTAATTTTAAAAGAAATTCAGAATAAAAAGTTTTTAAAAAAATGAAAAATAGTTTTATATGGTAACTTGGTCATCTGTTCTGAACCATTACGTTATCGCTAAAGAGTCCAAGATCAATTATAAAATTAGCTTTACGCTTTAAGTAGTCTTCCCTAGTCTAATACAGTTGTTCAGTTGATAATGATAACGTCCTTTTCGTATTCTATAAAGCGGGAAGTGAAACTGATTTAAAACCGCAACAGCACGCTCATTGGATTCGAAATGTTTTAATATGGGAAGTGAATATCCGAACCTGTATTGTTCATGAATAATTGAAAAGTCTCTTGTGTTTTCCCTTTCCTTCCGAAGATTTAGTTCCTTAAAGGTCTTGTATTGACTTCTTTACTCTTATCTTGTCTTGACTTCTTTCTTTGAAAGTGAGAATAAGTGAGTTATAGCTCCAGTTACAACCACTTTCTAGTACTTTGATAAAATAAAAGCCGGAGGCAAACTTCATTTTGGTGAGTACGGGAACTTTAGCTGGATCTACAATCTAATCTTGCGTTCTTTCATCTTTCTTATCTGGGTCTCTCTTGGCCAACTCTAGTTTTCTTCCGACTCACGCTGTTAGTGTTCGAGGACTAGGTGTCTCTATTTTATAAGCTTTTTTCTTATCAATATAAATTGCACGAGACTTTCCCTCCAATTTCACGAAATTTAATTTCTTGTTTAAGAGAAAAAAACCTTTTTATCATCATCGCCTTTTCAAATAGCAAGAAAAGAACATAAAATAAAAACCCTTAGCTCTCGTATACTCTAATAGCGTCAGATCGGAGAAGATCAAAAGTTAATCACCTGATAGGAAAGATGAAAGAGAGGTATTTAACCCAAGACTACATGGAAAACGTTGTAGATTCGGAATTACCAAGCCAGTAATCACGTATGGGATACCCTATGTTAATGTGTGTAATGTAGGTGAACTGTTTGTAAATGTTTATATGTGTTTGACTGAAGAGACCACGAGGGACGTAAATCTCCTTTTAATAGATGCAGCTAGTCTCTCAGGGTTTATGAATTTTAATTGATGACATTGAAGTTTCTAGGATTCGTAGATTACAAGAATCCTTCTAGAGGAACATAAGGCAAAGCGTTTGGGTGCTACTCTGTCGTTTTTGGAGCGCCGTGACCCTAAGGTGGGTACAGTTTTTAACCACATCGTGAGCGAAGATGGAACTTGATTTCTTATTACCTTGAGACAAATCGGCAATCCAAATTTCCTACAAAACTTCAAATATTCAAACAGAATCCGTCAACTTAAATTTGTTCTTCTTTTTTTAACAGATAAGGTGTCCTTTTAGTTCCTCCCTCGTGGAGCTAAATAAATGCGGATGTAACTGTTACGCCCGATACTAGAAGCATTTGAGTTTGTTTTTTTTAGATGCAGTCTCCAACTAGAGTTTAGACATAACCCAGTATGCTGGTGAGAGAGAAAAACATATCATCACCCTTGGACTCTACCGATAAGATTTAGGTATTCAGCTGATCTTATAAACTATTTCTTATTTTACTGAAGTACGATTTAATATGAACGAACATAGCTGCTATTAAGCGGCAGCGTCTGCTTCATGACATCGCTCGGCCACTCACTGCAGTATCATTCACTTGATATCGTCGTTGCTGGATACGTTTGGATGTGAATTGTTTGATCACATACACCCCCCCCCCCCCCCATATAGTGCTAATCGTGCACATTCAGATTCTAATTTCTTCCAAAATTGAAGGATATTTGTTGAAGGAATGAAAATGTCAAATCATTATGAAAAGTCAGTTAGGTAATGGTTAAATGCACAGATTTCTGTAATGAAGTGCATTTCTACAACAAATGCATATGTTCAACAATGAACACTCGTTACACATGGAAAAACGACATGTTTACGAAGCTGTGAGCTATGCAATACTAGACGTCACGTGACCATTACAGATTTCCTCCTAGATTTTTTATTTTATTTTTTTATTTCGTAGAAGTTGGAAAATCTTCAAAAGACAAAGGGAGATATCCGATCTTCCCAATAGTGTGAGGTTCTTACTCACTATAAACCACCTTCCTTCCTGTTGGTATCCCTATCGCGTAGGACAAGGATTCGGGAATGGTTTTCCATGTACCAAGCTTGTGGCTCTTTCCATGGACGTGTCGAGAAGATATGGTGAAAGAAAGCAGAACATTATGTAACTGCGCGAATAGCGAGGCAAATCCCTAGCTGGGACAGAGTCCACATAGGGAAAAACTCGCGACAGATCATGCAGGATACCTGTTTGGAATGTGGTGTGGGTGAATGATGGGATTGCCTTACAAATACCTTGTTAGTTATTTTTAATATAGGATTGCCCTACATGCATAATCTTCTTCTGCTGACTAACCATACAAAAGAGACATGCTGCATGCAACCATGTGCTGGTAGATGTGCCTGCAACAAATTTGCAAGCAATATCTTCTCCTGGGCTACTGAAGGTCTTGTCTCAAGCATCTAAGTTGCCCCTATGTCTCCTAGATTTGTTGTCTGTAATACCAGTGGTGCTATCTTGTAGTAGCCGATAGAAATAATTTTTGAAAACTACTATTTATTTAGATGTCCGCGACTTTTCAATCGCTCTGCGTTTCTTTACAATAACTTGTCATCGTAAAGAGGTGATATTGATACCGTTACACGCAGAATTGATCGCGATTTTGGTTTTCTGACAACACGAAACACATGGAAGATGAATAACAATTCCGAGATTGAATATTTTTACGTTTGTAAAACTTGCCCTGTACTGTCAGTTGTTCATAAATGAAGTGTGTTCTACTACAAAACGCGACTTACTTAAAATATGACCCTCGTACATCCTACCCTCCCACACAGTACTTTCTCTGTGTCCAGTTGGATCGTGGGTTCTACTCACCCAGCTGTTGACGACCACACTAGTTGACATGTTATGATTAGCTATCCATAGCGGCGGCCTTGAGGTGTTAGGTCTAAATTTAACAACTGTGGGTTTCATATTATAGCTTCTAGTTTCTATATACAGGAAACTAGGAAATCAAATAAAGTTGGGTTTTAACTGCATTTCATTGTCCCGTCTTTGACGCAGATATTTCTTAATGACTGCATTGTCCACGGCCTTGATGACACTCACGCCGTGCAACGTCAGGGGAAGATGTTTGTCACTATAGAAGGCATTGGAGTATAATATTAGATGGGTTTGATTTTAATATTCCGTTTGTGTTCATCAATAACACATTAGTATTTGTGCGGTGTTTTAAAATTAGGTTTTTTAGTATTTTTGGTCTATATTAAATTCATGAAAGTATGATTGCTAAAATTCAATGGCAAAGAACGAAACGCTAAACATTTGATTTTATCATATCAACGTTATTATCTATACAAAATTTACTCACTATGGATCAAGTGCTCACACTTCGAAAATTAGAACAGGTTTGATGGTGACACAGTGATCCAGTTAGGAGTAGAAATTGGATGGTCTGATTTCTTGCTTAATGGTTTTTAGTGGTCAGTGACCGGGGTGGTTGTTTACCTCCAAGGAGCATGTGTGCACTGGGTAGTTTAGCCGCTTATTTAGCTCATTCCATTATTGTCGCTTTTTGTCGCAATTTCGTTATGAAGGAAGAGGTCTAACCCAAGCCTATATGAAAAACAATGTTGATCAAGCTAGGATCACTTGGGATTTCTTAATGGCCTAACGATTCGTAAATAATTCTTTACATGCCAAATTGCTAAAAAAAAAAAAATACAACTATTACAGTACTTACGAGGTGTCCTGTATATGGTAGAGTTACCCATAACACATAGGATAGTTATTGCTTTTGAGTGGTCGATGTACAACTTGATATTTTCATCAGGGAATAATATTGGACGAGTCTATAGAACAATACGTTCCTTGTATTGATCCATCTACGTCCAACAGCTGTGCAGTGACAGCTGTTTGTATATTTAGCAGCCTACGGAACTATCGATCAGGTGGAAAGGAAATAGAGGATGTTTCAGGAACTGCCTATCCTTTCCAGGGATCTGCATAAGTATAGGGTGGGTGGGTGTTGCCGCTATACTTTGTCTAGGGGATGTAAAGGATGAAATTGCAACGTAGCAGATCCAGTGCCTTGCGTATGTTTGTAATTAAATTTCCGCAATTTTATACGAGGTGAAAAGTTTATTAATAATTTCGTGTTTTGCTGTAGGCTAATTCGAAGTAAATTTTTTAACGTTTTAATAAGGCGATATCGCTGATTTTTTGTCTTTATCAAATATATACACAGGGTGGTTCGGAATTGAGGGGCAATCTCTCGGAAAATTATTCTATGAGTTACGACTAGGGAAAGATTTAATCCGAACTTCTGATACGCCGGTAATATCCTGCCACATTGAATTTTACAAGGCATATATTATTACACAAATTTGATGGTCCTATACGTTTTGTGACCTGAAAAACTGTAAAAAATAGATCCCAAAAATCGTGTCTCTTATAATATTTGAGAAAATTACGATAAAACCTCCCAAAAATGTAGTCTAAATACACAATTTAATTATGAGTTAATTGATTTGAATAAAATTTAGGTTAGTGTGCGCTGTATCTCTTAAGATGAAAGCAGTCCTATTGAAATGTACATAAGGTAGAATAAACATAACTATAGTCTTTGTGTTAGTGTTTTATTGTGGTTTTGGGGGAATTTACTTTCATCATACAAATTATGTTAAAGAGCAATAAAAATTGTTTACGTTCAATATTTTTACAATCTTTAAAATTTAAGATTTTCGTTTTTTTTAAGGGAAACCCTTGTAAGACAGAAAATAATAAGTGTTTTTTTTGTTTTTTTTTTAATGTCAAGCGACAAAAAAAACTTTCGTATTTGCTCTTAAAGTTTTAAGAGTTTTGTTTGCTGAAAACATCAATTTATTCGAAAATCCATAGAGATTATGAAGTTTAGTACTGTTCGTTATATCTCTGATATATAAATTATTCCTTATAACTATAATATCACAATACTTTGGAGGTTAGGTTTTGAAATTACATTTTTGGCAATAACTTCGCTATTTCCTATCGCAGAGAAGTGTTTGTTGTTGGTACCATTACATGCAAAATTTAAATCTGCGTATTTTTTATCTAATTTTTGTGTGCGCGTATGTAGAATAACACACCAGAAAAACTGTTTAAAATGACTGCCATATTGACCATTTTTAATTGTATTCAGAGACACACTTTAGTGACTACAATTTTGACAATCCCGATAGAACTTAACTGGATATACACTTTTTTCATGTAGTCTTGGGTTAGATCTCTTTCCAGATCGTTATTGACCAACTGTTGTTCTGTTCTGGCCCTGACGATTTGTGGACTAGTAGTCTTTATTTTGTGCTTCTTTTTTTAAAGGTAATTATGCGAAGGAAAAAAATAATTGTTTTTTTAAAATTTGTAATATATGAGCACACTTTAGGCCTCTAAAATTTCATGTTACTATCTTTATTTTTGTGTTATCGTACAGACTACAACGACTTTGGTTTCGTAACTTTGGTTTTAAGATACGTCAAAAAAACGGTAGTAATTAACTTGCCTGCGTCCTATACTTTATAAAGTAATAGTACTGAAAATTGTCAATCATTTATTCCGAACTGGCAATGAATAAAGATTCGCTTCGTTCATTTCATTGGCAGTTGTATCTAATCTGAGCGCGCAGTATGTTTACAAAACAGTCGTTTCTGTACGTTAGCGTTTAAAATTATCCCGTTCAAAAATAGAATCATACATTTCCACGTGGATACCGTAAACTTTCCCCGACGCTCAAAAACTCTAAAACCTAACGAAGATCTAACAAATCGCAGAACCGTCCCCCATCTGTAGTGTTTATATTAGATCTAACCTCAATATATCTATCAGTTGTTACAACGCGTCGTCACAGATCAATGATTTGGAAACAAACATGTGTTGCTCTCTGTGTGACGTACAGTTAGGTCGTGTTAAAAATAGACTTCCGTGTATCCGCAAATGTCTTTTCTTTCAATCGCTTCCGCCGCGTCTAAACATCGCTCAGTGTTGTAAGGATTCAAAAGAAATAGGTTAACTGTTGTGGATTTGTGACGGAAACTTTGTCTAAACAGTTTTGATTTTCTCCTATATACGTAATAAAATGGACAGAGTTATGTGATGGGTCAAAAACAATATCGAACTTTTCGCAGTTTTTTTTGAGTTTCAGAGTCCATAATGTGTTTCTTTAAAGGTGTATGCCGTCAAGGTAGTTCGGGCTGGATACACAATTTTTTATCATATAGTTTTGGGTTAGATCCCCTGACATTAAACTGCTGTAGTGTGCCTCAGGGTTCAGCTTTTGTTTACATTTTGTTTGTTATAAGTATATTCATGGTACAAAATAGTGTACGTAGAAATTGCTTAAACTAGACACATGCACAAGACAAAATACCAATTAACTGAATATTTTGGTGAGAAGCTGATATTCCTTTTTGTCATATAGTCTTGGGTTAGATCCCTCTCTTTCATCTTTCCTAACAAGTCACTATCGAGTCCAAGCCAATGTTTACAGAAGTAGTCTGGAGAGAGTTGTAATGGGGCTGACATATTAACTGTAAATGATTTGACATTAGACTGCTGTGTGGTGTGTCTCAAGGTTCAGCTTTTGGTCTTATTTTGTTTGTTATAAGTATATTCATGATACAAAATAGTGTACGTAGAAATTGCTTAAACTAGACACATGCACAAGACAAAATACAAATTAGCTAAATATTTTGGTGAGAAGCTGATATTCCTTTTTGTCATATAGACTTGGGTTAGATCCCTCTCATTCATCTTTCTTATCAAGTCAATATCGAGTCCAAGCCAATGTTTACAGAACATTAAAGAGAGTTTTAATGGGACTAACGTTAATTGTAAATGAATTGACATTAGACTGCTGTGGTGTGCCTCAAGGTTCTGCTTACAGCCATATTTTGTTTCTTATAAGCATATTTTTGATACAAAATAGTGTACGTAGAAATTGCTTAAACTAGACACATGCACAAGACAAAATACCAATTAGCTAAATATTTTGGTGAGAAGATGCCATCCTTTTTGTCATATAGTCTTGGGTTAGATCCCTCCCTTTCATCTTTCCTATTAAGTCACTATCGAGTCCAAGCCAATGTTTACAGAAGTAGTCTGGAGAGAGTTGTAATGGGGCTGACATTAACTGTAAATGAATTGACATTAGACTGCTGTGTGGTGTGCCTCAAGGTTCAGATTTTGGTCTTATTTTGTTTGTTATAAGCATATTCATGATACAAAATAAAGTACGTAGAAATTGCTTAAACTAGACACATGAACAAGACAAAATACCAATTAGCTAAATATTTTGGTGAGAAGCTGGCATTTATTTTTGTCATATAGTCTTGGGTTATATCCCTCTCTTTTGACCAACTCTTGATCTCTTCCGACAATTACGATATTAGAGTATTCGGTGGTTATGTGTCTTTATTTTTTCTTCTATTCTTCCTTTATTATAAGGCTATGATGACTGAGAGGTTTTTTGCTTTTAAACCAACAACGAAAATCTGAGCACAAAAAGTGTTTTGAAGTCATAGCTGTCGCCAGTTATCTGAGCAATGGTCAACTGTGGCTGAGGTATGACATAAATAAATATTCCGTCACCTTAATCTTCGTTGGTTTTTTTCCTTGTTGTTTGAAAGTGGAAAACCTTTCGGTCATCATTGCCTTAATTCTCGTTTGAAGGAACAAAAATAGATCATCCTAACCTAAAAATAGAAAGTTAAGAGCGACGAGGACCTAGCCGACGTCAAAAATAAGTGGTGTTGTACAAAATTACAATGTTCAGAAAACCTGTGTACAACTGTTTTAAACTCACCCTACTGGATAAGACCACCTGATCTTCCTACAAGCCCCAAGAGACGAACTTTTTATATGTCATTGTATGATGGGGCTGGGTAAGTACCTTGATGCCTTGGAACTTCCCTAAGTTAGCAGTACACGTATTATTGAAACATCCTGTATAGGAGCAACTAATGACTAATTACTGATAACCATAACTAGTATACACCTTATGAACCTCCATATTGAATTCACTAAGACCTCATTTCAGCCTTGCATTTCCTGCATTACTTAACCCAGTTTAATCTAAAGGACATTTTTACGGAACAAAACTTCATTATCTTTCTATCCTGTAGACGTAGACTTACAAGATTTTCCACTTAACATCAAGGCCTAAATTCACTTCCTTAGATTCGTGTGTAAACAGTATTTTTTTTTCCCAGGCGTAATTGTGTCAAAAATCCATTTCATGTTTGTACAGCGTCGATAAAGTGTTTGTATTGGATCGGCGTTAACGGCTTTGCAAATTAATTCCAGAAATGGTGTCATTGTATGTCTTAATGGGTACACGTAACTTGGAGTTATTTTTAGGTTAGGGTGAACTATTTTTGTTCCTTCCAACGAAGATTAAGGGGATGATGACTGAAAGGTTTTTCACCTTCAAACAACAAGAAAAAAAATCCAAGGAAGATTTAGGAAATGAATATTGTTTGTTTGTGTGTGTGGGAGGGGGGTCCCATTGCCTTGTCGTACCTCTGCCACAAAGCGTTTACATTAAAAGGGGAAAAAAATTACAAATTATTGTTTAATATTTCATCCATAATAATACACAAATTAAGTTCAATTGGAATTTTCGTTAGTAAATTAACCAACACTTTATCCACGGTATATGTTACCACATATAAAATCTTACAGCTTTAAATGTTGCCATGAAAGGTGGTAACAGCGGCATTAGGTTACCATAAAGTCCCTATTACGTATTCAACGCATCACATCTCGTGACACCGCCTTAACCGTTGTTTTGAATACAAACCCGATGCATTCCTTTCTTTGTTTAATTACGACCATCTGTTTGTCCTTCAATGGACGAAGAAGTGATGAGAAACCTTAGACCTAACTAACTGTAGATTCAATGTACGTAAAACTAACTTCAAACGGGCGAATAGATTAATCGGATTGTAAATAATGATCGGAAAATTACTCGTCGTGTATCATTTTAAAGGTTAGAGAAATATGAATGTGGTTTTACGTACAACAGTGCACCCAGTAAGTTTGGTTGTTAAAAATTTCGACCTTCTTTTAAGATTGATCTTCACGTTTATAATCTTAGGAAACTGAATAAATGATTTTCAACTTCCTCTCCTTCTGTCGCCTGTACAGTATCCTCAAGGTAGGAATGTGTCTGGGGTGGAGATTAAAAGAAGAGCCCCCACACTTTGTTTGTTGCGTTTACTTTCAGCGGTACAACCCCAATAAAAAAATATAGACCTCAAATGCTTCTGTCTAAACGCGTACCATACTTTCGTTTCTTTTATCGGTGGTAAATAAGAATAAAACGTTTACAAAAAGTCTGTCACGAAGTTGTAACTTTAGGAATTAAATGTAGTTAAGGAGTAATTTGTGTACCTAGTTTTTTTGGAATGGGTTGTACCGTCAAGTCAGGCTGGGGAAGCAAATACACGATGTCTGGACACGCCCTTTACACCAGACACACTCCTAGTCTGAGGTTACTGTACGTAATAGCGGTCACAAAAATCAAGATAGAATCCTGATATTTGATATAAGGAAATATATTGTGCTCATATAGAACCCTATTGAAATTTTGGAAAATCGAATTGAAAATGTCAAAACGGCGCCAATCTTAAAATGCTTTTTGTTTTATCTCCCGTGTTATTCAACACTGACTTTGAAGATTTCAATTCTGCATGTCTCCTTTGCCAACCCCACCTCTCTACGATGACGAATAGCATTTCTAATCTTGGTTTATCAAGAAAGTGAGATGATTGTATAGATACCAGCTGGTAGCGTAGCTAGTAGACACGTATGTTTCGTGTCGAGGCTCGCTAGGACCCGGATACTGACACGACCGAAGCGAGTATGTACTGGGTCTTCCACCTAAAATGTTACAATAGCTAACTTTTGAATTATATGAGTACTTTTAATGATGAACCTTCCTTTCTTTTCAATGAAGTAAAATGTTAAAAATTGCCGCCATTTTCCAAAATGGCGGCCAACTTTTAAATTTGTTAAGGAACACCCTGTATTTTATGATTTTGTCAGGTGTAAACAATATTTTTTTGAATGTTTTATTCTTGGGTATAAAGCGATAAAGCTTCTAGCAAGCGATCTGTAGCTTCGTTCTCATCTATGCCTGTATGACCAGACACCCATTATATTACCATGTATACTATTCACCCTAGTCATATCATTCAACACATTAAAGCAGTCCCATACTAATCTAGATGACTGATTCCAATGCTTTAGAGCGGCTTGGCTATCGAGAATATAGCGATTTTACCGCCTCCTTTAGAGATGACTCTGGCACTATATTGTTTCATAGACTCCAGCCCTAACTCCACTATTCATCTTGGAACCATTCTCTACTTCTAGTACTCTACCTTTCCGCTCTTGGCAGTCCGCAACCATACCCTGAACAAGACGATGAAATTTAAGTGTCTTCCTCATTACGTGCTACACTATATCCACTTACAATTCCTGTACTTTAGCAGTGTTGTTTGATTGTATAACCAGATCTTTTGGTTTATAATTATCAGTCCCCATCACCCGAAAAGCGGTCGACAACGCCATTTCTTCACAAAGAAGGCAGAGATAGCCTCATCTGCGGAACAGGTGCGTATAGCTCAAGTAATACCAATTTTAGAGGTCATTTGGTATGTAGTGGCGCTTGACCTTCATCGGGCAAACAGGTTCCTGTCACTTTTTAGTGGTGGAGGAAGCGAGTGAGTGTTCCGCCGTCCTTTCGTCAGTGCGTTTTTAGACAGTGTATTACGAACAACTTCCCCACTCCGAGCCAGACTGACCTCCCTCCAAGCGCCACCCCATAACAAATGAGCTATAAGCCGTTGCAACTTCTTTATGGTTCCATTCTGATCTTCTACTGTCACCAAAGTAAAACACCAATATTGTCATAAGACCAAATAGCGATTTTTACATTACTGCCCTTTGTTACCATAGAGTTTTTCTTGTTGTTAAAAGTCTAAAACCTCTCGGTCATTATCACCTTGTAGAAAAATAGAGTTTAAAATTAAGAATCTCTCGAATACTGGGTAGGAAGAGAACAGGCGTTGATCAAGAGAGACGAACGTTGAAAGAGAAGGATTTAATTAAAACTACATGAAGAAATGGTAGATCTAGCTATAGTTTCTCGAATTTGCTAAACCCGGAGGAATCTTATCATAGAACTTAAAACTCAGACCTACATGACACAGTTTAAGCAATTAATTTACATAGAAAATAGATAATCCATCTGGATGGTATGCTTTGAAGCTCTAGTGCTGTCCCATCTAATGCGTTACTTCTGATAACTTCAAGGACAGCCCATGCCGCATTGCATCTTCCACACACTAGCGCACTCTGAACTGAACTCACAAAACTACAACTGTTCAACCCACATTATTATATCCTATTGGACGTCCTAGATATTAATTCAATTGTTTGAGTTTAAATTTAGACAAATTCCTACATGCATATCGAAAGGAAATTGATTTGTTTTATAGGCGTGAATGTGTATGAAACTATAATCAAATATTGATTCATTTAGATGAGTTTTCTATCGTATCAGAAGAAACAGTCTCCCACGTGACGGTAAACATTGTCTTGTCACACATACAATGATTCATACCGATTGTCGTTACACGCATGCGTAGACGTAGCAAGGTCGCTCCACTTAATATCAACAGTTCGGATATTTTCAAGGCAACCAAGATAATTTCATTTCTTCAGTTGGCACGGAGTGCCGTGATCAGATTTTACGCGGGTAATTCTGTCCTCAGTCTACACACTGCGTAGTGCTTTGAAATGTGTATAGATGGCGTTGATTTATTTAAAACTATTCGTGCAGGACATACATGTTGCAATTAGCGAAGTTGATACTCGGGTGAAATGGATAATCGAATTAATCGGTTTCAAATGATTTCAATATTCGTATTATTTATTTCGAAATCGAGTATCTGCGCAGAATGATTTTGCGCATCGAATTCGAACTCAGCTTTACCAATCAGCGAATTACTAACGAATATTATATCGTCTCCTTGTTCCTAGTTACTGTATTAATATTTTATTTCGAATCCGAGGATTTTAATAATCGGATCGTTCCGAGGATTTTGATAATCGCATTTACCTGCTATTTTAGTTGGAACTCGCACATCACAGAGGTGATATTTTGTTATTGTTCCATATTTCGTATCAGTAATTCTTTACGTGTTATCATTATATCTGACGTGTTTTGAACATAACCTAGTCATTTTTTAAACGATATTACTATTTTACCTTAGAGATGGGTGGCAGACGCTTTCTGTTTGTTGGGAACTTTACAGTTTTGTCTCGAATTAAAAATTCTTTTTAATCTTTGTTTCGTGTTAAAATGTAATCTGTCGCCTTGTCACGCGTTTTACTCAAAATTCACTGAGCTGATTTTAACGAAATCTTTTTATGTAATTTTCGGCTTACGTTAACACATTTAAAATTTTGATACATTTTATCAATAAATGTGCATTATAATTGAAAGAAAATTCAGACGAGTTATTTTAGGAATTATTTTTTCTTTTCTTGAAGGGAAATCTGTGTAAATAAGTTTTTTTTTTTTACAACTTCTTTCAAACATTACAAGACGTGTTGTTAGTTTTAGGACATCTTTTAAAATTTATTTAACTTTACAAAAATCTTTTTCAAGCTGTTTTACGTCATAATGACGCATTTTAAAACTGTTACATATATATTCTATACAATATACAGAGTGAGGTAAAAGTGTGAAGACGCCCTGTAACCTTTTTAACGGATGAATTGAAAAACAAACTTATCACCACTCTGTAGGTAGTTAAAAATGTACTTTTTTTTAGCATAGGCCGACTTTACCCATAATCATAAAATGGTGGTACTTTGGAAGCAGCTAAAGAATCTTAAGTGACATCGAGTGACAACTCTTTTTAAAGGTATTGATAAAAGACGAAAACTAGAGGCTCAAGCTTATCAAAAATGGCGACGGATTGAAATCTTAAATTCTGTACCTACATTAACATTTATACTGTAGGCTGTAAAAACTACTGTTTCCCTTCTATTTAGAGCTCATGTCGCCGCCTGTCGAATATGGTTTGGGATTTGCAAAAGGAGATCTGCCTTTACGTCTTGGTGGTTGAAATGCACACCATTTTCCTGTAACCAATCCTGAATTTCTTTTTTTCTCCAACTCATGTTGGGTAGTTTTTTTACTGTTTCGCTGTGGTATTTTAATTGTTGTATATGCTTGTACAGTATAAACAAAAATAAACCGATTGACTTGAAATTTTATATCAGCATTTTGTGACAAAAGTCGTAGTGATATTTGTTTTTGTCAATTATTAAAATTTTCTAAGCTAATTATTTGTACTGGACAAATATATTATGAGTCAATGCCTATTGTCTCCGCGCAGGTCAGTAAGGATGCCCCAACAATGGGACCCGGGCCCGGGCAAGCTAAGCCGATTAGTTCCAGTTGACCCAATCTCTACCTCACTCCGACTGTTCCACAACTATACTTGTAAAGGAAAGTTTACAAAGAGAATAGCAGTATTATTTCAATGCTCAATAACTAAACAGGCTAAAAAGGCTAGAAAAGTCCAAGTGGCTTAAAAAAACAGGTTTTTCGTGAAATAGAGCTTTCCTAATTTTTTTTTTTCTTCGTGGAATACGATAAAAATAATGCGCACATATTTCCGACTTCGCGTTATGGGTCAAAAAATTGGGGGGGGGGGGAAACTTGCCTTTTTTCGATGTTTTAATGGTTTTATGTGTATATCTTGGCTTCGTCTTCAGCGATTTTAATATTTTTGGTCTCATTTTCTTGGCAAAGCTTAAAAGAACATTTTGAGGGGCTGTAGAATTTTTATCTACTATTTTTGCCAAGCTTTTGCGAGTTTAAAAAAAATTGGTGATATTTGCACAGTAACAATATTTTTAACCCCTTGTAAATGCGATGTTAGAA
This sequence comes from Aphrophora alni, assembly GCA_963513935.1. Classification (NCBI taxonomy): domain Eukaryota; kingdom Metazoa; phylum Arthropoda; class Insecta; order Hemiptera; family Aphrophoridae; genus Aphrophora; species Aphrophora alni. The sequence continues at coordinate 19,365,608 of OY740776.1, read as the reverse complement.
AGATTGAATATACATTTAGATTCAAAGTTTGGGTAATTTTCAAAATTGGAAAAAAGTTACGTATTTTTTTGAGCAAGTTTTTTTTTTTTTTTTTCAACCAATCAGAAATTTTGCCAACATATCAGAATGTTTTGTAGAAACATAGACGAAAATTTATATTCTTTGTAGTTATAATTATTTTAAAAATAAAACTGAATTCCCCAACAGACGGATAAACTAAACTGCATAGCGCAACGGCTCGTGAAAGACGTTGGCGGCTTTACAGTCGGGTGAAGTATGGTAGCACACCCCTCCCCCCACCCCCGTCAAAGTTGTTTTAACAAAAAATTGCAAACTGTGGTACCACGGGGCATGGTAGCCCTGTCGGAGCTTGCTCCGACACCCATGCGTGAGAGGTTGGACTCGTGGGGGTAGTGGTGCTGCTGGTAGTGGATATTCTCTCTCCTCCTTTTTTTATGGGGTGGGTGTCGGTGTTGTGCCGAGAGGCTCTACATACATCGGCTCTCCTAGTTCTAGTAACTACAGTAGTTGTAATGAAACTCTTAAAGTACCTACATGTTACAAACTGCTGTGTAAACCTAGCTTAAAACTTCGACTTTATAAAAAGAACTGTCCCTAAATACCTACGTGACCCTAAATAGCTTGACCCTTTTATTATATTAAAAATCACTGCCTAATGTAGGACACATTATTTCCGACACACTCTGTATACAACATGTATTATATATAAATAGCACCGAAGATTAAGTACCAAAATATGATACAAAAACATAAAAAGGTCAACTATTGTAACCGGGATAGAAATAACGTGTGAATGAGCTCGGTTAGTTGTAATGTTTTATTTTTGGAAGTTATATAATATGAATAATAAGCGTTGGCAATGTTCAGTGTCACAGTATTGTGAGTCACTTTCACACACGATTAACTTCTGCAGGATCTTCGCTTGAGTCTAGGATTCCTTGTCGCTTGAAACTGACCCGCTTACCGAGACGATTGAATTTTGTTTTGTCCTTGTTGTAATACAGGCGTTAAAGAAGTAGTGACAGAAATAATAGTTTCAGAACACCCTGTGTAACAACTTAACTTGCCCTACTGGATAAGACTCCTCGATCTACCAATACAACATTTTCTACAACGCCCAAGAGACCAACTTTTGAGAGTGAAATTAGTATTACAGTATCCTCAATGTATGAATGTGTCTGGGGTGGAGAGGAAAAAAGGGCTCCCACACTTTGTTTGTTGCATTTACTTTCAGCGGTACAACACCATTAAAAAATATATAGACCTCAAATGCTTCTGTGTAAACGCGTACCCTACTTTAGTTTCTTTTATCGGTGTAAATAAGAATAAAACGATTACAAAAGTCTGTCACGAAGTTGTAACTTTACGAATTAAATGTAGCTAAGTAGTAATTTGTATACCTATTTTTTCTTGGAATGGGTTGTACCGCCATGTCAGGCTAGGGAAGCAAGTAGAAGGGAGGACACGTCCCTTACACCAGACACAATCTTAGTCTGAAGCTACTGTACAATGCCTTACCTTCTTCTACTCTCTTCTACCCTCAGGAACTCGGTACAGATTGTCCATCCCAAGAGACTAGCTGGATCTACACCGTATTTTCATGTGATTTTGAATTAAATCCGTCTCTTTCAGCTTTCCTATTATGCCTTTATATTATGCCTACCCTACTTTCGTTTCTTTTGTCGGTGTAAATAAGAATAAAACGTTTACAAAGGTCTGTCACGAAGTTGTAACTTTAGGAATTTAAATGTAGCTGAGCAGTAATTTTTGTGTAACTAGTTTTCTTGGAATGGGTTGTACCGCCAAGTCAGGCTAGGGAAGCAAGTAGAAGGGAGGACACGCCCCCTTACACCAGACACCATCCTTGTCTGAGGCTACTGTACATTGTATCGTGGGGCTGGGTAAGTAGCATGATGAACCCATCAACTTGTTTTATCTCGTTTCGGTTTCAAGGCCATTGACCGAGTTGTAAAGCAGTGATAAAAGAAATAGTGCGATTACTAGGCGAGGAACTGGATCGTAAGTTTCTAAATCGATTCCGTCTTCGTCTAATAACATGCATTCATCTCTAAAGTGGAGAAGTGCGTGTGAAACGCTATACGGTCGAACTGGGACGATGTATCTGTTGATATAATTATACCCGGGCCGCGATGTCGCGGTAACGCTTTCCCGACAAGTCACGATTATTGCCGAACATCAGTCGGTAACATAACCTTTAATTATCCGTTCTAAACAACTGTAGGTTATTAGTGGATTTCTATTAATGAAGTAGGGATGTTGATACTCGGGTGAATTAATTGAATTAATCGGTTTCAAATGATTTCAATATTCGGATTAATATTTCGAATTCGAGTATCTGCGCAGAATGATTTTGCGCATCGGATTCGAACTCAGTTTTACCAATCAGCGAATTACTAACGAATATTATATCGTGTCCTTGTTTCTAGTTACGAATATTTTGTCTGAATATTTTATTCCGAATCCGAGGATTTTAATAATCGGAACGTTCCGAGGTTTTTGATACTCGGATTCACCGAGTATTTTAATTTGAAATTGCACATCACTAGTATCTAGGGTGAGTTTTGTGGAAACGTCAACGAACTTGACGTAGGTTTGGTAATCGCAAAAAAAAGTCGGCTTCCGTTTTTTCACCGGTCTTCACGTTTTCACGGCCTGAGGTTACGGAAAATGGGATTTTCGATATGATCTACGGCACAACGGCCACAAAAATTACGATAGCAACATGAAATTTAGTACTGTATAAGTAACTATAGTTTATTCATATACAACCCTATTGAAATTCAGAAAAAGTCCAGTTGACAACCTCAAAAGGGTCGACGTTTTAGTCAGTTTTTGTTCATATTTCGTGTGTTATTCAACTTATAACATAGAAACTTATACATACTCCGTTCAGGGATAGTCTGCGGTGAAATTTACCCCAGCCTATAGGCCAGTAGCGGCCGATGGTTAAGGGCAATGGGAGGGCTCTGTTTTATTTTATACACGTAAGTGAAGGCATGTTATCATTCACTTAACATTCACAATCACAAAGGGTTAAACTTAAAAACATAAACAAACAACTCGTGTGAGTGGCGAGACACTATTTAGAACAGTTGCGCCAACTTATTTTGCCCATCGAAAACAAGGTTTTTAGTAATGCGGGATATCTAATTTATGGTGGCTTCACTGACTGATGTCTGCGCGCGCAGCTACGGACTCTGCCCTAGAAGCCCATTACACGCTGTGTAAATGACGTCACGGCACCCTCAGCTCTGTCTGCTCCTTGCCCCATATGACTAAATGCAATGAAACTGGGACGCTCTGGCCACCGTCCGAACTCCAGAATACATTCGTCAAATATTTTATATTGTAAAACTTCCGCTACAAATGATGGTGAAATCCATAGCGGCAATTCATAATTCATTTATCTCCAAAGAATTAAATACATATAGGTATTTACATTATTAAAATAATATTATCATTGGGGGGGGGGCGGCGTCCGAGAGTCCTTATGAGTAAGCCGCCACTGCTATAGGCGCCTCCTGACTGACGGATTGATTGCGGTCCAACCACCCCGATTCACATGCAGTCATCGGTTTTTACATTGTTGTTTACATAATTGGTTTTTGTAAACACCCTTGAACAGAACACAAGTGAATTAGCCTTTTGTCCGACTGTAGGCGGAGCGTTACTACAGATACTCTGTGGATAATATAGATAAGAATGTACAGGGTTCAATTCTAGATGTAATGGTACCCAACCTCACCCCTCTCTCTCTACGATGATAAATAGCGAAGTTATTGTCAAAATGTAATTTCGAACTATGACCTTTTAAGAAAATATGATATTCGTATAGTTACGAAATCCGGTAGGGCGGAGTCGTCGAAACGAGCATAGCGATCGCTTCGTTCCCCCACCAAAGCCGAGACACTGAGACGAGCGAAGACTTTAATATATAGGCTACACATGTACGAGGCCCGTTAGTGTCTAGCTGACGTCAAGAAAAGTAGAGATATATACAATTAACCTGTATAACAAGTGTTTTAAACAAACTCACCCTATTGGATAAGGTTCAAAAAACCAACTTTTGGGTATATTTAGAGGACCTACTAGTATTACATTGTATGATGGGTGAATTCATGGGTGGATTTAGTTAGTACGGGCTTGGCAATCCCTAGGGAACCTAGCTGAATCTACACCTTTTTTCATGTAGTCTGGGGTTAGATCCCTCTCTTTCATCTTTCTTACAGGTATCTCTTGACTGAAACTCTTGTTCTTTTCTGACCATGACACGATTAGAGTATTCAAGCGTTAGGGGTCTCTATTTTATGCTTTTGTTCTTCGTTTTTTATGAGGCGATGATGACGAAGAGATATTTTGCTTTTAAATAAGAAAAAAAAATGTATTACGGGTTGGGTAAGTACCATGGTGGTATTCAATTTCTTATTTTTTTTAAGGCTTAACGAAAGTTTCTTGAATTGAAGCCCCCCCCCCCAAATCCATAAATCGCTAGCATGAATTGAAAATGTCAAACCGTTTAAATGTTTATGAAAAGTGGATGTTAGAAAATCTGCCAGCTACTCTTGTTCAAATCTGCACTAAACTAATAATTATAGCATAGCGGTACCGTAGAGCCAAGGCACGGTTGACATTGTCTCACGAATCGGCCCGACTAACTGCTCACGATTAAACCATCACTATATACGGTAAGGTCTGCTGTTAACGGAACTTTACGACAATTATTACGAAGATCTTACGTCACATGCTAATGTGACAGTTCAATGGATCTGGCCAAAATGATTAATTCATTTTAAATCCTTTCCTACATTAGCAATTTACAACGCAAGGACTCGGCAATTTGACGCGAAAAATCCCCCCCCTCCCTCTGTTCTTATACGGTATGCGTCAAAATAATCAGTACCGAAACTGAACCACCTGTAGCTGCCTTCTCTCTCAGCTGTGTCAACTTTTGATTGTTGCCACGTCTTCGTGATTATTATTTCTTTTTTATTTTAGGTTAGGTTTTGCTGACATGGTGCTAACTACTGCAGAGAAAGCTTTTATCGTAGAGCATTATTTTCGCTCATACGGAATTGGACGTGCGGGGTGGGCCAAGTTTGTCACACACTGCTTTACGTTTTCAGGAACATTTTCACAAAAACCCGCCTAGTAAAGCTGTGATTATTAGTGTTGTTCAAAAATTTCGAAGAACAGGTAATGTTTTGACGCAGCGGAAGGGCTACTCAGGTCGCCCAACTGCTGTCTGTACAAATGAAAACCACAGAAGAGTGTTGCAGCAAGTGTTACAGTCACCGAAAAGAAGCCTAAACCGAATATCTTTGAATCTGAATATAAAAGCAATACGTCGTTGAGAAGAATGTTTAAAAACAATGGTGGTTTTCCCTACAAGATACAATCTGGGCAACCTTTGATCTGTATAAACAAAACAGTCAAAGCTCAGTACTGCGCTTCAATGTTAGCAATGCGCTATGGAGAACCTGAGTTTCTGAGTGATATATGGTTTTCAGATGAATGCCTGCACCTTAATGGTTTCATAAACAAGTAGACAACAAGTTTTCTTGGGTTTGAACGTCCTGACAGTGTTGTAGAGAGGCCACACCATAGTAAGCTTGTAACCATTTGTTGCGCTGTGTCAGGGAGAGTCATAATTGGTCCATACTTTGTTGAAGACAACAATGGAAAATCCTCTTACTTTAAATCAGGACCGATATAGGGTCATTCTTGATCGTTTTGTAGGAGACCTCAGGAAATTTTGTCGTGCCCGAAACCTGTCTTTTCGTTCACAATGGTTCCAGCAAGATGGCGCAATCAGCCACACTGCCTTAACCAACATCGTTTTCCTTCAAGAAACTTTAGAACAAACTTTCCTTACCCAGTACTCCCCCAATCTTACACCACCTGACGCCTACGTCTGGGGAATGTTGAAGGAGAAGATTTTCCGTGAAGACCCACCATCGTTCAACTCCAGGAAAAACTAACCATGTGTATAAGTAGCATGAAACTACCCCTCTTCACCAAAATTATGCAAAACCTTCAAAAACTGTACGAGTGTTGCCTAAAACTGAACGGAGGTCATATTGAACATGTTATTACCCGAGTCTATTACTTGTATATGTTGGTAAAACTATGTAAATAAAATCTTACAATTTCAGTACTGTTTATTTTGGCGCCTACTGTACTTCAGCCGTACGTTCTTTGCACTTGCAAACATCACAATCTGGCAACGTTGCTTCGTTGGCTCCGTTCCAAGAAGTAGTCTAACAATAAAGTATCCGTTTTCGAGTTATCATTTGAGCAAAATTGTTTCTGTAAATCAAATAATATAATTTTATACACACTGAAATACACCATAGAGTGTGCTACAGATTGTTTCAAGCGTTCGTTTGAATTACATAATATGTTAACAGTAAAATGTAGTATTTATTTATTCAACATGTCCGCATGTTGTCTCTCCAAAATCCATCACTGTCCGTTGGTTTCAGTTGTTGAGTTAACTGAATTTTGTAGGCCTGCATATGGAAATCCTTTGTGAGAATTCGCTGAAGAGAGCTTTTCTAGATGCCCAACTGTTCTTAACACTGTCGCGAGGTTTTGATCAGACCGACTGGAACGACAGGGCACTGGTGTTTTGATGTCTGCAATCGAACCCATTGTCTCTAAATTTTTATCCGTAAGAAGGTTCCCCACAGATTCTGCCTAACACTCGCCATATTTGTAACGTGTTTTCATTAATATTCGTTGTTCCATTGTAAAGCCTTCCATGATAACTAACCTCAAAAAGTACTGATTAACAAAGATAAATAAAATGTTGCCATGGCAACAATGCAACAATAGCGTTAACTAGAAGAGTGGCCGACGTGTGACTGAAGCAATGGCCAGTGAAGAAGCTAGGATTTGTCGATTATGTCTTTAGAAACTTGCCTCGTTGTATTTCTCGTATTAAAGAAATAGGCGACTCGAGGAAGCACTTTGTGACCCTAAAAATGTTTTTTTATAAAAGGGCATTTTTTCCTTGTTTCGGTCATCATCATCTTAAAAAAGGAACCAAACTTCAGAGTCTAAGAGCGTAGCGAGTGAATACTTTAATATATAAACATCTATTAGTCCCAGTCACGTCAAGAAAGTAGTGATATGCACAATTACAAACCTGTGTAACAAAACTGTTTTAAAGGAATTTTTCTGGGTAAAGACCCTTGATCTACCAATTAAACATTTCTTACAAGATCCATCAAGTCCATATTTGGGTATTACATAGAGGATCTTACATTGAATCATGTAACTGGGTAAGTACTATGATGGCGTTCTTGTTTATTTTATTTTTTTAAATTTTCAACGCTCTCGTGTTGCGTCAGTCATGCAGACTTGAACAGTTTTTTCCATTTGATCGATTTGTCATAACTTGGATTTAGCATGAATTGACGTCAAACTAATGCGGATAAAATTAGATTTATCCAGTCTAATGACATTTTACTGTACAGTAGGTCATTTTTTCCCCCTCAGTTCCGGTACGAAGAAACCCGAATACATTGAATTTTCCCTCAGTTCCGGTACGAATAAACCCGAACAAATTGAATACAGACATATGTTGGGTATTAGAACAAAGACTGGTACTGGGTTGAGCAACAGGTGTTTGATTGGATCAGCTGTTCAACCAAGTGGACACACCTGTTCCGTCTGACGATTGTATTGCGGTTGCTTCTGGTAGTAATTGTGTTTCTCCCGGTTAAAGATGATGTATTATTTATTAAGAAAGTTTGTTGGCAGGTTGTTTGCTCTCGTGGTATTGAGAGGCGAGCCGGTATCATCAAATGAGGTGATCATAATTCTGTAGACAGGGTTGACGTCAAAATAAGAAACCCGGCGCAAAATAGAATACGGACGTGACAACCCCGAAGAACTTAGTTGGATCTACACCTTTTATCACGTAGTCTTGTGTTGGATCCCTTTTTTGTCTTTCCTATCAGGTCTTTCGTGACCAACTCTTGTTCTCTTCCGATCCCGACGCCATTAGAGTACTCGAATGTTCGAATGACCTGAGCAGTCAAAACTAAGACTAAATACAAACGTGATAAAAAAAAAATCAGTTGCTCTCCGTCCTTTGTGTAGTGCAGTCATGTGTGTGGTGGTTTTACCTAATCACGTTTGTATTTAGTTTTGTCTTCTTAGGCCTAGTTTTAAACTTTAGTTCTTTTCTTAGGTTATAGATTTAGTTTAAGTTTCCAACATCGTCCTATAAGGGTCGCCCTGATCTTGACTGATGGTTTGGCAAGCGCTGGGTTAGGCGAGGGGAGGAGTGCGGGTACTTTCCTTAAAACATTGGTTTTCCAATGTCAAAACTAATGTCACAATTTTTGAGTTATTCTCAATTTCAGACGATTATTACTAAATACCTATTAAACGTATCAGCTTCAAATTTCAATGGCGTCTATGAGGGTTATTTACAAACATTTTTATCGGGTTTCATAATTTTAACACTATTATTTGTAATTGTTTTGTCTGCGGTGAGCGTAGAACTGAACATAGCTGTTATTTACATCGGAGTATTGAACAAACTAGAAGTTCTATCAAAAATATTTTCGAATACATTTTTAAGATCAACTAAATTGCTCCAATTTTCTCGCTGGAAGTTTGTTTCTACCACAAAAATAAAAAAAGTTCTCGCTTCATGTCATTTTGTTTCAAATTCTTCTAATATTTTTCATTATTAAAAATTACACATAATTTTAAAACTAAAATATATTTATACCGTTGTATGCGGAAATTCATGCAGAAAAGGCATATATAAGTTTCATTGTAGTTTTATTATTGTCAAGATGTCTAGGAACGTGTAAACGACAACGCGCTCACCGCTCTGGATTACTCCGTTTTGCCGTATTATAGCCTGATGCGCGGACCGCTGGCGCTGGTTCGCTGTTTCAGAATGGCTAGTAGCGCCGATTCATCGGTCAAGATCTGTAGCGACTCTTATAGGCTGTGTTGGTGTTTCTCACTTTTATGCTGTGAGATTGTCACTTGACAACGGGGAGTTGATTTATATTTTCGAAACGTCGCGTTTGTATAAAAGTAAATGATGGAATATGATCTATCCATCATTATCAAATAACTTTAAGACCAAAATTTGTTTATTAATAGCATGTATGTTTGTTTGTTTCAGGTAAGTTGGTCACAACCTGTTTTGCCCACAACTTATAAGTGAGTAAAACATTTACAGTTATAAACTATTGTGATCTCCCTCGTGTAAATGTCAACACCCTATGAAATGTGCACTGATCATATTCGTAGGAATAATTTGTTATTGCTTATCTAACACTTGATAAGCAACACTTGACATCAAGCCAATTTACCCAGAATCATACAATTTAATACAAGCAGATCCTCTAAATGTATTGTTTTCGTGGACCCTTGGTAGATCAAAGAGTCTATTTAAAGCGGTTGTCACACAGGTTTTCTGAACCTCGTAATATCACCACTCGCTACGCTCATATCGGTGAATTGACCTTGCCTGATCTTGTAAGGTCAAAGATTCAAAATTACATTTTTGACGATAAAATCTATTATTGTCACCCTAGAGATGTGGGGCACCATTGTATGCAGAATTGGAAAACAGGGTGTGTCAAAAAATCGTTGCGGGCTACGCAGAACCGGTTTCTACATCTAAAAATAAGTCAAAAATGTTCTGTGGGTTAGTTTAGACGTAATCCGCCATTTGGTTTTTTTTAGAAAAAAAAAAAATTTAACTCTTCAAGGTTATGCAACTTGAAAATGTTTTATGTTTTAGATATCTGGAATTTTCTAATTTAAAATTTTTTTTATATATATATATATATAAAACATCAAATTTCAAAATGGCGACCGTTTAAAATTTTATATTTTGAACATCTTGAAAATCATCAACTTTATAAAACAAAGCAAATTTCCTTTTTTAATAACAAACAAAATAGTTTTTGTATTTTTCCTGTAGCTCAAAATATAATCGAGTTATCGTGAATAGTATGCGGAAATCTTTCTCTGTAGTTGTTTACAATAGCAAAGATTAACCTAGAATCAAACTAATTTTTAATTTTGATCATATTTTGTAAAAGTAATAAAATGTATTGCCTGCCCAGATCATGATAAAATAATGTTAACCCGACTATTATTACCAATTTAAAAATCAGAATTTGTTTACATTTTTACGGCCTAACATCTGGAAACCTAACTTGTTAGTTTACAAAAATTTTACTAGAAACAAAATTTGTATTCAGAAATTTTACTAAAATGTTTTATTCTGAAGAATGTTTTACTCTGAAAATGATAATTGCATAATAAACTACCCTAGTTGCTAGTTATGTCATTGAGCCTTGATATAAAAAAAAGTTTTGTTTCTAGTGAAGTTATTGTAAAATCAAACAAATTTTACGGAAGAAAACTATTTTTAAATTTTCAGTTCGATTTCTCTTAATTGTAATAGAGTTCTTTAGTCCTCTATAGCAAATTTCATGTTCCTATTTCAATTTTCTAGTCGCTATCGTGCTAAACGTATAAAGGACAATGTAAGGAGGGTGTTCAGTTTCCTTAGCCCATAAAACAAGAAGATCATTCAAAAAGAAAGTGGACATTTTTGATGATTATCAAAGTAAAAATAGAATAGATAATAATAATTAAAAACTATGCCATACACATACAATCTATTGGTGTACCTTTACTATAATTTTGAAGTATTATCTTAATACGGTAAGAACGCCGTAAAACAGTATCACGGAAGTTACGGTACGCGACTCGCCTAATGGCTTCCAGCATTAATCCACGGCTCAAAGTATAATTAATGTATAACGTCTACCCGAGTTCAACAAACGTAACCTAACCTCAAAGTGTGCAGTAACTAACTAACCTTCAACCATCGTGAAACAATTAAATTTATGTATTGAGTCATGCGAATTAATTATCAGATATTCATCATCTTTTTGTTACATCAGTCTTTCACTTTTCTGACGTCAATAGCTCGACTGACTTCCTTGTTTCATGGAAATATATTCAAGCTTAAGCCTAACAAGATGACGAAGTTGGCTAGCCATCATCAGTGTGTCGAGAATGATCTTACTTTATATAGGATGAGTTTGGTTATCGGTAAACAATTCGACCTCCGATTTTTTTATCGATATTCACGTTTCATGCTCTCAGGAAACAGGAACAGTGATTTCCCGTCCGTTGTTGTCTGTAAGTACAGCACCCTCAGATTAGGACTGTGTCTGGTGTAAGGGGCGTGTCCTCCCTTCTACTTGCTTCCCTAGCCTGACTTGGCGGTACAACCCATTCCAAGAAAACTAGGTACACAAATTGCTGCTTAGCTACATTTAATTCCTAAAGTTACAACTTCGTGACAGGCTTTTGTAAACGTTTTATTCTTATTTACATCGATAAAAGAAACGAAAGTAGGGTACGCGTTTACACAGAAGTATTTGAGGTCTATATTTTTTTATTGGTGTTGTACCGCTGAAAGCAAATGCATAAAAACGAAGTGTGGGGCTCCTCTTTTCCTCTCCATCCCAGACACATTCCTACCTTGAGGATACGGTTAGCTCGATAGCGGCCACAAAAATTAATGCACGCAAATTTTGTACAGTCTGCTAATAGAACCCTTATTTGCTTCACTGGTGACCCAAAGTTACAGTTTTTAGTTGTGATTTTCGTAGAGTTGAGTAAGGTCAAGAAGAGAGGACAGCCTAAAAAAAACGTCTTTCCGCGTCATTATGTGAAACCGTTAGAGCTAAAGTCAAACTTTATCGAAAAATGTTTGTTTTTGAAACACCTTTTCAATGACGTGCTTCACGACTAATGTTACTATTTTGAGTTTTAATCTGTTTTTTGTCCAAAATTGTATGTATTTTGAAAATTTTTCAGTAAGGGGCAACTTAAACACATTTTTGGAAAGGATATTTCCTCATAAATCTAGGTTAAAAATTTGGTTTGTGTAGACTATGTTATGTGGTAACAATAAAACTAACTGTAAAACACTACTTTTTGACATTTTTGAACACTCTGTACATACGCAGTAAGTTAAGTTAAAACTTTTCCCCCAAAATGATCAGTTAACAGAGACCTTTAAATTTTGTTATCACTCGACTTACCTTTATATTTTAAAATTGCCAAAAACGACCACCCCCACAAAAAAACACTTTTGGGGCATTTTTGAGATTTGAAAACATTTTTATTGAATTCTTTAGGGTCGAAATAGGGGGGGGGTTTAAGTTAAAACGAAGGCTCATTTGGTTCAGTCGCTATACATTGCGCTCGGGTGGTCTGATTCGTTCTGTATACGCATTACGAGATTCAGAAAATCTGGGTGACAACCGTTTTAAACAAACTTACCCAAACTTGTTCTATCAATACAATTTAACATTTCCTACAAGACCCAAGAAACCTACTTATGTGCGTTACATTTAATGATCTGCTTGTATTACATTGGATGATTGGGCTGGATAAGTACCATGATGGTAATTCCATCAACTTCTTTTCCTTTACGATCTCAAGGCCACCTGTGTTTTTTCTCCAATACAATCCAAAATCTTTCTATTTTTTAATTTATACCGTCAAAAGTCCTAGACACGTGACAAATATTTGAATCTGCAACCTATTTAGATTTTTCGACCATTATAGACTGTAAGGTATTTAACCTCTGAATTGGTTTTGTTGTTTTAGTTCGCCAGTTTGTTTCAGTAACCAATTTCAATTAATTGCAAATGCTTGGAAAGCTAAACTGAGCTTTTGTAAAATACACAAATTTAACTTTATAAACATTGTTGTTGAAAGACAAGAATGATAGAATCCAGCTCCAGGACACCTGCGGTGTTGCCAGATTGTACAATGGATAGACTTGAGTCATTGCCTAATTGACAACTTGCCCCAGCTGGTTGTCTGACTTGTGCAATTTAGATGTTGTCATATTGACTAGAGTTGTTAGTTTGCTTTATCATTGTCATGATTGAGTTATTATTAAAATCGATTCAGGATTTTCTCTCATGTAACAATAAACAACTGTACCTATGTTTTTGTCTCTCTGTCATTATCGCTTTACTAAAAGAAGAAGATTTTTTTAAAAAGCGTCCCAAAAGAATAAAAGTTGATAAAGGCATAATAGGAAAGCTGAAAGAGAGGGATTTAATTCAAAACCACATGAAAATACGGTGTAGATCCAGCCAGTCTCTTGGGATGGACAATCTGTACCGAGTTCCTGAGGGTAGAAGAGAGTAGAAGGAGGTAAGGCATTGTACAGTAGCCTCAGACTAAGATTGTGTCTGGTGTAAGGTGTGTGTCACTGATAAAAGAAACGAAAGTAGGGTAGGCGTTTACACAGAAGCATTTGAGGTCTATATTTTTTTATTGGGGTTGTACCGCTGAAACTAAAAGCAACCACTCAAAGTGTGGGGGCCCCTCTTTTTTTTTCTCCACCCCAGTTACATTCCTACCTTGAAGATGTTGTAGTTCCTTATCTAATCAGTAATGATTGGTTTCAACATATCAGCTGATACTGCCTTTTGTTATTTGTCGTGTAAAGTTTGACAAACCCGATTTTGACCTTGGGTTTAACTTATTGATCCCCGAAATGTTCAAGTAATTTTTGTTGTAGGAAATGTATTTTATTTTATCTCGATGTATATATTTTTGTGATACAACCACGCGCGCGCTGTGCACACACACATTCATACATATTAACATACAATAAAGACACCAGAAAACTAAAATAAGCAATAATTACTATATAAAACTAAAGCAAATAACCTTTACATATTTCAAACATTCTCGCTTATGGGAAAAAAAAAAAAAAATTACTCCATCACACCCAGAGACGAGGACACCAAATCGATTTTATTCTAAAGGAAGGTTTTAAGTAACCTTGAAAACTGGACACGACTGTAAACAGATGTAAGTGCTTCTGGAGGTAAATTCCACTAGCGGCAAGGGAACACAGTAAAAGATTTATTAAACATAACGGTTCTATATAGCGGTATAATGAGCAAAGTGGAACCTCTTCTAGTCCTCTTTGCACTGATATCAAAGATGAAAACAAACTCTATGCCAAATAATTTGGCACTCCAGTTTGTAGGGTCGGAAGTGATACCTGATAGGAAAATGAAAGAAAGGGATCTAACCCAAGACTACATGAAAAAGTCTTTAGATTGCAATCAGGGAGGCCCCGAAGGGAGAAACGTCGTGTTGTTACAAACGGTTTTGTTGTGGGAAATTTTGTGTTTTAATTCCTTTGATGATTGATGTGTAATAATATCCTTTTTGTTTTCAAATTTCATAGAAAAGTTTCTCAGTCAGAGAGATTAACAAATTTCTAAGAGATGTTTGTTTTACGGAACTTATATTCAAATCAGAATAGCTGTGTGGTGTTTTGACAAAGGACATTCGTAGCATAGGTCAAGTAAAACATGTGTCCACGGTGTCCTTTGTAGTGTAAAGCTAAAGATAACTGTACTGTGTACGCATCTATTGAACTGTGGATACAATGGGAGAGACAACGGTACACTGGAGGGACGTCTCCTTGTAACTTGAGTTGTCAATCTGTAGTGTGTGGGAGAGAGAGAGAGAGAGAGAGAGAGAGAGAGAGAGAGAGAGAGAGAGAGAGAGAGAGAGAGAGAGAGAGAGAGAGAGAGAGAGAGAGAGACTGTTAACTGCAGTGGAGTTACTGGATCTACATCTTTTTACATGTGGTCTTCATAGATCCCTCTCTTTCATCTTCCTACCAGGTCTTTTTCTTTCCAGCTCTGGTTTTATTAGAGTATTCAAGTGCTTGGGGTTATTATTTTATCCTCTTTTCTTCCTTTTCCTCGTCATAATGGTACTTGCACAATGAAAATGAAACTTATCTTCTGCGAATTAAATTAATCTTAGAAAAAGACACTTATAATAATTACATAGAGATAAATTTGATTTTGTATAACGAAAATTACATGGACATTTTGGGAATTCATAGATTAAAACCTGTTTATTTCAAATTTTACATGAACATATGACCAAAGACAGTATAAGCTAATGACGGAATCAATCATTACTGATGAAGAAAAAAAAAACTACAATGCCCCATACATTCTTCTACCCTTAGGAGTTGAAGTACGGGAATGGCAACCGAGAGAGACTCTCTCTTGCTGGATCTACACCTTTTTACATGTAGTCTTCAGTTAGATCCCTCTCTTTCATCTTCCTACCAGGTCTTGTCTCGCCAAACTCTTTTTCTTTCCAACTCTGGAGCTCTTAGGGTTATCAACTGCTTGGCGTTTTTATTTTATCCTCTTTTCTTACTTTTCCCCTTCATAGATGGTACTTCTACAATAAAAATAAAACTTATCGTCTGTGAATCAAATTAACCTTAAAAAAAAGACACTTGTAATAATTACATAGTGATAAAATTGATTTTGTACAACACAAATTACGTGGACATTTTGGGAATTAATAGGTTAAAACCTGTTTTATGTCAAATTTTACATAAACAAAGTAATATTGGGTTAAATAATAATAATAATACTTTGTTTTCACAATTATTACATGTTAAATGTACAGAAATTATGTGGGTTGTGGGGTTTTACCTGTATCCGGTAGGGGTGAATAGGGAAAAGGAACATAAAAACTTACTAAAATTTACAGTCTGTCAAAGATGTTACATCTAAATTTAATTCGGCATTAACGTGACGTTTGATCTGTGCAATTACAAAACACATATAAATATATCTTATCAATAAACACTTCTACATTTATTATGAAACATTTCCAGAAATATTCAAAATAGAACGAAACAAATAAGTAAATACCTGAAATATAGAAAGACACGTTATAGTTGTGAAAAGTTAACTTATAATGTTGATGATTAGATTTATATTTTCCGTTTTCATTAACCCGTCTTTACATTTTCGTGAAAACTACGTTAAAGTTCTACAGGTTTGTATATCATTGGGTAGATAATTATATGCTTTTGGCCCTATAAATAACGTTGAATTTTTATAAACTTTCCAAAATGGCTTAGGTCTTCTCGTGTGCATCATAGAATGACATCTAGTATTGTAATAAAAAGGTCAGTCTTATTGTTGCTACCTCACATGAAAAATATTTGTAAAACTTTGTAAACAAGTGTTTAAGGAGTAAAATTTTCATAATTTAAAAAGAGGAAAAGAGGGTTCCTTTTTATCCTTAAATAAAATGATTCGTACAAAAATTTTTGATTAATAACGGCTTCTACCCAGCATTCAATTCCGTATGACAAATTTTCCTCAGCAAATAAAAGTTCCTGATATTTCGTCTGTTGGAATTTAAATATTTGATGTCCTTTCCCCAATCCTACTATCCAAATAAACCCAAGACATATTATTTGTATTTCCAATAACCTGGCAAGAACAGTACATAGGGTTCGTGCATAATACGTCATGGTATATAATATTTTTGTTTTAAATTAAAAGCCCTTCAAATCAAAATGTATGTAATTTAGTCTTTTCTTTAAATCCCTCGCTTTCATCTTCGGTATTAGATCTCTCTTTACCAACTCTTGTTCTTTTCTGACCCTGACGCTCTTTATTTTATCTTCTTTCTTTTTTTGGTAGTCAGATGTCCGCGGGTTTTTCGCCTTTAAACTTTCTACTTCCAAATGTTGGGTAACGTTTCTCCATTCGGATTAAGAATAATAAACACTAAAAAATTTAAAACTAAGATTACGCGTACACCAGAAAACAATCAACTGTTTTATATTTACGGGGAAACAATTTAATAGTGCATTTTATCTTGTCTACTCACTGGCAACACACAACACACACAAAATCCACTAGACAATCAGTCGTTTGAATTAAACAAATGTAAAACTGTCACAGCATTTTACCTGTGTCTGAGAATACTTCTTTTGTAAAATCTAGTTCACGTGAGAAAAGACAACGACTGCAGTTGTATTTCCCTTTAACCTTGTCAATGGCATGGTGGAATCTGCTGAACTGCTGCAGCTTGTGGACTTAAGAGGACTACCAATTGTGACGACCAAGCGCCTTCTATTCTGGAATCCAAAGTGGCAGATAAGGACCTGTCGTTGGTAATGCGCCCAGCGATGGAAATATATTCTCTCTGTGAAGTGGTAAATCTAGAACATCTAAGAAAACAACTCAAGTCTAAAACTAGGCCTGAGCAGTCAAAGCTATGACTAAATACATAGTGATCCGATAAAACCACCACACACAGGCCTACACTACATAAAGTACGGCAAGAAACCGACTGTTAAAGAGGTAGAGCCAAGAGAAAGTTGTCCTAACTGTGTAGTTGTCTTTTATCCATATAGAAGCGCGATAAGGTCTTGTGGCTGATGTGCTAATGTATGGACAGCCCAATTAAAGAAGAAGAAACCACTAGTGCATTGATTTTACACACTAAAGAGACTGCCCAACGCCGTGATGTTAGTTGAAGCGTAGACATCTAGTGCTGCCACCTAACGGCTCACTTGAGGACAGCGTTATTGCATTCTCCGATTCCTTCCGCACTAGCGCATTCTGGTTCCACTATATTACAACCGTTCAACCCACGTAAGCCTCACATTATCCTTAGATGTAAATTCAATGGTTGAGACTTGGATGTGAGATACCTGTTGTTGGTGTGTTTTAAGTGCTCGAACGTGTTTCGGGGATACAATCAAAGATAACTTGGCCTTCTGTTTACAGTTGTAAGGTGATATGTGGTTTTACAACAAAAAGCTTTTATGCTAACTTTACCGCATTAGCTTCTGCGTTCAGTATTCAATAACGTGTAACAGCTTCGTGTTGTTTGTAATGTCAGTTAGTTCAGGAAGATTGGATTAAATTTTGTGGATTATCCTACGCTGAATTTATTTTGCTGGGTTTAGTTCCTCTCTCACATATATATACTAGCAGAGTACCCGTCCTTAGTAAGGACGTTTTATTATCTGCTGATTACGCCAAGTATATAATGGAGTATAGATAATTTAGTGTTGAGGGAGTTTTCAAGGCCAGTGGGGCGGTGCCCTGATGGAATTTCTAAATAAAAATAGGCCTATTTGTTAACCAGGGACCCTAAGAATGTCCATGTACAATTTCAGGTCAATGGGTCCAGTAGTTTTTACGTGATTGAGTAACACACACAGACAGACACCATTAGATTTTTATATAATGTTGTATAGAAGTATTTTAGAGAGGGGGGGGGGTTATGAATCAAAAATCTTTCTCCAGCGTTTCGCTGATATATTCGTTTTGAGCTCTGTTGAGTCCAACAGATGTACTTACATTGTAAACAGCTGTTTTACATTTGTGCTGCAAGTACAGAAAACATGTTTTGGAACAGAATACGAAATTTGATATATTAGGCGTAGGCAGGAAGATTTTTGTAATTCAATTATTTTACTTTATGGCGCGTTTCGGAACTCGTTCCATCTTCATATTGTCGCCTTGTTGAGGACATATACGTTATTACATTGTAATAAATTATGCCCAAGTATATGTGTTATGTTGTACTAAAATTTATAAGTATATTTGAGGTTTGAATTTATATTTTTGTTTGTTTGTATAATAATATAATTTATTGGCAATTTTCACAATTTTTGAATTATTTAGCTCTACAGCTTATATTTTCTAATTCCTTACAAAAATTGGCCATTTAATTTTTTTCATTATATGCATGTGGACAAGTCACCAGTTCCATGGTTTGCCCAACTTCTTAAATAATAAATAATTGATGTAAACAAATATTTTAGAACATAATTAGATTCTACAACTCATTACGAAAATAATGATATGTCCAATATTATATTTTGAACAAATTTTACATTTTTGAGTTTTTTTGTTTGTTTTCAAAACGCGTAACATTAGTTTGCCACTAAAGACAACTATAATGGCCAGCTCCAGCCTACATTTACACAACTCTTCTGACTCGGAACGACTCGTAAATCATCTTGTTACCGATTGTCCCGCTCAAGACCATCTGTTTGGCACTCTACCGCGTAATTACTTCTTAAACGTTGTCAATTCTTCGACCACATGTCATTCCCACGTCCTGTTCTAATAGTGCGTGACATGAAAGGGGGTCGCTTTTATAGATCAATCCATCAAAATTAATCGTATATAATCGAAAACACTCTTCATTTGTATATTGACGACTTCAACCTTGGTATCGAGTAGTGTAGTTTGTGAAAATGCTTTAAATTTGATTTCATCTTTTAGAGAACTTTATTCATGGTAAACAATTTTATTCTTGATGTTTAAAGGCGAGAAATTCTTCTGTCATCATCGCCTTATTAAAAAAAAAAGGACGAAAAGAAACATAAAATAAAGACCTCCAGCCCTCGAACGCTCTATTAACGTAAGGATTGGGAAAAAGAAAACTTGGTCAAGAGATACCTGATAGAGAGGGATTTAACCCAAGACTACACAGCAGTAGATCCAGTTAGTGTTACTATAGTTAGTACAGATGTGGCAATCCCGAGAACCTAGCTGGATATACACAGAAGTTTTAATAGACTTTACGTAACGAACTCTGGTGTGCCACATGGAAGTTCAATTGGTCCACTATTCTACCTACTATATACTACCGATTTGGAAGAAGATAAAGGCTCCTAGATCACAAATACAATAATAGCGCCATGCTCGCAGGAGTATTAGCGTTTTAAATTGGTAGTATAAAAAAAAATTGGACGGGTACGCTTTTGTAAGATTTGTTAATATATAACAAATTTTTAATGACATTGACGTAAGCATTAGTGACGTGTGAATTTGAATTAAAATACTCAGTGAATCCCAGTATTAAAATCCTCGATTTCGGAATAAAATATTCGTAACTAGGAACAAGGAGACGATATAAGATTCGTTAGTAATTCGCTGATTGGTAAAGCTGAGTTCGAATCCGATGCGCAAAATCATTCTGCGCAGATACTCGATTTTGAAGTAATAATACTAATATTGAAATCATTTGAAACCGATTAATTCGATTATCCATTTCACCCGAGTATCAACATCACTAGTAGCATAGAAGAAGGAATTCGAATAAGAAAGTCACAGGTATAATCTCTAGCGTGATGCCCTCGATCGCCAAAATATCCTTAGTTTGGTTACTGGACAACAGAAAGCGCTAGTAGCATAGTAGGGGGTGGGGTGGGCTTGACAGGGCTGGCTGTGGAGATACAGCGCCGGGGTGGCACGGTGGCAGTAACCGAAACTACTTGAAAACAATAACTGCTACAAAACAACTAGTGGCGCTCCTAGGGGCCGATCGCCCTCGTACCACGCTGTTTAAAATGGGCTGTGACTTTCTTATTCTAATTTCTTCTAAGTTACAGTGGTATGGTATGAAATCGTTATACAATACAGGAGATAAATTAGGGCCCCTTGTCTTCAAATACTGTAATAGGGTAAAATCGGAAAAGAACAAAACTTGGTCCTGAGGAGAGAGAGAGAGAGAGAGAGAGAGAGAGAGAGAGAGAACACAGGTGTAGATCCAGATAAAGACCTTCGGGAATGTCATGATTCACCAGAGTGACAACTACTTGTCCTCTTGCGACCCTGACGCTATTACAGTATTCGAGATCTAGATGTCTATTACTTTCCAAATCAGCAGTATATAGTGGACCAAACTTCTGTGTAGATCCAGCTAGATACAACGGAATTGCCACGCCTGTACTCACTATGGGTGTAGTAAACAAAGCCGGGAAAAGGCATAAACCCGTTAAAAAAAATAAGTCAGTCGTGTTTTTATGTACTCTTTTGCAAAAGGTTCCTTGAGATGTCCTCAAACTTAACATAGCGTAGTTGTGCTTATTGTATATAGGGAAGTAGGAAGGGTTGAAATCTGTTGTATCATTTCTTGCCCTATAGCTCTGTAAATATCAAAAATATGAAACATTTTGTTGTTACTAAAAGAATAGTTTATTGAATTATCTTGATAGCATAATAATAAGTACCTCAAAGAAAAAAATCCATAAAAATGATCTTTGAATTACGAAATTTTGCACAAAGGTACCTTAGTTCATAAGTTAAAATTTTACGGGCCGTTAAGCATGAAATGGGTCTGTGTGGTTATTTTATAGGGGGTGAAATGGGCGTAATATCAATTTTTTTCACGTTTTTGCAAATATCTCTAAAAGAAAAAACTTACAAAAAATGTTTTTCTTATCAAAATTGTTTTTTAATTTCTTTCTTTTTTTCCCCCCGTAGCACTGATATTAACTGAAATATGGCGCTCCAAAGTTTTATTTAAAGTAATTAAATCCGTTTTCAAGCTTTGTGAAGTCATGTTTTAGGTTGAATATTAATTACACTAGGTCAAATAGTGTAAAATCTTAGAAGTACAAGGCGTGAATTGCGGATGGATCGTTATGTAGGGGTCGGAGACGGGTTATATATATATGTACATTTTCCCTACTTTGTTTTTCTAAATATTGTTGAAAGTGTGTCCTACAGAAAGTTTTCATCTTATCGAAATTATAGTTCATTAAATTATCTTTAATTTGTGTTTTTTATTTTTTATTTCTGTAGTTTTAACAGTTACCGAGAGAGGGCTTTAAAAAAAATTATAAAACGTCAATTTTTAATTTATTCACATAAAATATAAGTTAATTTTTGTAACGCTCTCTCTTTGTAAAAAAATAAAAAATAATAATAATAAATAATAAAATCGTACAGAATCCTCAAGGTAGGAATGTGTCTGGGGTGCAGATTAAAAGAAGAGCCCCCACACTTTGTTTGTTGCGTTTGCTTTCAGCGGTACAACCCTAATAAAAAAAATATAGATCTCAAATGCTTCTGTGGAAACGCCTACCCTACTTTCGTTTCTTTTATCGGTGTAAATAAGAATAAAACGTTTACAAAATTCTGTCATGAAGTTGTAACTTTAGAAATTAAATGTAGCTAAGCAGTAGTTTGTGTAGCTAGTTTTCTTGGAATGGGTTGTACCGTCAAGTCAGGCTAGGGAAGCAAGTAGAAGGGAGGACACGCCCATTACACCAGACACACTCCTAGTCTGAGGCTAGTGTAATTCAAAGATCATTTTTATGGAATTTTTTTATGGTACTTATTTTTATGCTATCAGTTTTAAGGCGTCAAAACTCGGTTAATATTGGTAATACAGTAAGATAATTTAATAAGCTCTATTTTTTAGTAAGAACACAACTTTCATATCTTTTATAATTACAGAGCTATAGAGCAAGAAAGGTTGATATATAAGATTTCAACCCTTCCAAAATCCCCAATACGCCCTAAATACAATATAGATGTCTTTCCGCTATGACCAGCAAAGTTTGAGGACATGTCAAGGAAAATTTTGCGAAAGAGTGCATAAAAATACGTCTGACTTTGTTTTTTTAACGTGTCATATCCTTCGTTCACTAGACTATTTAGCGCTCATGGTATTTATAAAATATATGAATCAGTAACAATGATTTATGAATGATGGTGAGTCAATGCAGGCAACTAGATACATTGGTCAGTATCTAACTTTCTAATCACTTGTGTAACAAAACAAAAGTGTGACTGATCCAGTAGAGATTACAAAATCAAGAAAGCTATTGTTAAACATTTAATAAGAGTCAACGTTAAGGAGTTTGATCAACACACAT
This sequence comes from Aphrophora alni, assembly GCA_963513935.1. Classification (NCBI taxonomy): domain Eukaryota; kingdom Metazoa; phylum Arthropoda; class Insecta; order Hemiptera; family Aphrophoridae; genus Aphrophora; species Aphrophora alni. The sequence continues at coordinate 19,342,999 of OY740776.1, read as the reverse complement.
TACAGGTTCTTTTTTTTGTATTTTAAAAATTTTCCTTATGGATTTATGAACGACTTCGTGGATAAAAGGTGACCTTGAAGAAAATCTCGTTAAAATGACGTAATTTTGAAAATAATTACCAACAGACTTCAAAAAATACAAGCAGATCCTTTAAATGTAATGCATTAAATGGTTTCCTAGGCCGTGTGGGCAATGTTAAATTGATTGAATAGATCAAGAGCTTTTGCCCAGTAGGGTAAGTTTGAAACAGTTTTTAGAACTCTATAATTGTGTAAATCACTATTTTCTTGACGTAGGGTAGGCCATAATGGGCCTCGTAAATGTATATTTATTAAATAAACTCCACTCGCTTCGCTCGTGTCAGTATTTTGGCCTTGTTGAGCCAAGAAGCTGTACATATGTGAAGGACTCTTCACTTGCTACGCTCGTCTAGATACTTGAGCCTTCCCGATCTCGTAACTACTCGAATTTATTGTTAGGTTAGGTTAGGTAGAGAGGTGGGATTGGAACCCATTACATACAGAATGCTAGTCTAATTTAGTGTGTTAAAAGTTGAATAACAAGATATATAAACAAGAATTGTTTAATTTGGACTCCATTTTGACAATTGAAATAAATATATAAAATTTAAATAGGTTTCCATATGAACACAGTATGCCAATTTGTGTTCCTATCTTCATTTATCTGACTGCTATCTTATTTACGTACAACAATGACGGGACGGACGGAATTTCAGTTTCCTGAAGCCGGTTAAGATCAGTTAAAAACAGGGATCGAAATTTTATTAACAATGGCTCTATTGGGTAAGGAAGGTACAGTTTCCTCGAGGTAGGAATGTGTCTGGGGTGGAAAGGAAAATAGGGGCCCCCAGCGGTAAGACCCCAATAAAAAAATATATAGACCTCAAATGCTTCTGTGTAATCGCGTACCCTACTTTCGTTTCTTTTATCGGTGTAAATAAGAATAAAACGTTTACAAAATTCTGTCACGAAGTTGTAACTTTAGAAATTAAATGTAGCTAAGCAGTAATTTGTGTACCTAGTTTTCTTGGAATGGGTTGTACGGTCAAGTCAGGCTAGGGAAACAAGTAGAAGGGAGGACACGCCCATTACACCATACACAATCCTAATCTGAGGCTACTGTATACATCGTGAGGTTCGGAAGTTGATCAAGAGAGACTAAATATGAAAGAAAGGGATTTAACCCAAAACAAGATGTACATCCAGATTGGATATCTCGGGAATGCAACACACGTATTAAATGTAATTACTTCTCTGAGGAGGCATGCCTTTATACACATTTAAACTAAATTTGAAGTTAATATGTCAAATGATCTTTGATTTATAAATTTGTTTTGTAAAAGATGGACGAAAAAATCCATAAAATATTTAACCACTTATGATGGTGTTTATCAACTCCTGCGATATTAACCTTTCCTTATAAAATGCCCTTTAGAATAAAAACTAGCCAATTAACCTTTTATAAAATACCTTTTAAATTAGTAATAAGTTAAAAATATTTCAATACTGTAGGAATAATGTCATCCAATAGTGTAATGGGTATAACGGTTTCTTTTCTTTTCTTTTTCAGGTAAGTTGAAATATAAACCAGAAACTGCTAAGTGAGTAGAATTGTGATACTTATTGTTTAATTAAAAAGTAAATATATTATAAATTAGTATTTATGATTGTGTGTATACCAATTCTTTTAATTTGTTGTTTAAAGACGAAAAACATCTCGGTCATCGTCGCCTGCTAAAAAAAATAAGGAAGAACATAAATAAAGACGACCCCTCCCCCCCTCCTAGCTTTCGAACAATCTAATAGTGTCGAAGTCGGAAAATAACAAGAGTTTGATCAAACGAGACCTGATAAAGGAGCTAACCCAAGGCTACATGGTTCCTTCGAGATTGTAATACTCGTATTCATTATAAATGATCCCCTAATGAGGGTTCGCAGTGGCGAAAGGCTGCTGTTTTGCGATTCCAAAATGGGGGGGAGGAAGATTGGGTTAACCTGACGGAGAAGGTCCGTTTCTGTGCATGCCATTCAATAATTCTGTTGTTTAAAGGCGAAAAACCTTTCGGTCATTATCGTCTTACAGAAAAATGAGAAAAGAAGATACAATTAAGACTTCAAGCCCTCGAGTAGTGCCAGGGGAGGGAAGAGAACAAGAGAGACCTGATAGGAAAGATAAGGAGCTAACCCAAGACTACATGTTTCCTTCGCGATTGCCACCCTCCTATCATTATAAAGGTTCCCCTAATAATGGTGAAAGGCTGTTTTGCGATTCCAAAATGGGGGGAGGAAGATTGGGTGAACTTGACATAGCAGGAGCTTTTTGTACATATCGTCCAATAATTTTGTTTATTAAAGGCGAAAAACCTTTCGGTCATCATTGTCTTACAGAAAAAGTAAGAAAAGAATATAAAATAAGACTTCAAGCCCTCGAGTAGTGTCAGTGGAGGGAAGAGAACAAGAGTTGTCAAGAGAGACCTGATAGGAAAGATGGAAGAGAGGGATCTAGCCTAAGAGAACACGAAGAAAGATAGATCCAGCTAGCATTCCTCGAGATTACCTCATATGTTTTACAAATCACCTCCTGAAGGGACTTCATAGAGGAAATATACTAACTGTTGCTTTTGGGAGTTATGACCTCTAAAACGGGCGTGCCATTTGGTTAACCCTACCAAGGGATTCCTTCCACAGAGCACTGAATAATAAGTGCTCTGTGATTCCTTCCTGTACAGCATCCTCAAGGTAGGGATGTGTCTGGGGTGGACAGGGTTCCCCACACTTCGTTTGTTGCGTTTGCTTTCAACGGTACAACCCCAATAAAAAAATATAGACCTCAAATGCTTCTGTGTAAACGTCTACCCTACTTTCGTTTCTTTTATCGGTGTAAATAAGAATAAAACGTTTACAAAAGTCTGTCACGAAGTTGTAACTTTAGGAATTAAATGTAGCTAAGCAGTGATTTGTGTACCTAGTTTTCTTGGAATGGGTTGTACCGTCAAGTCAGGCTAGGGAAACAAGTAGAAGGGAGGACACGCCCATTACACCAGACACACTCCTAGTCTGAGGATACTGTACATTTTGATGTAAACTCCTGATTTCTAAAAGATAACCTATAAATTGCATTCTTCTACAATTTCTTCCGCCGTCATGATCGCCCCCACGTTCTTGTACTCTTGAATCGTCTTCCCACGACTCATACACAGGAATGGAAACAAAAGACAAACCGAGGCAAGTTGTTATGTTTTAACCTACACATGTGACTCAGCTGACGACGTCACACTGATGGTGGGAAGCCGCCGAGTCTCGGTCACTCACTTTCAATCTGTCACCCACTGATAGGATATTCATTTAATTATCAAGTTATGAGCGTTTCTTTTATTTACTTTCAAATAGAACTTCATTTACAACTGTGGGGTATTTTGTAAGGATGAAGTGTAAAACTCGCACAGTGTTAAGAAGTTGATTGGCAATTTGATAATCATTGGATAGTAACTGTGTAACCAGAACGTATCATTGGCAATCCCGAGGGATCTAGCTGGATATACATCTTTTAGATCCCTCTCAACATTCCTATCATGTCTCTCTTGACCAACTCTTGTTCTTCTCCGACTCTGACGTTATTAGCTTATTCGTGGGCTAGGGATCTTTATTTTATCTTCTTTTCTTTTTTTTTTTTTAATGCGATGATAACTGAGAGGTTTTTTCGTTCAAAAATAAGGTATATAATACGTATAATAGGTATATAATAAGGTATATATACACACTAATATATTAACTACAGGTGAGAAGTAACTTCTAGAAATCAATTTAAAATCACCGCCATTTTGAAAATTTTCGACGTCCGTTTTTTGACAGATCTTCACATTTAAAGCCCCAGGAAACTGCCATAATTTATTTTCGACTTGGGTTAGATCCCTCTCTTTCATTTCATTCCTATCCTATCTCTCTTAACCAATTTTTGTTCTCTTCCGATTCTGAAGTTATTAGAGTTTTTAAGGGCAAAGGGTTATTTTGATTTTATTACGTTATTTCTTCCATTCTTTCATAAGACAATGATGACCGAGAGATCTTTCACCTTTAAACAACAAGAAGTATATCTAAGATAATGATCGCGTATCGCTTACGACGTTAAGATATGTATCGTATCGCACTAGTGAGCAGCCGGTCTTATGGATTTGCAGATATTAAACTCCTTGATCTGGTAAAGTATATTAAAGAACGTGGTAAAGATATTGCACTTTCAGGGACTTATTATAGTGAATACAGGCTTTGCAATCCCAAGGGACCTAGCTGGGTTTACACCTTTTTTAATGTATTATTGGGTTGGATTCCTCTCTTTATCTTTTCAATCACTTTTCTCTTATCCAACTCTTGTTCTCTTCTGACCCTGACGCTATTAGAGTATTCGAGGATTAGGGGTTTTATTTTATTTTATTCTATTCTTTATAACGCTATAATGGGCGTGATGTTTTCGCCTTTAAACAACAAGAAAAATAATAAAATAATTATCCCGTATAGTATACGACGTTAAGATATGTATCGTATCGTACTACTGTGCAGCCGGTCTTATGGATTTGCAGATATTAAACTCCTTGATCTGGTAAAGTAGTATATTTGAAGAACAAGGTAAAGATATTGCAGCTATAGTGAATACAGGCTTTCAATAAACCAAGCTGGATTTACACCTTTTATCATTGTAGTCTTGGGTTGGAATTCTCCCATGTTTCCTATCACTTTTCTTTTAACCAACTCTTGTTCTCTTCCAACCCTGACGCTATAGAGTATTCGAGGGCTAGTGGTCTTTATTTAATTTTTTTTTTTTTCATAAGGCATGAAAAAAAATATTTTCTCCTTTAAACAACAAGGGGATCAAAACTTTGCTTTCTCATATAATGAAAATGGAGACATTGTTTTCAGTTTCTCGCCTTTCGATTCTACTTCATTATTTTAAACTGTGGGATGTCGCAAAAAGCTGCACAACAATAGAAAATACCCTCTTAAACTGCAACAATCATGCAAAGTACTTCCGAAAAGCTAAAGTAATTTGATTGTGGGTATTTATCTTCTAGCCAAGTGCTTCGGGGGTTTGGCAAGTCCTCCCTAATTCTTTCATTGCTCGTGTCCGAGACAAAAACCTTTTATACTTATTACGAATGGGGGTGGGGCTTCTACAGTAATTTGTTTCCTTTTGGAAAACAAAGGCACACCTATTTCATTAGAATTTGTCGATAGGAACACGAAACCATTTGCTATTCAATAACTCTTTAGTAATACATCAAGTAAGTAGTCGCCTTCTTAAAACGAGTATAAGGAAGTTTTATCTGTTATATTTTAGACTAGCTGATGATCCCCCAGTTTCACTGGATAGTTGAGATAGTTTTATAAAGAAGTATTTTTCTTAGCACAACCCTAATGGTGGTGCTATGGATATAAATTATGGCCAAATACAGCAACACACCGATTTCGATCAAAAAGATATGATGCTTGTTTTAGGGGTAAAAACCACCCTTAGAGTGGAACATTTGCAAAACCCTTTCTTAGTACGCGTCTACAGACCTACCCCAAACCATATTAAAAAATTCATAGGTCTAGGCTTCTTGGATCCAGAGTAATGCTTTTTGGGGTAAATCAGACTTGGAGTGGAACATTTTCAAAATCCTTTCTTAGTACACTTCTACAAACCAACCCCAAACCATGTTAAATATTCATAACTCTAGGCTTCTTGGATCCAGAGATATCCTTTAGGGGTAAAAACACTTTTGGAGTGGAACATTTGCAAAACCCATTCCTAGTACGCGTCTACAAACTTACCACAAACCATGTTAAATAATTCATAGCTCTGGGCTTCTTGGATCCAGAGATATCCTCTAGGGGTAAAAACACCCTTGGAGTGGAACATTTACAAAACCCTTTCTTATTACGCGTCTACAGACCCACCCCAAACCATGTTAAAAAATTCATAGCCCTGGGCTTCTTGGATCCAGAGATATGCTATTAGGGGTAAAAATACCCTTGGAGTGGAACATTTACAAAACCCTTTCTTAGTACGCGTCTACATACCCACCCACCCATGTTAAAAAATTCATAGCTTTGGGCTTCTTGGATCCAGAGATTTCGTGAGTGGGTTTTGACTTTTATATACACTCTTTTAAAAGTGTAATTTTTGTAAATAGTCACCCTACCAAATAAGTCGATGGGCTTCATCATGGTACTTACCCAGCCCCATCATACAAAGTATGATAAGTAGTTTTTCTTAAGGTAATGTCTTAAAGTTGGTTTCTCGTAAATCTCACTATAGACATGAAGAGGAATAGAGTAAGTTTTCTGAGTGGTGCAGAATTGAAAATGTTACCAAAACAAGTAAGAGACGAAGTTTTATTGGTTTATTTGTCTGATAAATCTAAAAACAACATTTTTGTAGATCAACAAAGGGGGGGGGATGGATAATACAAACATCACCGCAACATTACAGGGATCAGAAAAAACTTCTAAACAAAGGAATCAATGTTACCAATAATCAAAATTGAACAATAAACATCAATCTGAACTTTTAAATTGTAGGTTTTTATGTTGTTTAACTCTGTAACTCATTTATGTTTGTTGAGATAATTTTGTATGTAATAAAAGTTAAATTTGTTAATTAATAGTTTATATTATGAGAAATGTACTATTTTTTATTTTACTTCGCCCTGTTGTGTTTGTTTCCATCATGAAGAAAAGTATCGTTCATAACTCGTAACGAAAGTACTTTTCCAGTGCTTGATTGAATTTCTGGCCTCGGCTTCGCTTCGCAGTAAACACGATCGCACACCGGAAAAGGTCGATATATACTATATCTTGTCAAAAAATCGAATCGCTTTAGTGTGCAGAAAAATATCGTTTCTTAACGCATCATCTTCTCAATATTATTTTAGTCAAAAATCGAATTCTCATGAGTCCAAAAAAGTGGTTTTTGCAAAGCCCAAACTCGTGGACCGATTTTAATCAAATTTGTTACGTGGGGATATTTTGGCCCTAACGCAGGACGGTTTTTCTTTTCTTTTCTTTTTTTTTGTTTCTTCGAGAAATCATAATTTGAAACTTTCTATAAAAAAAAACCAGAACTTCTTTTAAATCAACATTTTTTTACGTTCACCAAATTTGCTCAAGAGTAACCGCGAAGGACCCGAACAAAACTTTATTGGTTGTCATCTCTCCAAAAATAACCAGTTCCTAAAATATCAGTAAAAAAAATGGACGCGTTTGCAATATCTATTTATTGAAGCTTTCAACCTTGGCTAATCTATGACTTGTTGGAAGATTAGATCTCTGTGTTCAAAGTGGTACCAACCTGTGTCTGGATTATTGATCGGAAGATGAGATTCACCTGTCACAGGCTGACAATACCAACGTTGTTGACTTGCCACACTGATTATGTGGTACATATTGTGATACAGTGTAACAAACACACAGAACACAATTCTCATAAAAAATACGCGTAAGTATCAGACGCGTTTCAACGACAAGGTCGTCCTCTTCAGTGATACACGAGCTACACCAACAGTTATAGTTTGATTGGTGTAGCTCGTGTATCACTGATGAGGACGACCTTGTCGTTGAAACGCGTCTGATACTTAGGCGTATTTTTTTTTTAATGAGAATTGTGTTCTGTTTGTTTGTTATACTGTATAATTTTTCTCATAAGTCAAGCTCAACATTTAATATACATATTGTGATGTTTTGAATTTGTATTTCAAAATTTCCTACCATATAATAACGAATTAAGTCGTTTTGTTTTGTTGCTGACAATTTGTTAGTTTTTAAATTGAACCTGGTCTGTCATAAATATTCGCGTATTTTGTAGAAGAATTTAGTCTGCCGTGATTTTTCACAAATAAGACAATCACCACTGTACGAAGTTAGATAATCGAGAAAATTTTCAACCTCCGTTTGCCTCATCTTCACTTTTCATAACGTCAGGATATCAAAAATTGATTTTTCGACACCCCTCCATCGTCGTTGTCGTCTGTACGTAAACATGATAGCGGCCACAACAATATAGATAAGACCTTGAAATTTCGTATAGAGAGCTATAATGTGCTTATATTACAACTTTTACTTAATGATGTAAAAATGGCAGCCATTTTAAACAGTTTTATCTCGTCTGTTATCTGATTTACGTATAACACACTAAATTAGATCATATGAATCATTGTGGTGAATATACAATTCCCCAAAACCACAATAAAACACTAAGACTGTATAGTTATGTTTATTCTAGCTTAGGAACATTTCAATAGCACTGCTTTCATCTTCGAGGTACACTACACTAACCTTAATACTGCTGTAGTAATTGTAGTTATTAAGGTTAGTGTGTATTGAAATGTACATAAGGTAGAATAAACGTAACTATACAGTCTTTGTGTTTTATTGTGGTTTTATAGAAATTTCTTTCATTACATATAAATTAGATGAAAATTTGGAGATTTCAATTCACGAGCGAAACAGACTTTTTAATATACAGACTGTACCATACGTTAGCTGGCAAACATTAAGAATAAAAAAAATTCCGCTTAATTTTCCAGATACCCGCCATTTTGTTTTATTTACAAAAAAACTTTGGAAATGGGAAAGATATCGAGTTTAGATTTAGTATACGTATTTCTTTTGTTACGTTTTATAAGTGTACCGTTATTATAGCCTTTATTTTTTGTTTTCAAAATGGCGGCCGTTTAAAATATTTAATGTTGAATATCTTGAAAACCATTAACTTTACAAAAAAGTCACAAGAAACAAATAGATTTCTTTTTTTAATGACAAACAAAACAGTTTTTGTATTTTTTTTCTGTAGGACAAACGATAACCAAGTTATTGACAAAAAACAGGAAACTAAAATAATTTATTGGTAGTTGTCTACAACACCCAACATTGACCTAGAACCAAAATATGTTTGAAATCTTACACTTTAAAAAATTTTAAATCCATTGTTCTGAATTGCATAAATGTAGGCCTAATCCTTAACTATTTTAAAAAGAAGCACATTTAATTTTTTCGTGCTAAATATCTCGTAATATGTACAAAAATAAAACAAATTTAAATTGTATTTATTAAACAAATTGCAAACAAGGTTTGAAGTGTCCTTGTTTTGAAGTCGTATGCAATTTTAAACTCTGACATCCCAAGAAAATGTGATATTCGTATCCAAAGCCGATTCACCAACACAATCCTGGTGACTCTTGATCTGCCAGGATACAGTTCAAGATACTTTTTGAGATTTACATTTACAGTATTTGGGTTGGATAAGTACCATAATGTCGCCCATCACCTTGATGTATACAATTGGAAAGTCGTGCTTGCCACAACGTTAAAGCTGAATTGGCTACACTTTATATTTATAGTGCTTAATATCAGACAACCTGCAGTAGTATTTGTAGGTTAGATTCATGTCACGCGCCTTGTTGTCATAAAACTGCAGAAACTGTCATGTTTTAAAGAAAGCTGTGAAGTGAGCGATTTGTCGTCGTAAACTTTGATTGTCTGATCTTAACGAGTCCAGAAGTAGTCTGGAGAGAGTTGTAATGGGGCTAACATTAACTGTAAATGAATTGACATTAGACTGCTGTGGTGTGCCTCAGGGTTCTGCTTTTGTTCACATTTTGTTTCTTATAAGCATATTTATGATACAACATAAAGTATGTAGAAATTGCTTAAACTAGACACTTGCACAAGACAAAATACCAATTAACTGAATATTTTGGTGAGAAGCTGGCATTTCCTTTTGTCATATACTCTTGGGTTAGATCCCTCTCTTTCATCTTTCCTATCAAGTCATTATCGAGTCCAAGCCAATGTTTACAGAAGTAGTCTGGAGAGAGTTGTAATGGGGCTAACATTAACTGTAAATGATTTGACATTAGACTGCTGTGGTGTGCCTCAGGGTTCAGTTTTTGTTCACATTTTGTTTCTTACAGGCATATTCTTGATACAAAATAAAGTACGTAGAAATTGCTTAAACTAGACACATGCACAAGACAAAATACCAATTAACTGAATATTTTGGTGAGAAGCTGCCATTCTTTTTTGTCATATTATAGTCTTGGGTTAGATCCCTCTCTTTCATCTTTCCTATCAAGTCACTATCGAGTCCAAGCCAATGTTTACAGAAGTAGTCTGGAGAGAGTTGTAATGGGGCTAACATTAACTGTAAATGAATTGACATTAGACTGCTGTGTGGTGTGCCTCAGGGTTCAGTTTTTGTTCACATTTTGTTTCTTATAAGCATATTCTTGATACAACATAAAGTATGTAGAAATTGCTTAAACTAGACACTTGTACAAGACAAAATACCAATTAACTGAATATTTTGGTGAGAAGCTGCCATTCTTTTTTGTCATATTATAGTCTTGGGTTAGATCCCTCTCTTTCATCTTTCCTATCAAGTCACTATCGAGTCCAAGCCAATGTTTACAGAAGTACAGTAGTCTGGAGAGAGTTGTAATGGGGCTGACATTAACTGTAAATGATTTGACATTAGACTGCTGTGTGGTGTGCCTCAAGGTTCAGCTTTTGGTCTTATTTTGTTTCTTATAAGCATATTCATGATACAACATAAGGTATGTAGAAATTGCTTAAACTAGACACTTGTACAAGACAAAATACCAATTAACTGAATATTTTGGTGAGAAGCTGCCATTCCTTTTTGTCATATAGTCTTGGGTTAGATCCCTCTCTTTCAACTTTCCTATCGAGTCCAAGCCAATGTTTATAAAGGTAGTCTGGAGGGAGTTGTAATGGGGCTGACACATTAACTGTAAATGATTTGACATTAGACTGCTGTGTGGTGTGTCTCAAGGTTCAGCTTTTGGTCTTATTTTGTTTCTTATAAGCATATTCATAATACAAAATAAAGTATGTAGAAATTGCTTAAACTAGACACATGAACTAAACAGAATACCAATTAGCTAAATATTTTGGTGAGAAGCTGCCATTCCTTTTTGTCATATAGTCTTGGGTTAGATCCCTCTCTTTCATCTTTCCTATCAAGTCATTATCGAGTCCAAGCCAATGTTTACAGAAGTAGTCTAGAGCGAGTTATAATGGGGCTAACATTAACTGTAAATGAATTGACATTAGACTGTTGTGGTGTGCCTCAAGGTTCAGCTTTTAGTCAAATTTTGTTTCTTATAATCGTATTCATAATACACAATAAATGATTCACAAGTTTTCTCCCTCAGGGGCTCAATTCACTGAGTACGGTCTTGTCAATACAGAGTAAACCTAGTTTGTAAAACGAACAAAGGCTGGCAAAACCCTCTCTCACCACACAGATGTCCTGTCACAGACAAGTTGCCTAATTAATGACACACTCACTACAAATTCTTTTGACACAAAGATATCTTTGAAAACGACTCCAAACAAACCATTGTTAAAACATGACGAAACAAAGAGAATAAAAGGAAAGTAGAATAGTAAAGAAAGACTGTTGAAATGTGTTTGTCATTGATAAAATCGTATTAAACTTCGAAAGTGTTATCTAACATGTTCTAACTATCCTATCCTGTTTTAATAAGCTGCATAAAAATCAACCATGCAGTTTTAAATTAGAAAAACTCATTAACTTGGAACATAACTCTTGCATTTTAACAACAGTTTAATTAATGGAGGTTGACGACAGCAGTGTGAAGATCATCACCTTAGAAGACAAGTAAAGTCATTGCTTCTTGTTTGGTTTCGTTTTTCTTAACATTTTGAGCATAATTTAAAAAATACAAATAGATTTGGTTATAAGTTGAATCCAATAAGTGACTCACGCTGGCCACCAATGGTGAGGTATCCTCTGTGTTTGTGTGAGCGAAAGCTGCGTCTTAGTGAGGCGACCCTTACGCCAGCCGTCTTCGTTCGTGTTGATAAAGTACAAAAGTTTGTAAGAGAAACCCCAGATACGAAAGAATAAAAAGAGGGATAACCCAAGACTACGTGATAAAATGTTTAATTCCAGCTATGGTTCTTCGAGCTTAACTTAAGTCTCTGAGAGTGTCAGCTGTATTTAGATTGTACAGACTAGTCTTTCGAAAATTCTTTTCTTTTTTTGAGGTCTCTGATCGCTAATTTTTACGCGAAAGTTTCAACATGGTTATTTGTACCATAACAAAACTTTATATTTTGTATATTTCAAAAAGTCAAAATCAAAAATATTAATAACTGATTTGAATCAAACTTTAAGGTATATTTTAGTTTGGTGTTGTTACGCGTTTATCTTTCACGAGTTTTCAAATTGATTTATCCGAAATTAACCCTCTGCGGTATTTGACAGTGTCGAGGGACTTTAGCTGGATCTATGCCTTTTATTCATGTAGTCTTGGGTTAGATCTTTCCCTATCTTTCGTCTTTCCTATCATCTCCTTTTTTTATTAGTGATGATGACGGAGAGGTTTTCGCCTTTAAACAACAAAACCATCTATGGAACAGTGAATTAACCACAATGAAACCTTCAAACCATATTTTCAAACTGGTTCCTCCAAAATTGTAGTCACCAAGAGAAGCCTTGATATTTATAGGATCATTTGACTTGGAACCGAGTATATTTTGTTGGCAACGAGAGAAGAAACATTTGTAAATAGCGGTCGGTGTTTAAATTTAGCCGAAACAATAAATACAATAATGTTAAGAGTGGCTTCAAGGTCGCTGTGGGACATGTGCGAGACTAAATACGATTTTATAGCTTCAGTAAGGGTCAATGAAACCAAAACAAATTTGACGCAATCTCCACGGAATAGTCAGTCAGAAAGTGAACAACCTGTTGGGCCCCTTCGCGATACTTACCTATGCCCTCGTTAATACCAGCAGATCTTCTAATGTAATGCCCAAAAGTTGGGTCTTGTAGGAAATGTTAAATTGTATTGTTAGATCAAGGGGTCTTATCCAGTTGGGTAGGTTTGTTTAAAAACAGTTGTTACACAGGTTTTCTGAAAGTCATAATACTGTAAACATTACATTTTTGTATGTGACTTTTAATCGTGTTCCAAAAAGAAATCACTACTCTATATTTATCTATTCCCAAAGTTATAAATTCTATGTGAACAACAATATAGCGGATAGACGGAACACTAAGTAATGTTATATGTCATTTCTTTTATATTTCGTCCTACTCAATTAGTCCCTGAAGTTTGTTGGTGCAAAATGTTTCAATTTTGAGGCACAGCTAGTGACGCCACAGTATGGAAGTGGTAGGCATCAAGACCAGACAAGTGGCGTGGCTTGTGGCGCTTATTGTTTCATAATGAGTGGCTAATCCTAATTTAGAGAGTCCGGTACACCGATGAGATTATATGATTGTGTGTAGTCGCTGTTTTATGGAGAAATCTGGAAGAGACAGTACTGGCGTCCGTGTTGGCTACAGAGTTTTCAAGATTAATGAATTGTCGAAGAACTCACCAGTCATCGTCATTGTTTCATTTCGTACAGTTTTTTTTTAAACCATCCATAACGTTCATCAACTTGAAGTGTAGCTACTATAACGTAAAACTTGAAGTGTAGCTCCTATAACGTAAAACTTGAAGCGTAGCTACTATAACGTACAACTTGAAGCGTAGCTACTGTAACGTAAAACTTGAAGTGTAGCTACTATAGCGTAAAACTTGAAGTGTAGCTCCTATAACGTAAAACTTGAAGTGTAGCTACTATGCCGTACAACTTGAGTGTAGTTACTATAACGTAAAACTTGAAGTGTAGCTCCTATAACGTAAAACTTGAAGTGTAGCTACTATAACGTACAACTTGAGTGTAGCTACTATACCGTAAAACTTGAGTGTAGCTACTATAACGTAAAACTTGAAGTGTAGCTCCTATAACGTAAAACTTGAAGTGTAGCTACTATAACGTACAACTTGAGTGTAGCTCCTATAACGTACAACTTGAGTGTAGCTACTATAACGTAAAACTTGAAGTGTAGCTCCTATAACGTAAAACTTGAAGTGTAGCTACTATAACGTACAACTTGAAGCGTAGCTACTGTAACGTAAAACTTGAAGTGTAGCTCCTATAACGTAAAACTTGAAGTGTAGCTACTATGCCGTACAACTTGAGTGTAGCTCCTATAACGTAAAACTTGAAGTGTAGCTACTATAACGTACAACTTGAGTGTAGCTACTATAACGTAAAACTTGAAGTGTAGCTACTATGCCGTACAACTTGAGTGTAGCTCCTATAACGTAAAACTTGAAGTGTAGCTACTATAACGTACAACTTGAGTGTAGCTACTATAACGTAAAACTTGAAGTGTAGCTCCTATAACGTACAACTTGAGTGTAGCTACTATAACGTAAAACTTGAAGTGTAGCTACTATAACGTACAACTTGAGTGTAGCTACTATAACGTAAAATTTGAAGTGTAGCTCCTATAACGTACAACTTGAGTGTAGCTACTATAACGTAAAACTTGAAGTGTAGCTACTATAACGTACAACTTGAGTGTAGCTACTATAACGTAAAACTTGAAGTGTAGCTCCTATAACGTAAAACTTGAAGTGTAGCTACTATGCCGTACAACTTGAGTGTAGCTCCTATAACGTAAAACTTGAAGTGTAGCTACTATACCGTACAACTTGAAGTGTAGTTACTATAACGTAAAACTTGAAGTGTAGCTCCTATAACGTAAAACTTGAAGTGTAGCTACTGTAACGTACAAATCGAAGCGTAGCTACTATATCGTACAACCTGAAGCGTAGCTACTATAACGTACAACTCGAAGTGGAGCTACTATAACGTACAACTCGAAGTGGAGCTACTATAACGTACAACTCGAAGCGTAGCTACTGTAACCTACAACTCGAAGCGTAGCATACTACTGCATAGTGCATATTCTTTGAGATTCGTGGCGGACTGACTAACAAAAGAGCACAGCCTCGTGACGACGGGAGGGGGTAATGACGTCACAATAACGCGTTTACTAAGTTACAACTTATTACCACCAACTATAGTCAGCAATCTTTTAGATTTGTAGCTAACATTGAAAAGAAATACAGTCCGGCGATTTAAAAATCACACTGTAACAGAACTCCCCCTTGATCCTAGAGAATTAATGTAATCTATTCGCGCCTATCCTACGCGATATTCTGCATCCAGTGCCCTTGAAGAAGTTCTACAGTTCTAAGAATGAGTTTCAAAACGTTCTCCTTATTTCCATCAATTTCAAAGTTCTCGTGAAGTGTGAAGCGATTCCCTAACAAGATTGGATAGGCAGGGTTTTCCACGCCGCCGCCAAACCGATCGATTTGTCTTGCTTTTTCAATTTAACCAGATACAATTAAAATTTTACCGTGGAATTTCACCCACAGTAATTAAAGTAATACAATTTTCCGTGTCATTGAAGATTTGGTGTGCTTATGCAGTGTGTTCTGAAAGTAGCTCCGCAGTGATTGTATTGACATTAAGGCAGCATTTGTTTGTATACCGTCCCATCAGTTTGTTTATAATTATTTATAAAGTGGTTGATAAACTGTTCTAAAAAATATTAATTGTTTAAAGGTTTCTCAGCAAAAAGAACCTTAGCCCTCGAATACTCTAATAGCGTAAGGTTCAGAAGAGAACCGTTGATAAAGAGAGAGCTCATAGGGAAAAGAGAGATCTAACCAAAGGCTATATGAAAAAATAAATTCAGCTAGGGTCCTTTGGGATTGCTACCCCTGTACTGACTATATTGAACTCCCGAGGGAACCTTATTCCCAATCACCAATTTGGATTCCGGATTCGACTACAGAACCCACTCGTGTCCTTAATGCAATTGAGCTTTTGAAATATACTAGGTCATATTTTTAGAACTAGCTCAAGTATTTCTAAAAGTATGCCATACTGTAATACAAAATAAAATCAGGTTACCCGTGGAGAAATCTTACATGGTAAACATAAGTTTTCAGGACTTTTTAATAGACTTTATGTATTGATTTCTGGTGTACCACAAGGAAGTGTAATTGGTACACTACTATATACTGCATATTGGGGGGGGGGGAAGAAGGTACCATAAAGACCCCTAGATCTCGAATAGCGTTAGGTTCGGAAGATAACAAGTGGTAAGATCCCTCTCTTTCATATCAACTATCTCTTGACCAAATTTTGTTCTTTTTCCGATTTTGACTCTATTTAGGTAAGGCGATGATAACCGAGAGGTTTTTCGCTTTTGAACAACGAGAGGAAAATAATTAATGTCCTTCTTTGTGTTTTTCGCATAGTAAGTAGTTTTTTTAAACATTAATAGTGTTTATGTTAGCATTTGATTGATTGATTATATTTGGAATTTAAAGGGCCTTTTAGGAATCACTCCTGCCACCGTGACCGATGGCCTATTGTGCAATTAAAGTCTCCTCATTCTAACTTAGCAGATTTGATTCCCTTATGAGTTTAAGCGATCCACTAATTAGTTCTACCAACGGTTAGTTCTCCAGGAATTTGGAATCCAAAAACCTTTCGCCTCTTATTGGTCAGAGCTTCACAATTGAAAACTATGTGGTCTGCTCTTTCCTGATCCTTCCCGCAAAGTCTACACATTTTCGTCATGATATTCTCCTATCCTGTGCAAATGCACTCTTAGAAAACAGTGGCCCGTAATTTGTTGGAGTTGTCCCCTACCTCGGGACATTGTCCTTTCAAGACTACCTGAAGGGGTGTCCTTAAGTAATGATTTACTATGGTGTGCCCCTTAAGGCTTCCCCATCTTTGCTGGTGTTTAGCATGAACCCACCTGTTTATGGCCATCTTGGCCCAGACACACGGATATTCCTACAGCTGATGCAGAGCCCCGTTTAGCTAGTTTGGCATTTCATTTCCCTCAACTCCCTTCACCCGGTGCAAAGTTACCCGGTTTTCCTGGGATAAAGGGTTGAAGTTTTCCCTTCATACCCATACCAGACTAATGGCAGTGCCTGCAAGTGCATTAATAGCAGCCTGACTATCTGTATATACGTGGATACGATTTTTCTTAGCGTCCCGCCTCAAATTCTCCTGTATAAATTCATTTATGGGCCATAATCTCGGTCTGAGAAACTGTGGCATATTGTACCAAAGGACACGAACGTTTCAACCCCGGTCTCAGCCCATACACCCAGGCACCAGTAGGTTTTGAACCGTCGGTATCCTACACCAACTTCCCGTATTTCCTAAAACTCGATTTTCGTCCCCATTTGTCGTTGTATCTTCTGAAGGTCATGAAAACAAGTATCTGATACCTATCTTTTCGGTACCCGTACTTAAAATCGGTTGGCCGATTTTCCCCTTAATGTTAGTATTTAAAAGTATGATTTATTATTTACAGTAGAGATTTTTTAATTTTAATTTAATTTGGTTTTCTGAAATTGTTAGTTTTTGTGGTTTTGCTTGTATTTTTTTATTGTTTGTTTTATTGTGTTGCTCAGTGGAAAATGAATTGATTTGATTTCTTAGATGCAAAGGCGCAAGTATCTTCTCAGATACAATATGATTGCTGCTGTGTAATGCTTTCCACAGCATAGCATTATACAATTCATAGTATGAAATCGCTATACAACAGATTGGATCGTGTGTCGCTATTTTGAATTAAATCGTTGTCAACTTAATATTAAAGCGTATTCCACAACACTAATTGCTTCCTAAATCTCTGTTCATACACCGTGAAAGTGAACATTCCTCAACAATTCAGATTTGTAGTTGGAGAAGACTGTGAAACTGCCATTAATCTTAATAACTGTTCTGCGCCTCCATTGTTAGCCACGTGCCGAGCATCAGTCTTATCTCAAGATATTTCCTGGTATTGTTTAGAAAAACAGATCTAGTCTTCTGTTGGACGTGTTTACATTGTATTTAGAGAAAGTATTTTTTAAAGACAAATTTTTCCTGACAGTATGATACAAAGATTAATTGTAAGGAATTCTGACAATTATGTTCATAAGGTAAATGGTGGAACAGATGGACGATCAAGTTATGGGAAGTTTAACCCTCTAGCGTATACTCTGGATGTTGATTCCTATCACACTTTCTCCAGGCTTTTGACTGTTAAAATATCTTTCAAGATATACAAAAGTTGTGTGTGGTCTATTAAACAACACATAATACATAAATTCACTAATAAATTACTAAATATCTGTAACTTAATTCATAAAACAATGTAGGAACGATTCTTATTCAGAAACGTGTAGAAACATAGAGTTAATAATTTGTAGAACATAAAGATAAACTATAGATCAAAGGAAAACACAGAATCTCTACTTTTCAGTCATATAAAAATTATTAATATAGTTAATTACCTTAGAGGTTCTCAGTCCGTATTATAGTTATGGCTACAGCGCTGTTTCGCCGAATTGGTGTAGCGAACTCTGAGTGTTCGGCGAAACAGCGCTGTAGCCATAACTATAATACGGACTGAGGACAACCTCTAGGGTAATTAATTATATTATATATTAAACAGTCCAATGTAACACATTATACTTTATAAAATATAAAAATTGTTACGGAAATCCAAATTACTAATCGATATTTGACAACTTTTGACGTCATTGCTTCAGGAAATACCACCTGGTTTTTATTCGAGAAGGGACACTTTGTATAAACATGAGTAGTGCCGGACATGAAATCTCAATAAACAATAGTTTATTTTCACTTTTTACTGGTGTTTTTGGTGAAGAAATGTTTGGCTGGTTTTTATTTGGTTTTGAGGATCAGCGAGTGAGAAAGTTTGTGCAATGTTTATTAATACAATTACAGACTAAAATCTCCTTTTCCGTTACTAAATAACAACAGTCTTAACGATTGGTAACTATTTGAGACAGCAAGGTTACATTAAGTCCTTGCATACGGTCAACATTTTGGAAACGACACTGTTTTTAGCCCACGCCTATTTCGAGGGGAAAATCGTTACATCAGGTCTGCCCATGCACCATTGAGCTTTGAAAATATTAATTTAATTAATATTAACTTAACGAATTAAACTTAATTACTAAATAAACACTCATACAACACCAAACCAATTAAGAACAGAAATTAAGAAATAAGAAAGAATGAGAACCTTGGATTCTCAAATTCGTCTCCTTTTAATTAACGCGTCCGATTTGGGGATTGTGTCTTCGGAAAAACCCTAATTAATTAACTACCCTTGCTTTATCCGGAAAACCCCTAATTAATTAACCACCCTTGCTTTATCCGGCTGGCTATACGGACGGATTCCTTCTCCAGCTTTGACTAGCGAGGTCTGCTCATCCTAGCAACCCAGTCAGCTGTTTCCTGCTATGTACAGCCTGAGTTAGGCAAAAATTAACCTTTCTCAAGTAGGTGCCGAGGTCAATGACGCGCCGTCACAAGTTTCTTCACCTGTTAGTTCATTATTTTCATTTTACTACTATAAAGTTATTAACTTGGCTCCATTTCTCGGGTCTTTTCTATTATACGACCGCATGGCTCAAATGATTTTCTATACTAGTTGTGTGACTATTTTCGCTATTTATTGGTTGGTTTCTTGATAAAATAAAAGTTCAATAGACAGGCTGCGCAATGACGAAATTGTAAAGAGTGCGGCACAAGCAGGGACATGCTTGACTCTTACTTATGTGAATTTCTATGGCGGAAACACCATCAATAAACTGATCTGTTCCATCAAATTATCAAAGATATTGTAGTATTTTGGCCACCAGAAGTGTAAAAGCTAACCTAACCTAACCCAGATCTAACCAGAAGTGGAAAAGTCATAAAACCGTTCACATGTAATTAATTAGTTTGTGTTAGTGTATTTTTCTATTTTTTATATTTGTGTGTTTTATGAAAAACAATAAAACCATTTATTTTATAGATGATTTCATCAATTGAGGTGAGAAAACCTACTTTATTATCATTCTGTTAGTATAGAAAATAATTTGAGCCATGCGGTCGTATAATAGAAAAGACCCCATTTCTCCTTGACTTTATCATATTTTCCACCAACTTTGGAACGTTCCAGTTTCCATCTTAAACAATAAATAAGGGTGTGTTTCAGTGCCAATACAACCACAAGACCGTATCATGAAACGATGAAAGTACGCTCCAAAATCTACATTGCTAGTAAAGATTTGCGTCGTATAGTAAGTAAGTTCTCCAAAATTCCTGCTAACACAAGTACTAATATTTGGAATTAGCTTTTTGGTTCAGTGACCTACATCGCCAAGAACCAAGCGTGTCTCTCATGAAGCTTTTTTTGGAGACGTCTGCTTCCTTTCTTAGGTTTTAGTTTTAACTAGAGGCTCGCACGTTATGTTGGTGTTTTTCACTTTCATGTTCTAGGTTTAACACTTGATAACGAGAGTTGATTTAATATTCTAGAAACGTCGTGTTTACTTTTTACATACACAAATTATCCGATTAAGCCATATTAATAACACGAATGCATGTAACTACTTACAGTTCGATTGAAGATGACCGTGACATGGTAATACGAAACAACACGTCTAATTGACTAATGATTGTAATCTTTAACAGTTTGATTGGCTTTCAAGGCTATGCATTATTGCATGACAATGATTACAGATTTGTTGAGAGGTAGAATAGCCATTTCATGTAGGCTCTAACAATGCTCGGGTTGCTGACTTAGAACGCAAGTTTGTTGTTTTTATGTAATATAAAGAAAGTTTTGTGATAGGTCAAAATATCGAAGTCGTGTTTTTGGGATATATCCTTTTTGAGATTCTCCGAGTCCAAAAAAGTGAACTGTCCGGGGTTAAAAAAAAAAGTGTAGATTTTTGTAAATGAAACAATTATTATATTTGTTCAAAAATATTAAAAAAAGAAATATAATATTTTAAAAAATTGTAAAAACAATATATTACTATCAATATTCTTACAATAGACCAACAATATTAATTGTAATATTATTTTGTTATAAGGTAAAATCATAACCTAATAAACACTTAGTCCTAAGTACTTTGGTTATTCCAACAACTTCATCTAATAGCTGAACGATAGTTTCTAAGTATAATATTATTGTAAATAATGAATTAATAATAATAAATAAAAGTTCATAAACAAAGACCAGAGCACTGTGGTGAACAATATATACACTTTCAAAAGTCCCTTACCACACTTGGGAATAAACAAAATAACAAAAAAACAAACTTTTTGTCAAAAATCAAATGTTTATTCGTTTTAGACCCTTATAGCGATTACAACAACAAAGTAGTCATATTCAGAGGGAATCTTAACAAAGACTCTTTGGTCTGAAGATAACAAATTTGTTGTTGTAATAGCTATAAGGGTTTAAACGAATAAACATTTTACTTTTAACAAAAAAGTTTGTTTTTGTTATTTTGTTTGTCCCGAGTGTGGTAAGGGATTTTTGAAAGTGTAAATTAAAGTTCATTTTGAAAATAACGTTAACTAAATTACTTACATATTTTTTTTCACATATATTCATAAAAAACAAACAAAACTCCACATTTAAATCAAAATATTTTCAACAATACAACTTACACTGCACGCTTCTCATGGCGCAGAGAGGAACTGCAAGGAACGTTTGACCATCCGTCGCTCTTACTGTCGTACACGTTTCTCATCAAACAATCGCCCTCTGTTTTTGATTGATATTCGCGTTTTATGACCGCAAGAAACAGAAAAGTGATTTTCATAAGCACGATAACGGCCACAAAAATTAAAGATCAAGAATGGAATTTGATATAAGGGACTATAGTGTGCTCATATAGAACCCTATTGAAATCCATAAAATTCGACTTGGAAAAGTGTGGAACTTACAACACAGTTAATTATACCATGTGCCCTAAAAATCCCCCCCCCTATTATTTTTTTTATTAGTGGAAATAGACAGATTTGCTTTGGGGAAAGTTTAGATAACCAAAGTAGGAGTTTTTTGAAGTATCAACATTTTCAACCCTTACCCCCAAAATGGGGTAGTTTGGGAGTAAGTCAATATTTTTATATAGCAACCCCTATTAAGTGATACCTCATTTTAAAGGCCTTTTAAAAATAAGAATAATGACGTGAACTAGAGGTCTCTAAGTTCATTCTATCCAACATAGCGACCAATCGAATTGCGAATGTTAACCGTTCATTCTATCCAACATAGCGACCAATCGAATTGCGAATGTTAACCTACAAACTCCGGTTGTTTTTATTACATTACAAACTGCTCTATGTTGGTAAAATGATGGTAAGAGCCTTATCTTGTTTTTTTTTTTTTTTTAGCTCAGATTCTCGAAATGGCTACCATTTACTTTTTGGCGGAAATAGATTCTGGACTCAAAAGCATGTTGTACATTTCGTAACATTTCCGGTGTAATTATTAACGTAAAATTCACAATTCGATTGAAGGTAAGGGTTGGAAATGTTGATACTTCAAAAAACTCCTCCTTTGGTTATCTAAACTTTCCCCAAAGCAAATCTGTCTATTTCCATTAATTAAAAAAATAATAGGGATGGGACTTTTAGGAGACTTGGTATAAAAATTGTCAGATTTTAATTCTGTATGTAATGGTACCGACTCCACCTCTGTACGTTGACAAATAGGGTAGTCATTGTCAAAAATGTAATTTCCACCCTGGCCTCCCAATATAGTTATATTCTAAATGAACTGGCGGGGCTGTTTCTCCTTTACTTACAGATTTGAAGCCTCAAGGTCAGAGACACTGACACGAGCGAAGCGATTGCAACTATTAGAGCCTAGCCGAAGTAAAAAAAAACTAGTATTATACACAATACACAATTACCAGGTTTTGAAATCCTGTGTAACAACTCTTTTAAACAAACTTGATAAGACTCCTTGATCTATCAATACGATTTAACATTTCCTACAAGGCCCAAGAGACTCTTGTACTATTTTATGATCGGGCTGGGTAAGTACCGTGATGGTGCCAATCAACTTGTTTTAGTATGATGTCTGTCAATTGTGGAGTGCATTACAAATTATATAAAAATCTATAATATATTTATTCTACACTTCATTACAAGAAAAATGAGACCAAACAATGTAAAATTTACTTTAATAGAATCAACAATGTTTGCTACAATATGATGACTAATAAGTGTGAATAAACAACACTATCGTATATCCTTATCGAAAAATATGTACTTTTCGATTTTAATGAAACAAAGGAGCACAATATAAATAATAATAGCATAAAACATAATTTGTACTTTATTATTTACATTGTGTTTAGCTGTGAGTAAATATGTATTGAAGCTGTAATATTGGCATTTACACAATTTATTTTTTTGTAAATTTAACATTTGCTCATCCAAGCAACAGAGAATTGTGTTAAAAACAGCAAAAAATTCCCTACTAATATTGAAAATGTAAATGATATTTAAAAAAAAAATCTATTTATAAACATTGTGATATATTATGCATTAAATAAACATTTAGTACTATGTAGCAAACTTTTGCATTCTCGAAATCAATAACTAGCCTAGATTAATATACTACAAGATACAGACAAAAGAGAAGTAACACTCAAATCATCATCACTGCTACTCATTTTGTAGCAAACATTGTTGATTTTGGAGCTATAATTCAGTAAATTATACGTTGTTTGGTCTCATTTTTCTTGTAATTATGTGTAGAATAAAAATATATTATAGATTTTATTTTATTTAATCAAATAAAATAAATTATAAGTTTTATAAAGTGAAGCTCAGTAGGTGACCCATACGGGTGGCTTGGGGGTAGGTCACCGGACGCCCTAATCCTCTGCGCTTGTGTGAGTGAAGCGACACTTCCTTCAACTGCATTCCCAGTTTGATAGTAGTGTATTTATGAGGAAGAAAATGGCCCGAAAAGAAATACTTAAAAACCAAAGTTTAACATGGTGTAATTCAATTTGAATTTGATATTGACGTCAGTGTTTGGATTGGGTTTAACCAAACGTATTTTTGGGCAGTTAACTGAATCAACAATTCCCCGTGGCTGTCACACTGATGACGTCAATAACCACCTACCAGTCTCGAGTAACTAGGTTAGTGAGGGAAATTTACCTCTTAATTCAGTTTGTTTTCCTGGTTATACTGAAACAAAACAAAAATAACAAACTTTTCCACTCGCCTATGTGTACATAAACACTATAAATGATTAATACAAGCATTCACATTTGAAAACCGAATTGTTTTTTGTATACCATCAAGTTTATATTGGACACAAATTTGATATACAGGGTGATTGAAACTCATGTAACCGCTGTTTTATTCGATAAGTGCAAAAGTTACAAAAAACTTTAAGAGGTAACTCCAGATTTTTTTAAAATTGAAACTAGAGGTATTAATTACCAAATAGAAAATGTTTTCCAATATGGAGGTCTGCTCTTAATTTTCTTATAGAAACCCCCAATTTTGCACAAAACACATTGTTTTAAGAGATTTTATTCTTTTGTATTTTTCGATATCTCTAACCGTTTAGAAGCTATAAGTGTTCAAAATTGGGAAAATATTAGGTTTAAATGCGTTTTCAGAGGTCCATTTTCTCTACCTAAAACAATTAGTTGAATCGTATTTAAAATTGAAACATGGACAGACTGTAATGTAAAAAAAAAAAAAAAAAAGAAAATTTGAAAAGTAACTTTTTTTTCTCACGTGGCAGGAAATAGGAAAATTTTGAGAAATTAAAGATAATGTTGGCAGTACACTTAATAAATACCACGTAATTGATACTTTTTATCCCCTAAAACAGCTGTTATGCAAATTTTCACAGATCTGTTTTCAAATAAAAAGGGAAATCAGTTAAAATGGGTCTTTGCAATGTCTTAATATTCGATTTTCTTCAAATTTTCTGGTATTTGTCTAAAACACCTATTGGCTTACACCAGTTTGTAATTATTACTCGATGTTGTGAATAAGATATTATAGTATACAAAATGTATTGACAGTGATTAATAATACAATTTGTCCTTAATTCAAAAGGTGTATGATTAATAATAAAGAGCTGGATGTAGGCCAGTTGATGTTCTTGACAATTACCAGAAAATTATGAGTTTTGTTTTCTACCCATAATTCTGTTATTCCTCACTCTACAGAACAAATAAATATAACAGTAGTGTTATTACACCTTTTTACTCTAACTCTAGTTTAAATTTCATCAGAATTTGACTTTGGATATCGTAAAACCGTCTCTGGATAGCTGGAATTTGTTAATTTTTGAAACATTTAATTGACTGTAGCTCGTAAGTAGTTTGAGATATCGAAAATTAT
Source organism: Aphrophora alni (assembly GCA_963513935.1). Taxonomy (NCBI): domain Eukaryota; kingdom Metazoa; phylum Arthropoda; class Insecta; order Hemiptera; family Aphrophoridae; genus Aphrophora; species Aphrophora alni. The sequence goes on along the minus strand of OY740776.1, from coordinate 19,317,827 downwards.
CCAAGAATCAAAAAGTCTTAATAATGTGTTTTAAGAGGGATATGTTTAAGAGGGTGTCTTCATATTTGGCGAGGGATATGAAAAATTTGGTAATACTCAATCTTGATGGGTTAACTTTTAAATTTTTTTTGTATGTGTATATTACAATATTTTTTAGCATTCTTTCTAATAGTTGTAAAGAAAAAAATCTCTGGTATCATTGCATTAAAAAGAAGAAGAAAATAAAAACCACTACTTTGTAGAATATTCTAACAGTGTTAGGGTTGATAGAGAACAAGAATTGGTCAAGAGAGACCTCATAGAAACGACGATATGGAGGGATCTATATTGGAGTAGTTGAAGAAATGTAGATTCAGCTACGGGTACTTCGGGATTGTTAAACTCCATACTTTCCATACCCCAATTTAGGACGTGTACTTCCTCCAATTATTAAGAATGTTTTATTCCTCCATGGCTATTCAAATGCTAACTTTTGATTTTTCGCTGTCCAGGTTCATCAAACACAACATTCCTGATGTAGTGCATCGTTCAAGGGTTTCATTATAATATACTTGATGAATACCCATCTAGTGAAATTATTTTCACAGATGGTTCTAAACTGGACAATAAATTCAGTTGCGTATATTCTCATCCGGTCGGACGTATATGTATATATTACCCTCATCTTATAGTGTATATTCTGCTGAACTCTTTGCTATTTTGAAAGGCTTTAAAACCATCTGGTTTTCGTCACTATCTTTTGTGTTCCGATTCTAAAAGTGCTTTACAGGCTATCCAGGATTTGTATTCTAAGAGTCCCTTGGTTCCATACACAGACTACGGGACGTCGGAGTATCATTTTGCTGGGTAGCTGGGCATTGCGGGATTATAGGAAACACAAAAGCTGACGAAGCGGCAAAGGAAGCAACTACAAGTCAGATACCAGTCGCACATTGGGCTGTGGCATCTGAGTTTGTATCGTCTGTTAAAATCTTTTTGCAGAAGGCATTGAAGAATAATAGAAAATATAGAAACCAATAAGCTGAGGGAAGTAAATGATACTGCCCGTCCGTGGAATTCATCCATACATGCCAGTCGTCGAGAGGAAGTGGTTCCTGTGTTCGTGAATACTCATGGATTTCCAAAGGAATCCTCCGCAATGCTCATTTTGTCGAGATGTTCTATCTGTTAGGCTAATCCTTATTGTGTTTGTTGTACATTTGCCCTAACAAATTCTATTCAGGGGATGCTATAGGCGATAATGTTCTCCCTCGATCGGGTATTGTCTTTTTTGCGTCGTCTGATCATATTTGAGTCAATAATTTTAGTCAATTATTGCAGTGATTTTAACAGCTCTATAATATTATATTTATTTGACTATTTAATTTGTTGTTTAAATTTTATCTTGTTAACTAGTTTACAGTCCTGCACTATTTGTTTTTGTAATTGTTGTTAATTTTATTTACCATAGTATATAATTGTTTACATGTTGCAGGGTCTTTTTACAGCCTTAACATGTTATGTGTTTGTTAACTGGTTTTAGTGTGTTATTGTTTTTAGTTACATTTATTTTTTTAATTTTGGGCGTTTTTAAAGCGTTGTTGTAAAGGCGATATTGGTTGCAGTGGTTTTTCGCCTTAAAACCATTAAAAAAAATCGCCATACTCTCCTAATGTATTTCTCAAATTAGAGAAATGTGTTGAGAAATAGAGTGCAAAAAGTAGGGTTTCTGACTTGTTTTAATAAATCTCAGTTCCTTAATGTTTTTTGAAGACTCAATTTTTTTTTCTTTTCCTAAGACGTGTTCGTCAAATCGCACGGAAAAACAACGGTATTGAAGTAAATTGTACAAAATGTAATGAAACTTTTACGAAATCTGTTTGATATTGCGGTTGGTTTAACGACTGTGGTAAAAGTGGATGGTTTAGTAATTTAATTTAGATTGGGAAGTAGATAAAAATGAAAAGGAAATGAAATGGTTAATTGACATTAATTGAAATTATTACCAACTAATAAAATGGTTTTTGAATAATTTTGCTGTCATGTTTAGCTAAGAATTAATGTCACAGTACCTTGTAGAGGCGGCGTTCCTTTTCTGGTAATGTTCTGTCGTCAAGAATGCCCGTGTGCACACGCGAGAACAGCTGCTCTAAACGCACAAACTAAATACAATTGTAAATCGTAAAACACATAACAAAAACACTTGACTTCTTAATACTAAACATGACAATTGTTTATGAGTCACAATTAATGAAGTTGTTGGCCGAAATGCGTATGTAAAAGAAAAAAAAGAAAGGATTTGTATCTGCGGATTTAGGAAGAAACACAGTTACCTGTTTGAGGTTGAAACTTGGACTGATTGAAAGAGACAAAGGATACCCCAAGACAGCTGGAGTTCTCAGAATTCCGGTTGAAACAGTTTCATAAAAATAATATTGGAGCGGGAATTTAAAAACCGTAGATATACTGAACAAAATCAGTTTAGAAGAAAGAAAAAAGTGTTTCCTTATTCTTCAAAAAATTGGTGAAAATCGTCCGAGAGGTACTTTAAAACTTGCATTTGACGTAATTTATCACTCCTAGGCGGTCACATTAAAAAAGAGTTCCTAGTGAAATCTTCTGACCTTGATCCTGGGCTAAAACAATTAATGAAAGTCTTAAAATCTCCTTCAAGAGGGTCATAAAGGACATCAGTTCCACGTCCGCCTCGAGGCTAGTCACGTTCAACGTGACGTGTCGGCTGTCATTCAAAGCAATAGCAGACACTTAATGCTCAAGTTTTTGTTTCAGCTTTGTGCTTTCTCCGCTCGTAACAACGAGATTGATGACATCTTACTCATGTATGAAATAACGGTTGTTATTCTGTGCGAGTGTATTGCATGATTGTATCCTTTTGTTGATCACCAATATCAAGGATTGTACCTTGACTTCGGAATACTTTACTAAGTGATATAATATGAAGTCAAATTGCCGGTGATAATTGTTTCATCTTGAGTTAAACCGACCGATAGACTTTGAAGTGGAACAACAAGGCCTACTTAGCGAGCAATGCCTTTTATATTTTGGCGCCGCACAGACAAATATCAAAATAGCTTGTTTAAAAAAGTCTATCAACGTGCCGAAACCTTTGCTTTACCACTTGGCAACGTCAATGGTTGACACGCCCATTGGCTTATGTTGTATTTACGTAACAATGCTCAACACGTTTTCGTGAACTGATTTCAAATCTGTTGTTGTTTGATATTGTTAAATATCTGAGGGACTGTACAGGGTGTTTCGGAAGTCTTGTCGGTTAGGTTAGGGGATTGAAGTGAACATAGCTAGTTGTCTGTCTGCCATTTCGTTTTTATATTGTATTTTTGAATATAAAGGTATCAAGCACATGTTTTTATGTTGCCTTTTATCAAAAACCACGACCTAGGTTTGTGTTTTTTCAAAATGGCGATTATAAGATACAAAAAAGTTTCCTTTTTAAAGACAAACAAAATGGTCAGGTGAGGTTCACTGTACCTTGAAGGATAACAGTTTTATTGTCAAAAAATTTAAAACATTATTTCTTGCTAATTGTCTACAATACCCAAAATCAGCCTATAGCCAAAATATCTACAGCACCAAACCATATTCATAGGTGGACCAAGTACGCCTGAGTCCTGAATGCTTCACCTGTCGAAACATAATTTAATTTTTCAACTGAAATGATTTTACCGGCTTTCACGAGAATATAGGAAACGCCATTGATCGCCGTTTACATCGACATTTTTAGAAAATCACTCGAATAAAGAATTCATCGAGGTCGGCTACGATATGTACAATCCCAGATCCGAAACCACAAACTTGTCTACTCCACTGTCCTTATGATAACGTTCGCAATCGAGATTCCGATCCGAATCTAAACTGCAACCAAACACTAGATAATGATGATAACCCTCATCAACCCTCCGATGATGATTACCATGTTATCGAAATGTACATCAGGGCATTAAGTGGAAATAATTAATAAAGAACAATTAATCAGATAATTGTGTTTTATTTTAAAGTTTCTAGTGATTGTGGTTAGGGGCAAATTCGAATCATTATTGTGAGTTTCACCACAGTGCTCAACAAGATTGTATGTAAGAAAAGAAGTTCAATGGCGTGGTATATTGTGAGGCTTTAATATCTGATTGAACAATTGTAATTTTGTGGGTTCAGTTCAGAATGCGCTAGTGTGGTAAGAGTTGTAATACGGTCATGCTATCCTTGAAGTTACCAAATTAGACAATTTATGAACTTCAAACCACACCATGTTTATTGATGTAAAATCAGTACTCTTACATTTGCTTAGAAATACAAACGTGCTAAATCGCGGTTACGAGCAATTTTTAAGAGTCTTTTGATACTTGATAGACTGGAAAATGTGTCTAGACATTTTATTTGATTATTTGTGCAACGTTTTATAAACATCGATAGTACCTGTTCTTAGAAAAAACTTCTTTTTTTTTTGACACGTGCTTCCAGATATGAATTACAACGATTATATACTATGTGGGTAACTAAAACAAATAGAGAATTAAACTTAAAGCAAGACTATTTCAACGATCAGATAAATCGAAGCTAATTTAACTTGGCCACGAGGCGAACTTGTTATTCCCGTCTTAGCCTTGTCACTTATCTTATATTTGGTCGTTTCTTATCTTGTCTAGATTAACTTTTGCGAATTAAGATCAAGGTCGTCTTGCTAGGTTGTGGAACATGTGTTTTGTCACCTTTCTCTTTATAAGGTTTAGATTTGTTGTTCATCTCTCCATCATCATAGTCTTAAATAAACTGTTTTTTTGTTTTAAACATTTGTACAAAAGACGTCGGATAGGGCTTCGTATAGTTAAAATAGTCTCCACTCGCTACGCTCGTGTCAGAGTGTGAAAGAACCTTCGCTCGCTACGCTCGTGTCAGTAACTCTGTCCTAATTGATGAGAATATCAAATTTGCTTAAGTCAAAGTTGGAAATTCCACATTTAACAATTAACTTGGCTATTTGTCATCGTAGATATGTAAGGTTGGTACCACTACATGCGGAATTTATATCTGGAGTTATTTATCTAATTTAATCTGTTACAAGTTGAGTAACATGTGAGATATGAACAAAATATTGTTTAAAAAGACAGTGATATTTTACATTTTTAATTCGGTTTTTCGGAGTTTCAAGAGGGATCTTTATAAAGGACACCAAAACAAAATGTACGCCCATGGCTTTATTTCATTGAAAAATATTTTGTCTCTTGTAACTTTTTTATAAAGTTAGCAGTTTTCGAGATATTCCAAGGCCAGCCATTTTGAAAATATACTAAATACATTTTTGTTTTTTGTACACATGTAAAACGTTACATAAAAAAAACACGTATAACAAATCTGAACTAAATATCCTATCTATTTCCAATGTTATAACGTTTTTTGTATAAAAACAAAATGTCGGATAGACGAAAAACTAATCAAGATAGGACTATATGTTATATGACGTTTCTTGAATATTTTGTTTACCCACTCAGTTCTTGAAGTTTGGGCGAGTAATATTTGGACACCCTGTATATTTGACTTGCTTCGCTTGTGTCAAAATAAGTCCTCAATGTCGAGCGTATTTGATTAAAATCAAACCTTAATGAGAGCCTTCAATGTTCATTGTTGTTTAAACCCCCACCCCCATTTATTCCTGAGACATTATATTTTTTAACTCGGTTACGCACTATTAATCTTTACGTTAAACTAAAAATCTGATCGAAATCTGTAGAGCAGATTTTGTAAAATTAAGTATTTTTATAACAACTTGTTTTTTTACTGATAACTCACGAATTGACATTTTTTGGAGAAATTGCAATGAATACGTTTTGTTTAAGAAAATCGTAATCTTGTAATTTTCTTACCTAGTTTTTACCACAAGTTTTGTGTTGTAAAAATTATGAAAAATTTCCCGCGATACGGCCAAAATATACCCACAAACCAGATTTGTTTAAAATCGCTACGGATTTGGGCTGTAGTGTACTGTAAATTGTACCGACGGGCAGACATTGTTTAAAAATTAAAACATTTTACTGGACCCCGGAGCTCTTAAAACTCAGATGTCTCATCAAAATTTTTTGACCCAATTTTCTCTACGCTACGTGTAAAAAAATAGAAACGATTTGGTGTCTTTGGTGCTAAAATTGAAATTAAGAAAATATGACGACTTGGAAGAAATGCAAGCAATACCTTCTGTTTAGGTCCTTGCGCTCTTTCAAAACTAAGTTGAAACTTTAATTGACTATTGTTTATTCTTTCTTTTTTTAACATAGAACAAAATAAAGTAAATAATAAAGTCCTTTGGAATTAAACGGGATTTAATTTTTAAAAACTTATTATCCTCTTACGTAACCCTTGTACAGTAGCCTTAGATTGGGAGTGTGTCTGGTGTAAGGGGGGCGTGTCCTCTTTTCTACTTGCTTCCCTACCCTGAATTGACGGTACAACCCAATCCAAGAAAACTAGGTACACAAATTACTGCTTAGCTACATTTAATTCTTAAAGTTACAACTTCGTGACAGATTTTTGTAAACGTTTTAATCTTATTTACACCGATAAAAGAAACGAAAGTAGGGCAGGCGTTTACACAGAACCATTTGAGGTCTATATTTTTTTATTGGGGTTGTACCGCTGAAAGTAAACGCAACAAACAAAGCTTGGGGCCCCTCTTTTCCTCTCCACCCCAGACACATTCCTACCTTGAGCATGCTGTACATACCAGGTCTTTCAAAAGTCAGTTAAAACTAATTGACTAAAGTTTATTTGTTTTTAACATAAGAACAAACAAAAATTAAGCCAAATTCTTACTTGTTAGAGTTATTAAGACAAGTGTTGGAGGTGGGCGCCATTCTCTTCCTGGAGAAGCAGTAGTCTTTCCTCTATGCTATGCGCGGTATTTCTTAACGTGTTGACATTTATCTCAGCTACGTTTTGAATAATTGTTTCTTTCAGTTCTTACGATTGAAGGTTTTCCTGGCCTCTTGATGTCTCCAACGGTATTTATACACGACTACACTGCACCGTCCCTCAAACCGTTGCAAGTATGAAACCTTCTTAACTCGGCTGATAAACTCTGTTCATATTATAAATAAGACCGAATGAATTCAATGTGTGTTTGTAAACTACTTCTAATTTTCCACCTACTAGATTTCCCGTGTTTGAAATTATTCAACAATGAGAAAACTCGTTGCTATGGTAACAAATAAATAGCAATGAAAATAACAGCTGATGTTTTAATAAATCACAATTACATCTGCATACAATAAAGAGTTTTACTCTGGGATTTGAGAACAAATAACGAAACCACAATCATTTAACTTTAACGGTAGATTTGAGCAGAATCGGTCGCATCGTTTGTGCAATATTCGATTTTCAAAGTCTGCGTTCAATGTTCCTTTTTTCAAATTTTAAACGATCCGATATTTTAACTAAATACAATATTTGTATTAAAGATCGATGATCTTGCAATAGACCACTCCCTCTAAAACTTGTAAAATGTCGGTAAGGAAGTGTAATTATTGTGGGAGTACGTTGTGTGTGGTCTCTTTGTTCTTCATTACCGACTGGAGGCGGATTTAAAGCTACAATTAAAATAACTACTACGATTGTAGAGGTCTGCGTCGTTTGACCTTGATGATTAGGAATAGTCTTCGTATCTATAGTAGGTTTAATGTTTAGTTGGCAGATTGACGCTGTAAACTGAGTTCAGGAGTACTACTCCACTGCCTGCATGATACAACATTCAAACCCCTTAGGGAATTTTCGTGCTGTTTAGATCAGTTGATAGAGTGTGAGTAGTTCGGACTCGTCTACCATCTGAGTTCAAGAGTATATTACTACTCCACTGCCTGCATGATATAACATTCAAACCCCTTAGGGAATTTTTGTGCTGTTTAGATCAGTTGGTAGAGTGTGAGCAGTTCGGACTAGTCTACCATCTGAGTTTAGGAGTTATCACTACTCCACTGCCTACATGATACAACATTAAAATCCCTTAGGAAATATCGTGCTGTTATAATCAGTTGGTAGAGTGTGAGCAGTTCGGACTAGTCCACCATCTGAGTTCAGGAGTTATCACTACTCCACTGCCTGCATGATACAACATTAAAATCCCTTAGGAAATATCGTGCTGTTTAGATCAGTTGGTAGAGTGTGAGCAGTTCGGACTAGTCTACCATCTGAGTTCAGGAGTAAATCACTACTCCACTGCCTGCATGATAAACTTTCAAACCCCTAGGGAATTTTCGTGCTGTTAGGATCAGTTGGTAGAGTGTGAGCAGTTCGGACTAGTCCACCATCTGTGTTCAGGAGTTATCACTACTCCACTGCCTGCATGATACAACATTAAAATCCCTTAGGAAATATCGTGCTGTTTAGATCAGTTGGTAGAGTGTGAGCAGTTCGGACTAGTCCACCATCTGAGTTCAGGAGTTATCACTACTCCGCTGCCTGCATGATACAACATTCAAATCCCTTAGGAAATATCGTGCTGTTTAGATCAGTTGGTAGAGTGTGAGCAGTTCGGACTAGTCTACCATCTGAGTTCAGGAGTATATCACGACTCCACTGCCTGCATTATACAACATTCAAACCCCTTAGGGAATATTTGTGCTGTTAGGATCAGTTGGTAGATTGTGACCAGTTCGGTCTAGTCCACCTTCTGAGTTCAGGAGTATATCACTACTCCACTGCCTGCATGATACAACATTCAAACCCCTTAGGGAATATTTGTGCTGTTAGGATCAGTTGGTAGATTGTGACCAGTTCGGTCTAGTCCACCTTCTGAGTTCAGGAGTATATCACTACTCCACTGCCTGCATTATACAACATTCAAACCCCTTAGGGAATATTTGTGCTGTTAGGATCAGTTGGTAGATTGTGACCAGTTCGGTCTAGTCCACCTTCTGAGTTCAGGAGTATATCACGACTCCACTGCCTGCATTATATACAACATTCAAACCCCTTAGGGAATATTTGTGCTGTTAGGATCAGTTGGTAGATTGTGACCAGTTCGGACTAGTCCACCTTCTGAGTTCAGGAGTATATCACTACTCCACTGCCTGCATGATACAACATTCAAACCCCTTAGGGAATATTTGTGCTGTTAGGATCAGTTGGTAGATTGTGACCAGTTCGGTCTAGTCCACCTTCTGAGTTCAGGAGTATATCACTACTCCACTGCCTGCATTATACAACATTCAAACCCCTTAGGGAATATTTGTGCTGTTAGGATCAGTTGGTAGATTGTGACCAGTTCGGTCTAGTCCACCTTCTGAGTTCAGGAGTATATCACGACTCCACTGCCTGCATGATACAACATTCAAACCCCTTAGGGAATATTTGTGCTGTTAGGATCAGTTGGTAGATTGTGATCAGTTCGGTCTAGTCCACCTTCTGAGTTCAGGAGTATATCACTACTCCACTGCCTGCATTATACAACATTCAAACCCCTTAGGGAATATTTGTGCTGTTAGGATCAGTTGGTAGATTGTGACCAGTTCGGACTAGTCCACCTTCTGAGTTCAGGAGTATATCACTACTCCACTGCCTGCATGATACAACATTCAAACCCCTTAGGGAATATTTGTGCTGTTAGGATCAGTTGGTAGATTGTGACCAGTTCGGACTAGTCCACCTGTTCGATATTGCGGTTGGTTTGACAACTGTGGTAAAAGCGGATGGTTCAGTAATTTAATTTAAATTGGGAAGAAGACTGAATTGAAAAATACATGAATAGGTTAACTGACATTTTGAAATTTTTAATAACTAATAAAATGGTTTTGATTAATTTGCTGTCATGTTTAGTTAAACCTAATGTCACAGTACCTTGTAGAGGCGGCGTTCCTTTCTTCGTAATGTCCTGGCGTTAAGACTGCCCGTGTGCACACGCGAGAACAGCTGCTCTAAACGCACAAAACTAAGTACAATTTAAATCATAACCACAAACAAAAAACACTTGAGTTCTTCTTATTAACTAAACATGACAATTGTTTCTAAATCATAAATAATTGAACTGTGTCGAAATGCGTATAAAATAAAAAAAACTGAAAATGCGGAATTGTATGCGGATGAAGAAGTACCGTTAAGCTACCTGTTTGAGGTTGAAACTTGGACTGCCGATATGAGACAAAGGATACCCCAAATCAGCTGGAGATCTCAGACTTCCGGTTGAAACTGTATAATATTGAAACTGAACTGTAGATATACTGAACATACCCCCGACTATAAACCAACCGGTTTATAGAGACGAAGAAATGAAAGAGCCAGCACTAAAGGGAATAAGCGCTGAAACGGATGAATGATGAAGGAAGATGATCCAGCTTAAGAAAGAAGACATCGAATGAGAATGATGATAGAGTTGAAGACAAGGTAGGTTTCTCTAGTGTCAAATAAGGGTTTAATTACTGAGAGGTAAGGGGAAAAGTTTCACGGCAGGGCGTGTGAAAACTCCATCCTTGGTTTTTATAGTGGCAACACGTACGACTCCATCTTCTCCTGGAGATGAAGACAGAATGCGTCCAGTAGGCCAAAAAAGAGGTTTGAGATTTGAATCCTGAATGAGCACTAAGTCACCAGGCTGTAGATTTGGTGTACTACGATTCCATTTCAGACGTTGTTGCAATGTATGAAGATATTCAAGATGCCACCGCTTCCAGATTTGCTGTGAGAAGCGTTGAACACGTTGCCACTGTTTTAGTCTATTTAAAGGAATCTGTTCATAAGATAGTTCTGGCAACGCGGTGATCGGTCGTCCGATGAGGAAATGTGCAGGCGTTAATACGTCTAACTCGTTAGGATCTGCTGAAAGAGGAGTTAAAGGTCTTGAATTGAGAATGCCTTCAATTTTCGTAGCTAAAGTAACGAAGTCCATGAGATAAAGTTTTTCGATACCTATTGTTCTAAGAAGATGTGTTTTGACACTTTTGACGGCACCTTCCCAAAGTCCACCTTGATGTGGAGCAGCTGGAGGCAGGAAATGAAACTTAATTCCATTCAGTTTGGTAAATTTATCTATGGTCTCCTTAGAATGAGGTTCATTCAGCATGGTTAGAATAATTTTCTTAAAGTTGTTTGAAGCTCCGACAAAGTTGGTCCCGCAATCGGAATACAAATTAGAACAAAGTCCACGCCGTGACACAAAACGTGTGAGAACGTCAATGAAAGCTTGAGTAGAAAGATCAGTAGCGACTTCAATATGAATTGCTTTAGTAGCAAAACAAACAAAAATGCATAAGTAGACTTTGACATCTTGAGCACGACGCAAAGTATGAATTTTGACAGTGAATGGACCGCAGTAGTCGCATCCAGTATTAATGAATGGTTGAGAAAAGATAACTCGTTCACGTGGTAAGACTCCCATCAAAGGCGGACGAGAAGTTGGTTTAAGTTTGAAACAACGAATACATTTGTGTATCCGTTTTCTAATGGTACTCCTTGCTGAAAGGATCCAAAATTTTTTAGAGATGAGTGATTGTAGCAGTTGTGGTCCTGCATGAAGAAACAAACGATGATAATGGTCAATGATTAAGAATGTAATGTGGTGATTCTTTGGTAAAACGGCAGGATGTTTAGAAGTGTAGCTCAATGAAGAAAACGTAATTCTTCCACCCACTCTCATTATGTCGCTGTGATAAAGAAAAGGTGACAATGAAGCTAAGCGTGAACAACAAGATGTAGGGTTTGTTTTTAAAAGTTGAATTTCCTTTGAAAAATGTGAATTTTGCACAAGTTTAATTAGTTGTATTTCTGCAAATTGAAGTTCTGTGAGAGTTACTGGTCCGGTCACTCTTGATGCAGTGCGGACGTTATGACAAAATCTTAGAACATATGACATGACGTATAAAGTTTTTGACCACGATGAAAATTTGGAAAGTATGTTCCATTCAGTTTGAGACGACGATAAATAAATTGGAAGTGGATTTGAGCGGAGTTCAGGGACAGTGTCCAACACCTGTAAAGGTGAATTTGGCCACTGATGGTGTGAAAGCTTAAGCCAAGAAGGCCCCGAAAACCATATCTGATGGTTAAGAAATGCGGAAGGAGATAGACCACGGCTGGAACAATCAGCAGGATTGTTGCCAGATGGAACATGTGACCAACAGTCAGTTGGAGTCCAGTCCTGAATTTGACTGACGCGATTAGCTATATAAACCTTAAGTTTATATGGTGGAGTAGTGATCCAAGCTAATGTGACCATGGAGTCACACCAACATTTGATGATGTCAATAGAACACCGAGTAGATAAAAATTGAATGCAATAGTGCATTAACTTGGCGAGCAAATGAGCACCGCAAAGCTCTAATCTAGGAAGTGATATGCGCTTGAGAGGAGCGACCTTAGATTTGGCTAAAAGTAGCTGTGTATTGACAATGTTGTTTGAAGTAGTCGTCCTAATGTAAATGACGGCTGAGTAACCTTTATCCGAGGCATCGCAGAAGCCATGGATCTGGATGCTCGTTGACTGATGAAGGTTGATGCAACGAGAAATAGAAATGTCTTCCAAATGAGGCAATTCTTGAACGAATTTTTTCCAAGCGGAGTTGATGGTCTCTGGAACTGGTGAATCCCAATTAATCCCAAGAGTCCAAAGGTGCTGCATGAGGCACTTAGCAAAGAATGTCGTAGGCGACAGAAAACCACAAGGATCATATATTTGTGCGATTGTGGACAAAATAGATCGTTTTGTAGGTGAATGATCCGAAATTGGTAGCTGAATGGTGAATGAGAACACGTCGTTCGAAGGTGTCCATTTCAAGCCGAGTATATTGAACAACGGTTGATCTGGTGAGCGGAAATGAAGTGGTACTTCCCGATGTTCCTGAGTGATATCAGCGAGAAGTTCAGAGCAGTTAGACGTCCACTTGCGGAGCTGAAACTGTCCTTTTGAAAGAAGTGCGATGAGTTGACGTTGAAGTTCTAGAGCGGAAGGAATGTCCTTACTTCCAGTGATGATATCATCTACGTAAATGTGATTAAGCAAAGCTTCAGCAGCCAACGGAAAATTGTGACCTTCGTCTTGAACAAGTTGTCGCAGTGTGCGAATAGCCAAATATGGCGAACTTTTCAGGCCATAAGTGACCGTATTAAGTTTGTATGTTGATAAAGGATCAAATGAATTTTCCCTCCATAATATCAATTGAAAGTTTTGGTCATCAGAATGAACCATGATTTGACGATACATTTGTTGTATGTCAGTAGAAAACACGACATTGTGTATGCGAAATTGTAAAATGACTTCACAAATCTCTGTTTGTAATTTAGGACCTGTGAATTGAATGTCATTTATTGATAAACCAGAAGTAGTTTTGGAACCACCATCAAACACCACTCGAAGTTTTGTAGTGCTACTAGTAGTTTTAATAACGGCATGATGCGGTAAAAAATAATGTGCGGTATCTGGAACCTGAGTAGGTAATAGTGACATGTGGTTAGACTTTAAATAGTCTGACATGAAAGCAGAATATGCAACTTTCAATTCCGGTTTATTAGCAAACTTATTTTCCAAATATGAAAAACGACGTTTAGCTGTATTAAAGGAATCCCCTAGTGATTGAGGATCTTGTGCGAAAGGAAGTGACACGATGTATCTCCCGGTAGCGTTGCGCGTAACCGTAGAGTTGTAGTGATTTTCACAAGTGAGTTCTTCAATAGAGGTTTTCGTCGAAACTGGAACCTCTTCAAGTGTCCAAAATTTCTGGAGTAGGTTGTGTAAGCTCATGTCCGATGTGGTGAGCAGAGAAATGTTGTTTAAATGGTATGAAGCTGTAGGAATGGTTCCTATTAGACAATAACCGAAGATGGTTTCAATTGCTGTTGGTAAGCCATCACCTAACTGTATGGTGTGGTTACGCAATGTGAGACCGAACAAATCGGCTCCAATAATAATCGAAATTGTCGGACTATTATTGAAATTAGGATCAGCGAGAGAAATTTGATTCAACTTACGCTGAAGTTCAGGTAACTTTGCAAAAAACGGTAAATTGGCTTGAATTTGCTCCACAACAATGACTTCATGAGATTCTTTAAAGAGTTGACCGTTGAGGGTGTAAATATTTAATTTACCTGTACCAAGGATAGGTGTTGACATTGCAGAAATACCGTTTAATAGAATAGTAGAAGGAGTTAATTGTAATCCTATCTTATTTGCACATTGTTTTGTGATAATTGTTGATTGACTTGCAGAATCCAATAAAGCAGTAAAGGTCTGCGGTTTATTTACATGAGTTGCAAGATTAACTAATGCTGTGCATAATAAAGTTGATCGAAAATTGTTTAAAGAACCGGTATTCGAAAGAATTGATATTGATTCATTAAGAGTTTCATTGTGGACAGGAAGCGGAAATCGTCCCAAATTGTTATCCGAGCTCATATGACGTTTATGTCAGCTAGAATTATTTTCACCAGTTGCATCAACTTTTCGGTTAAAATGAAGTAAAGTATTATGTTTCTTTTGACAAGTTTTACATAATGATTTTGACATACAATTCACTGTGGAATGTGTACCTAAACAATTTATGCACAATTGTAGTGCTTTAATTTTGTCATATCTTTGATTAGGCGACAATTTATTAAAATCAGGACATGAAAATAATTTATGAGAATCTTTCTTACAAACTAGACACAGATCAGATTTGGAAGTTGAAGTCTGAAACACAGATTTTGTTATTTTCATTGGTGATTTATTTTTGATAGGTGTAGTTGTAATTTCCTTTTTGAGAAACGGTTTAAAATTAACAAATGGCTCGTTTATTTGATCTAATGGTAAAGCATCTTCTAAATGTGCACACTTAATATTTAAGAAGTTGATTAATTCTTTAATTGTGGGTAACCGACGATCGGTTTTGCGTGAGCTTTCAAAGCATTGACGAGTGACGTCATCAAGTTTCCTTAATAGAATTACAATAAGTGTAACTTCATTTTGAATGTCATAACCTAATACGGTTAAAGCTTGTGAGTTCTCATGAAATGTGTCTACGTATTGACGTATTTCAGGTAACGAATGATGCTTAATGGAAGGCATGTCAATAATTTTTGATATGTGAAAATTAACCAATCTGCGAATATTCTGATATCTCTCGCATAATATATCCCAAGCAATTTTATAATTTTCAGGAGTAATAGGTAAATTATGAATTAGATTTAAAGGTTCACCAGATAAGCATGAAATTAAATATGAAAATTTCTCAACAAGAGTTAAAGATTGATGTTGATGAATACTATTGTCAAACATATAGTAAAAGGTTGTCCACTCACTCAAACAGCCATTAAAATGTTTTAAATCTAATTTAGGTAAGTTGACAGAAACATTCACTTGTTTACTTTCAGTGGTCTGTGTATTATTTGAACTAATTGGATCTTCCACTGTGGAAAATACACATTTAAGAATAGAATTTATTTCTACAGCTATGTCTGATATTTCATCTTGAAATTTAAAGGCTTCTGTTTCATCAAACCCCTCCAGATCTTCCTCAACAGAGACTTGATCAAATGATTTATCGAATGCATTTAATCTTTTTTGTGCCTCTTCATTTAATGCAGTGAGTTTATTTTTTTGCCCTAAATTTAAAACATCTGTTCCAGGATCACAAATTGTTTGTATAAGTGATAAAATCTTAAGAAGTCTATTCTTTGTACCAGTAGATTGCCTTACAAAAGTTGAAAAACGCATTTTGATATGTAAATATTTACTATGTTCTTAGGGTTTTTTGTTGAAAAAATATTAAAATTGTTTGAATTATAATCGAAATTGATAATAATAGTTGCTTATTATCAATTAACAATGAAATAGAAAGATTAAAATATAAAAACAATAAGTAAAACCATCACAACATATTGTATTTTCAAAATGTAGGTATGTATTGAGGTTATGTTGTTTGTTATTGTTTTTATTATTGTTTAACAGCTGTCTTCAAGAACTTTAGAAATGTGCCACTAAGAATGCGCGCGTTGCTAATGTTCAGAATAGATTCGCTAATAGCGCTGTAAGTGTATGCGTGAGATGGACTGCGCAGTAGATTGAATGTACTACGAAAAATGCAAATGGCGGAAGTTGCAGAAAATTGACTCTCCCAACATAAAAAACAATTACCATACCTAAATCCAAAGCGGAATTCAATGAATCCGACTTCACGGAGGACCAAAATGTTCGATATTGCGGTTGGTTTGACAACTGTGGTAAAAGCGGATGGTTCAGTAATTTAATTTAAATTGGGAAGAAGACTGAATTGAAAAATACATGAATAGGTTAACTGACATTTTGAAATTTTTAATAACTAATAAAATGGTTTTGATTAATTTGCTGTCATGTTTAGTTAAACCTAATGTCACAGTACCTTGTAGAGGCGGCGTTCCTTTCTTCGTAATGTCCTGGCGTTAAGACTGCCCGTGTGCACACGCGAGAACAGCTGCTCTAAACGCACAAAACTAAGTACAATTTAAATCATAACCACAAACAAAAAACACTTGAGTTCTTCTTATTAACTAAACATGACAATTGTTTCTAAATCATAAATAATTGAACTGTGTCGAAATGCGTATAAAATAAAAAAAACTGAAAATGCGGAATTGTATGCGGATGAAGAAGTACCGTTAAGCTACCTGTTTGAGGTTGAAACTTGGACTGCCGATATGAGACAAAGGATACCCCAAATCAGCTGGAGATCTCAGACTTCCGGTTGAAACTGTATAATATTGAAACTGAACTGTAGATATACTGAACACCACCTTCTGAGTTCAGGAGTATATCACTACTCCACTGCCTGCATGATACAACATTCAAACCCCTTAGGGAATTTTCGTGCTGTTAGGATCAGTTGGTAGAGTGTGAGCAGTTCGGACTAGTCAACCATCTCAAGTTCGGCGCTTAGTTTCGCCGTGTACTTCATTTAATTTCTTTGTTTTCATTATGCTAACGGGCCTCAAAGTTGTACACGTGAAAAGGTGCTTCCACTAGTTAACGCTCGTGTTGCAAACCTGGCCCTGTTTGGTAAGTGAGGGTTCGAAATTACATTTTTGACATAACTTCGCTATTTGTGGAGTTGATAGCATTATACTATTATCAAACTGGGATTGAGGTTGAAGGAAGGGTCGCTTCACTCACACAAGCCCAGAAGTTTAGGGTGTCCGGTGACCTACCCCCAGCCACCCTTATGAGTTGCCTACTGGACTTCACTTTATAAAACCTTAATTTAATTTATTTGATATTAATCTGTAATATATTTTTATTATGCACATAATTACAAGAAAAATGAGACCAACAACGTATAATATAATGATAGTCCAAAATCAACAATGTTTTTATTTACAATATTTAAATAGTACTAAATGTTTATTTAATGCATACCTTATCACAATGTTTATAAATATAATTGTATGTTTTTTAAAAATATTTGCTACATTTTCAATATTAGTAGGGAACTTTTTACTGTTTTCAACATTATTCTCTGTTGCTTAGATGAGCAAATGTTAAATTTACAAAAAAGTAATTGTATAAATGCCAATATTACCGTTTTAATACATATTTATTCATTACACAGCTTATCACAATGTAAATAATAAAGTACAAATTATGTTTTACACTATTATTATTATTATATTGTGCTCCTTTGTTTCATTAAAATCGAAAAGTACATATTTTTCGTTAAATATATACAATAGTGTTGTTTATTCACACTTATTAGTCATCATACTGTCATTCATTTTGTAGCAAACATTGTTGATTCTATTAAAGTAAATTACACATTGTTTGGTCTCATTTTTCTTGTAATGAAATGTAGAATAAATATATTATAGATTTAATTTTAAAATATCAAATTAAATAAATGAAAGTTTGATCAAGTGAAGCACAGTAGGTAACTCATAGCAGGTACCGGCCAGTCCTAATACTCTGCGCGCCTGTGTGTGATGGCGCGTGCGTTAGAGTGAGGTGACCCTTCGTTCGACCTCATTCCCCGTTTGATAATAGTAATTATTAAAAGAGCTAATTTCTCTGTTGTTTTTTATCCGATCTTAACAAATAATGTATTATTGAAAATTACATAAAATTTACCAACTTTTTCATTTCTTGCAATTTTTTGTAAAGTCAACAGTTTTCGTGGAATTTGGCATCAAAGATTTTAAATGGCCGCCATCTTCAAACGGTTGACGATATTTTAGTATAATTTTATACGAAGATAGGTCTTAATAAGATAAACATTTGTGCAAAATCTCAACGTTGTACCTCAAACCGTTTAGGCGTAAGGAATTGTTTTGTAAAAAACACATACAGACAGATAGACGGAAAACTAGGCACCGCAGACCCATGTTCCTATGGTGAAATGTGTTTGTCTTGACCCAAGCAATAACGCTATATACATGTGTTCAGAGAGTTACGGGACACCCTGTATAACATGCAGAATTGAAATCTGCAGATTTTTATTTTATTTAGAAGTGTACAACACGAGATATGAACAAAACGGTTTAAAATGGCTGCCACTAAATTTCATGACGGACGGGCGGCATGTCGAAGATCAGTCAATCGAGGTCGACATTTTATGCAATTACCGATTTGCCATAATTTGTAAACTAGGTCAGGTAAAATGTTTCATTGAAGAAGTTTCCAGACCTGCAATCCCGAGGTAGCCTTGGATTAGTCTCCCCCGAGCTATTAGAGTACTCGAGGGCTATTGTCTTTATACTTTCTTTTAGAAGGCGATGATGACCGGGGAGGTTTTCCAACAAGAAAACAAACAATTCAATCTCCGTTTACCCTCCGATCTCGTCTGAGTTGGATAGTATCAGGAGGCGGGTAATGAATGCTGACGTAGACACTATTGTATTGGTCATCACAAAGAGTTCATCAAGGGTCACATACTAGACTACAAGCTGATCGTAGGTGTTGTTGTCAAGGTAGACGGCTTAGGCGAGGTCATCTCTCGGTCTTTGTGTTGAGGCCCTTAGCGAACCTTACAACCAGTCCGACCAGTCTAATTCTTTTCTATATAGGCTCTTGCAGAAATTAGAATATGGATTGGTGAATTATAGTGTGTAGGGTTGGCAATCCTGACAACCTAGCTTGATTTACTCCTCTTTTAATGTAGTCTTGAATTACATCCTTCTCTCACGTCTTTCCTCTCTTGAACAACTCTTGTTCTTTTCCGATTAATAAGTTTTAAGAGCTATTGGAAGTTTTTTTTCTTCTTTTGTACATTTTTTGCCTTTAAACCATTTTATCACCTGTAAGGTGCATTACGTCCTACTCGTTTAGTGCTAATTTGTAATCTGCGCCCAAAAAAGATTTCTACTGTCAAAAATAACACTTTTACTTTAAATCATAACCTAAAAAATGGTCAAATGGTCTTTTCTATTATACGACCGCATGGCTCAAATTATTTTCTATACTAGTTGTGTGACTATTTATCAAAGATATTGTAGTATTTTGGCCACCAGAAGTGTAAAACCTAACCTAACCTAACCCAGACCTAACCAGAAGTGTAAACGTCATAAAAACGTTCACATAGGTTTGTGTTGGTGTGTTTTTCTATTTTGTATATTTTTGTGTGTTTTGTGAAAAACAATAAAACCATTTATTTTATAGATGATTTCATCAATTGAGGTGAGAAAACCTAATTTATTATCATTCTGTTAGTATAGAAAATAATATAATAGAAAAGACCCTGGTCAAATATTAGCAATAGTTTTTGTAACCAGAATTTATCATTTAGACTACAAGATTGATAGTCCTGAAAATTTCAAAATGGCGGCCATTTCAAACAGTTTTTTGTTCATATCTCGTGTGTTATTCAACTTAAAACACACTAAATTAGATACAAATTTACAGATTTCAATTCAGCATGTAATGGTGACATCTCGAGAGGATGTGATATTTGTATACTTACAAATTCGGCAAGATCGAGTCACCAACACGAGCCTAATGAGAGTGAATATTTTTAATATACAAATTAACGAGGCCCGTTAGGTTAGGTAAAGTTAGGTTAGGTTACTGACACGAGTGGAGACGTTTTAATATCGTTAGGGTAAAGAAAGTCGCGGCACACAATTATGAAATACAAAAAAACCTGTGTAAGAACAAATTTACCCTGATGGATCTTGACCCCTTGATCTACCAATACAATTCAACTTTTCTTACAACGCTTTAAAACACCAACTTTATCCATTATATTTAGGGAATTTCTTTATTTTTCTGTTACAAAATCCAGAATCCAAGCCAAAACAGTAAAAATGTTGTTTTAAGCCAAACCACCGGACAATGTAATTTGTACTGCAATGTAATGGTGTGATCCAAGGTTGCGCAATGGAACATTAACTTAGTTGTTCCGAAACTGAAAGTGGTTTGAGCTCTCTCGGCTATGATTCAACAACGGCTCTCTTATTGTTGAGGAAAACTTGAAGGTTGAAGGAAGCGGAACTGCTCCTGGCCACAACTAGTCCAATCTACAGTTTGTATCAATGACTAAAGCTATTGTCGTCATAATGTGCAACCGCTTCGATAACGCTCTGTTTAGGAACAATACAAACATATTATTAATAGAGTGATTCCACATCGAACTTGATTTGAACGATTTTATTTGGTACTGTACTTGATGGAGCGGAACGCTACCGCGTTCCTAAATTGACCCTTCACTCGCCATGGTGGTCTAGGCTACTCGGGACTTTCGGACGTTTTTGAAAATTCTTCATTACTCGGTTGGTTTGCCTTCTAAAAATCTACGATCCTAAGTAATTGTTTATTCAAATAGAGGAAAACTTGAAGGTTGGCGGAAGCGGAACTGCTTTGGCCACAACTAGACCAATCTACAGTTTCTATCAATGACTAAAGCTATTGTCGTCATAATGTGCTTCGATAACGCTCTGTTTAGGAACACGGCAGAGATATTATTAATAGAGAGTGATTCCACATCGAACTTGATTCGAACGTTTTAATTTGGTACTTGATTGAGCGGAACGCTGCCGCGTTCCTAAATTGACCCTTTACTCGCTATGCTAGTCTAGGCTGCTCGGGACTTTCGGACGTTTTTGAAAATTCTTCATTACTCGGTTGGTTTGATTTCTAAAAATCTACGATCCTAAGTAATTGTTTATTCAAATAGAGGAAAGCCCTCAAGGTTGGCGGAAGCGGAACTGCTCCTGGCCACAATTTAGACAGATCTGTAACAGTTTTTTACAGATTGGTAGGTCGACTTCTCACTGTACCGAAAACGCGGTTCCCTGCGCTAGGAACTGGTAATCATTAATTGCAAGTAAACGAAAACAATCATTTTATTGTAAATGTTAATTATTTTTGTGCTATTTACTTTTATAGCAGCGCAAAGAGTACTGGTCTCTTTTTTTGGGGTCAGTTATAAAATCAAGGACACTTATAAAATTGCGAGCGAGTATGTTTATCTATCGACAACCCATGGGCGTCATCGCCGGGGGGACGCGTCCCCCCCCCCAATATTTGACATGTAAAAATATTTTTGCTAAAAACGAATGATTTGCTTAAAACCTTAAAAGGTAAACATCGGGCTTTGTCTTTACTAGGGTTTTTAACATTACATTTCTGTTACAAGCGCATAAATAAATGCATAAAAACGATGTTTTGAGAAGTTTTATTTTAAAAAATTTCCATACCCCCAGACCCCCGGCATATGTCCCCCCCAATAATGAACTTGTGATGACGCCCATACGGGGACAACTCAATTTTTATCTAGAAAACCGATAAGTCCGATTTTAATGAAATAATAACTTATTTATTTCGTTTTGTTAAAAAAACGTTTTTCCATCATAATTTTGATCAATTATCATATTCCAATACATTTCACATAATTTGAAGCAAAAAAAGTGTGGGGGGGGGAAGTATAATGAAAAAGTACCGAAACAGATAATGAGTTGGAATGATTATTTGGTTCAGTCAGTGTTTGCGAAATTTCGTTTAGACTATTGTTTCGTGTATATTTTGAATCTTGATCACTATATTTTCGTAAAGGATAATTTAAATGGTAAATTTTTGTCAGAAATTCCTTCCACTCTCTCCAATAAATATTTGTTACTCGGAGACAGGGGACAGCCCAGGGGGGCTTAAAATTGTTGACATTGTTAGAGTTACTGTCCAACATCCGAATGTTTAACTCTGTATGCTAGTAGGAGTTCCACAATAGCTTAAAACAAGTTAATGACATCATAGTACTTACCCAGTTGTATAATACAATGCAATATAAGTACATCCATACAAATGTAATCCGCTAAAATTGGTATTTTGGACCTTGTTGGAAATGTTAAATAGATCAAGCGGCATATCCATTAGGGGTAAGTTTGTTTAAAATTTGTTCCACAGGATTTTTAATGTCGTAAACTAGCCTCTATTTTTTTTTACTAGCCTCTAACGACATTAAAAAATATTTTATTTAACATATATCAAACACTACAAAATATAAATTGATATTCACTACAGTACCTACAGTAGTTTATTTAACAAAGGTTTACAGTATAACATGTCGCCATTCAACACATTTTAATCAACAGCTTTTTTTCTGCATAATTATGTACCTTTCTACTAGAATCTTTCACCCAGACAAGTATATCTTAAATCAGGGTGTATATATATATATTAAAAACAGGTTTGATAAAAGTGTTTATCCAACCAGATGATTGGAGTTCATGTCTATAAAAATATGAGGCGCGAAACGACTTGAGGCTCCGTTAGGGTTGGCAGTCTAAACCGGTAAGGCAATAGCCCTTCATAACCTACTCCAACAATGTTAGCTGTTTCCTTTCGACAAAATACTGAAAGTTTTAGCTATTTTCAATAAAAAATTAAAAACGTTATTTCTCCGTAATTGTCTACAACACCCAGGAGCAGCGTCAATCAAAACATCGCGGAATTATGACAATTTTTAATAATAATATTGCATAGAAATGTAGTAAATAATTAAAATGTTTCCTTTAAGAGTTTCAAAATGGCGACTCATAGTTCTTCATAACTTGGTGGCTCCAATAATGTTAGCTGTTTCCTTTCGACAAAATATCCTGGAATTATGACAATTGTTAATAATAAAATTGCACAGAAACGTACCAAAAAAAGGAAATGTTTCCTTTAAAAGTTTCAAAATGGCGGCTCATAGTTCGTCATAACTTGGTGGCTCCAATAATGTTAGCTGTTTCCTTTCGACAAAATATCCTGCAATTATGACAATGTTAATAATAAAATTGCACAGAAATGTACCAAAAAAAGGAAATGTTTCCTTTAAGAGTTTCAAAATAGCGGCTCATAGTTCTTCATAACTTGGTGGCTCCAATAATGTTAGCTGTTTCCTTTCGACAAAATATCCTGGAATTATGACAATGTTAATAATAAAATTGCACAGAAATGTACCAAAAAAGGAAATGTTTCCTTCAAGAGTTTCAAAATGGCGGCTCGTGTATTTAATACTAGTTAAAAAATTTGTTTGCCGTTAACTCGGTTTCCTCTGACATACAACGAAATTTCTTATGTTTTTTTGTAAATCTTTTGTAATGTTTTATGGTTTTGAGTCTGTTCAAGAAGAGGACCGACAATACAAATTTCTGTTGACACAGTTAGAAGAGACGCCTGGTCTGACAGAGTAACTGAAACGTTGTAATTAAGGGCAGTATTTTACCAGGAACAGAAAGAATGTGGAACCAGTTAAATTCCCACTTAAGTGGTGCCGTAGGAACATCATTTAGAAGGACATCATTTTATATTGGGCTTCAGAATGTATAAAGTTGGTTAGGTTAGGATAGGAAACTGTTTGAACATACCCAAAGTTTTTGAGATATTCGACTTTTAAACATTTTATATATCCGCCATTTTGAAAATGTACAAATTAAAGTTTAGGTTTTCTGGTAAAATATTAAAGCCCGGGAAACAAAGCGTTTCTAGACCTATGTTTTAAGCTTTCAAAATCAGCTGCCAAAATATTTCAGTACAAATATGAATCACTCTTATACATGTTCTAGAGGAGAGGAGATCGCTTTTCAGTGTAAATAAGATTTTATTTGTAGATTTGAATGCTGCATGTAGTGGTACCAACCACACATCTCTACGATAAAAAATACCTACGTAATTTGTCAAAAATCTAATTTCGAACTTTGATTTCCCAAGAAAATGTGAAATTCTGTGGTTCCGACATCCGGGGGGGGGGCCTAGTCATCGATACGAGACTGTTTAATATATACAAATCATGCTGACGTTAAGAAAGTAGGGATGTAAGCTACACAATTACGAGGTTTAAAAAACTTGAGTAACAACTGTTGATGTAACAACCCCCTTGATGTATCGTTACAATTAACATTTCTACAACGCCTAAAAGATCAACTTTTGGATATCACATTTTAAGGATCTGCTTGTTTACATTGTACGGTGGGACTGGGTAAGTACCTTGATGGTAGACAAATCGTTCAGTGTACAAAAAAGATGACCTTTTACTGGTTAAACATTTAGTGTAAATTGACAAACCCTTTCAATCATTCTAACACTTACGATAAAATCATTTAAAATGAACAATCATGTACTTGTTTTAATTAGCGTTGGATTGGCCTTTGATTATTAATAAGCAAATATTGGATTTCTACAAGGAAGGCTTAACAGTACAAATATTAATTTATCTTAGTTTTACATTGGAGGTAAACATGGTCAAACAGGACTTTGTCAGATAAACACACGCGTACAAACAAGTTGATGGGTATCATTGTGGTACTTACCCAGCCCGACATACAATGTATTACGAGCAGATTTTTTGTATCTGACGTTAAAACTATGCCATCTGAATATGTTAGCGGCTGAACAATATGCAGGGGAAAACTCGTGATCTAAGTAATTAAGCTACAAGTGCTGCTTCTCTGGACGTTTTCCGAACTACTTAGTAGGATTTCGTGTTATTGAAAATCGCCAGTGTTGACTACAACTAATTACCAAAACTTGAAGATTGCACATTGTGTAATTAGTTCTTTAATTATATAGTAAAGTATTTATGAAAGTAAGTGAAGAGAAATTGTTTTGAAATTTATGTTTAGACTTTCACTGGGTTAAAGAAATACTGGTAGTTTGCTTAAACAAAGAACGCTTTTCTACAATATTAGCGAAATTTCTAATAGAAAGTACTTGAAACGCTAACAAGATAGGCCTAGAACTTTTTTTAGTGTTTTTATCTGTTTGTTTATCGGCATCTACTTTTATTAAAATTTGCAGACAAACCGTACAAAATGTGCTATCATAGGTTCGTAAATTTTAGATACGAATTAACTGTGTGAAAAAACTGTTTCAAACTGCCGCCATTTGGAAAATTTTCGTTCTTTTTTTCAGTCGTACAATAAATAGTAAAAATGTATAGGCACAAAATTCGGGCTACTAGAGCATTTTGGTTGGTGTTGTAATTTAAAGGTTATGGTTATCACAATTTTGCAAATTGTCGTTCGATAAACATCAATTATCACTCTAGTGTAGACCAGCCCTTCCTTGCAGGACTGTTAAACCACGGAATTGATGTTTTATTTTTTAATCGATTACAAAAAACTGGTACCAATTTACTGGAATGGGTAGGATCGGTGATCATTTCATGGTCTCGTATATCGGTGTTCCCATATATAATAGAAATCGCAATACTGTGTTTAATGTTGAAATCATGTTTACAATATAATCGTTTCTCCTTGCCGACTTATTTCCCATTTTAAGTCCAGTCTACTTGGAATAAAATATCTGCGGTGAGTTTACAAAGCTTGACAAGGTAAACACATGTTATTGAAGTATGTAATCAATTCATCTGCCTCGAGGTATGAAGAGAAATTTCTACCATGTGCGCATGTCATTCCATTTTGAGAATCTTTGTATTCCTTATAAGGGATTAATTATCTATCTGTATGAAGCCTATAATACAAGTCATATTATTTATGCACACATATTTTGTATTAGGAATTAAACATTGTTTATATTTGTTGAATATATTTTCTAGGTTAGTTTAATTTCTAATTTCTTTTCTCCATTACATTTTCTACTACTAAACCGTGTTCTTTTAATCTATAAAGCGGATATTGTTATCGTATAATGAAGACCCAAAACATCTATACTCCTATATATTGAGATCAGAAGGTATAACTGATAACATTTGAATTACCACCTTTATTAGACAGTTCCTATGATGGCTGTGCCATTATTGAAGAGCGCTAGTGTCGACGAAATTTTAAATTGAGTTGCACTTCTCGTAGTATGTTCTGTGGTATTTTCCGATTTCAATTTTTTTAAAGTGTGTAGGCAGTGTAGGCTATGTCCTTATTTATTGTAGAGGGGCTGTTATTGGAGAGTTTTTGGTAAGTTGGAATTAATAGTAAACTCAAAAAAAATTTGTAAGTGAATTTCACTCAAATTCTGAATGTATTTAAATATGGAAAGGGTACTTTAAACAATTTTAGGAGGACTCTTTATCATGACTAGAACGAAAGAAAATTTTGATTAAAAATTGCTGAAAGTTATAACACCAAAGATCCCAAAAATGTCAGAAAAGTCCATATAAATTACTCATAATTTAACTCTATTTCTTTTAATAATAAGTTAAACCTTCATTTTGGCAGTTACATTATTTTTGTCTGAGTTCTTTAGGTAAATGAGATTAAATGAAAATATAGACATAAAAGTCAATACAGGAGGCATGTAATCCCGTAGTTAAGAGAGTTAAAGAAAACATATTAATGATCAAAAAGGCAAAGATTTTTCTGTTTAAATGAAGATTGTATAAGAGTAAATCCCATCATCTATTGACTACAAATTTGATATGTAATTATACTTTAAGAGTAATTACACTTTAAGAGTAATTATACTTTAATAGTAGTTGATATAGCTCAGAAATTGTTGATATGTGTATCTTTCATTTTGAGCCATGTCACATAACCTCAAAGATAAGTTATTGAACAAAATATCAGGTCAACTGTTGAGCAATGTCATATGGTTCTTGACATTTTGTTTAGTTGCTAGTGTAAACAATATTTTGTGCTACTTAGTTACATATCCTTCATACTATATTATAATTGAATACAAATTATAGGTGGAATACGTGCCCTACCTTTTAAGTTTATAAGGCATAATGTTTTCTTCCTAAATTTGGAATAATAACCTTGCGATTGGATTGTATAGAAACAATTGGAATATAAATAGGGGGGAAAAATACCTTGAAATTAGATCATGGAAGTTTGGATCTACCCACCTAGAATCCGAAAAATCCTTGATTTTAAACATTGAAATTTATGTACCGATAATTCCATTTTAAAAATATAGTCGAAGTTATAAAAAAATTGGGTATTTAAAATCTATGCCAAGTAAATCTTCAAATTATTAGACTAGAAGAAATGCCGTTACTTATTTGTTAGGAAGTAACTTTGTCCATGCGGTAGGTGTGTTGTGGTCATCCTACACAAGATGTCGGCCCACAGTTGTGACTAATAATCTTACGCCAAGACACCAAGGCTCTCTAGTTGTGGCTCAACCGTTGTTCAATCAACATGACTTTGTGCTAAGGATTTATTGTGTTCAGTGTATTACGTTTACAACGTTTTGTGTTTTAGTGAATTACATTATTTGTGCTTGTATAATATCTACACTCCTGTGTTTGGATTCTTGTTTATTCGTACAACATTTTAAGGTTAGTTTTAGAGTTACTCGTGGTAGAATGAATTTATTGTTGTTAACTTAACTCATCGTTTATATTTTATTGAGCTCTTGATCTGTTTTATATTTAAGCTTAAATACATAATAGGTTTATTGAGGTTGTGTATATAATTCGTGGTGAAGGTAGGTCTAACTTTCAGTGAATATGTGTATATACTTTGAATAAAAATGGTTAATTCCAACCATTAGGCTTAGTTGATCACTTTTTAAGTTTATATTGGATGTAAATTTCATCTAGTAGGTATTCTAACGTACGTAGCAATGAATAATGAATGCCTTTGAAATAATACATGTCCATTCAGTTCATACCGCGTGTTTTATTTAAATTAAAAAATTCATGAAATCGTGTTTTGCACTTCATGCTTTAAGAGTTTTGAACGTTGAAAACATTCTTAGGCTATAAATTCTATATACAAATACAAATTTATATCTAAAAAAGGTATCTAACTTACATTTTAATTCCAAATGCAGTGTTACCTACCCCAATCACAATGTTCAATTATGAAATATATTCATTATCACAATTGTGATTTCTACCCTGACTTAGAAAATGTTAAGTTTAGGCCTAATAAAGGACCTGATAAAATGTGTTAATACACAATATATTATTATGAAAATGAGAAAAATAGGGCCTCACTATCTACATAACCTAAGTTATGACTGAATTGCTCAGCCTTGGTATTCATTCCCCCCCCCTTTTTTTCAGAAATAATTAAGTGCATAGGAACACAATAATTTTAAAATGTGTCTCTCTAGGTAGGTGTGTTACTTTTAATTTAAGCCTCTCTAGAATAATTTCCACACAACTAGTTAGGCACCTACATAACTTAGAAGTCGGAAATATCTTGGCCAACTTTCACATTTGTGGATAGATTGTTGACAATATTCATAAATTCGTTATGGTTATAAAATCAATTTACCAGTTCATTTATAAATGTATGTAAATTTTTCATCGTCTATGTTTGATTATATTCACAATATTTATTTATTTTAAATGAGAATATAATTTATCTATTGTAGGCATAGGCTAGTCTAAAAAAAAAAAGTTTGCCAATTTTTATAAACCTATTTATAGTCCAAACACTCTTGCCATGCAATTATTCCTATCCCACTATTCTAACAGTTTTTAAGCCTTAGATTTGGCAAGTTATCAGTTTGGATGTCAAAGGCTGACAATTTTCATAACAGGCTAGAAATAGAACTTGAGTAGCCCATACCTATACTTATGTGATGTAAATTGAAATACCACAAGTTATATTAGGTTAGGATAAATTACAATAGGCCATTCTTTATTTTATTTTAGTATCTACCTTGTTGAAATTTAATATAAAATGTAGGTTAATACTTTTATTGATTTTATACTTCTCATGCTTCCCTCATTGTGTTAAAAAGAGTAAATATCGATTGTACGTGGTAATCAGATTTTGTTATATTACAAATTATACCTTAAAAAATATATAGGCCTAATTATCTAGGACTAGTGTCACAAATACAATTTGATGGGGCAGTTTGCTCTATCAAACTAAATATTATTACTCTTTGACCAATATGGTATTTAAAATAATATCTAGACTGTTCTACAAAGTAAAACACTATTTGGACAACCTCTGATTTGAACTTGTATGCATATTTTGATTTTTGAATTGTTCCTAAACTTAAAACTAGTTGTTTTTTCCTTCAGAATATCTCCGTTCATCGACGGTCTTATTTATAAAAAATAGAAATAGCATTCATCTAAATTTGAATTAATTAAAACTTCCCTATAGTGTAGATAAGAGGCCAGTAAATTATTGTAGACATTTTAAATTTATTTAATATGTATGCTGTTTCGTGTGTAGGCCAAGAGTAGATTTTTGTTTCAACAACTCCTTGAAATTATTGATTTGGCATAGACTAATAATTTTAAAACACTTTTAACACTTACCACATTCTCAATTAAATTAAATAGTTCTAATAAGAACAATATATCAGTATTGGATTAATAGTTATAGCATCATTATCAATAAACATACTGTTCCAGATTCATCTTTGTTTTAGTTTTAAGTTTGTGCAAGATTAAATTTAAAAAAAATTAAAATAGTATAATTAGTAACAATAACATGAACAAACCATTTGCTCTATTTCATTTATATTTACAGTAGGCTAGCTATTCACGTTCATTCATTTTTATTACTAACCCAACTTACTAAGATAGCCTACTTTAACTTATCTTCCATGACTAACCAACACAAATTAGTGTAATCAGGAAGACTTCTAGAAAATGCTTAATGGATTAAGCACGAATCAGAATCACTGTTTATTCTACTAATGGGACAGATCTTCGAGGAAATCATTCTTTATTTCGTAGAGATATTTTGCCTGATTACTCATTGATGAAAGGATAATCAGGATGGAATGTTACATAAAGCTAAGGAATCTAGTGTATGTCTGTAAGAGTGAGGTGAGGCAATAGGAACACTGCAAACCAGTTCTCAATCTTGTTTAATATGCACTAATAAATTCATAAAGCTAATCTTATATATTATAGAGTACAACATGGACACATATTAAATAGGCGTTAAATACTACTATAGACTATCAGAATAGTTATTAAAGTATGTCTGAGTTTGGTACAATAATCCAAATGACCTTTGTACCATCTGGAATGAGTCATTGACTTTGCAGAGGTCTTCAATTGGTTGAATTTGCAAAGGTTGCATCATGTTATCAACCTACATAGTGAAAGTGTCTCAGTTAGAAGGAAGCATATTCTTGTTTGATTGATTTATTCAGTTTTTAGCAATATTTAATTTGGTATGGATTTAAAATGTCAAATTATAGTTTAGAAACTTGTATTTCTGGTTAGGACTAATTTGTGGCACCATAAAATTAAGCTTGTCTTAAATATTTTAACCTCCAACCTACTTATCAATTTTAATTTTTTTCTCTTGTCAATTGGTTTTAATAAGTTAAGTTACAGGCATGTGGCAAATGCAATAATCTGTAGTCAGTGTGGTTAGATCATCTTGTAAAACTTAATTTGTTCCAGTCCTGTACCAAACAATCACGCTGTATTAATCAATTTTAAATAACTTTCCATGTTAGATACGATTTCTAATACCGTAATCTAAAAATGATATACAATATTGTATTCAGAAAGCTGAGGTCTAGTTTAGGCTTAAAACTTTTAATTAAAGTTTTTGGACACAGTTCTAAACCACCAACATTTTTAGATTTTCGAAGCATTATGTCATTTTTGATCAAACTTAAATCTATTATCAGAAATGATAGAGCAGTCAAGAAAGTGGATTTCTCCTGACAAAAGTGATCCGATTAAGGCAAACACGGTTCCATTATCCACAATTTTCCGGATTCACTGCTTTGTCTCTATGAAAGCTGAAATGAGATGTGCTACTCACGCAGTGTACCACCCATGATTCATCACCATCACGACTGTCGTCTACTTAGTCTTTTTAAAGAATTTCCAGGAGAGAAGAAATATCACAAGGCTTGGAAGAGTTTTCATTTTTTTTAAAGGGGAAAAACAAAGACTCGAACATCATACATAGTCTTATAAAAAAAATAGGAGGTAAATTGCAATGACAACCTTACATACACTAATAGCATCAGGGTTGAAAAAGAACAAGATTTGATTAAGAGAGACCTGTTATGAAAGACGAAAGATAGAAATATAACCCAAGACTACATGAAAAAATGTGTAGTTCCAGCTAGGAACCCTCATAATTGCCAAGGGTTTATTCACTATAGTTAATCCTCGATGGTGAAGGTTAAGTTTGGTTACCATTCATAATTTGGGTCAGCGTACATCCATAAGACTTTTTCTCTGCTAGGATCTTTAAGCTTCCTGATATCTGCAATAAGTTCATTCCAATGAAGAGAACATTTGTATGTAATTCCCCTTGTAAACAATAATTAATGTGCAATTCAGAAATTTCAGTTTGTCTTTGAATGCCCATTATGTAACCTTCCTTTTCATCATATCAATCAAGAACTTTTGTCACAAAATTAATTGCACTAGGACTTAGTTAGCAATGTCCTCTAATTAACCATCCTTGTCGTAACTACTACATCATTGTCACTTATTACAGCTTTAATTAAAACTGGTCAAGAATAATAGAGAAGAATGTCATTTGTAACAGTAATTAGTATATCACTTGATTTGTAAACCTACTTGATATGTTTACTTGTGGTTAAGGAAATAGGGTAGGCCTATTATATTTAACTTTGAAATGATTTTAAGTGTTATTGTTGTTTTTCTCAGAATCTGAAGGATGCTTGTGTATTTTTTACAGTTTTATGCCTTCATCTCGGACAGTCCATAAAAGAACCATGGTAAATTACTCGATGGTTCCTCAAACGGTAAATTACTTTTCACGTTGACGGATATGAGTTAAAGTTTTTATTCTTCTCATTAATCATTGTGTTAGAGACGAATGAGGAACATATTTATAAGACAAATAATATGTTCTTCTTTTGTTATTCTATTGTTTTAATATTTTTACCAATATTGTTAAAATAAACAATGGCTCAATATGACCATTATCTTATTGGTGTACATTCCTCAGTGGCTCATTTATTGTTAGAAAGGATTTGGCAACAATAAAATTCTAACTTTCTCAAATCCCATTCCAAAACACCAAATGTTAAACTAAAAATTCCGAGTAACACTAGCTGGATCTACACCCTGTCTCCATATTTTAGGTTAGGTCCCGCTTTTCACATTACCTAACAGGTCTCTCTCGACTTCACCAACTCTTGTTTTGTTCCGACACTGACGCTATTGTTTTCGAGTTCTAGGATTCTCTATTTTTATGCTCTTTTTCCCTTTTGTTTTTTAAAGCGATGATGACAGCAGGGTTTTTCACCTTCAAAGTAAAAATAAAAATCAGTATGTTAATAGGTAATTCGTGTACTTACGAAGCCCTATCATGTACCAGTTGTTTATTCAGCTCTGATTCACAGCTTTGGATATATTGTTTAAAATATGATTATTTCTGGGATATTCTCTTAGAAGATTTCTGTTTAAGCTACCATGTAGCTTTGGGAGATGGTAGCTACATTTAAGTTATGGTTGGCTAACCAACCAAACTGTTGAGGTTAGATGTATACAGATCGTGTTTCTCATCCTCCTGTGCTGCACTAAACTCTATAGACCACACCACAATATATGCCTAGGAGCAACGTAATAATTCTGTGTCAACAGAGTTCATACATCAACTAACTGTATTTGAATGTATTATCATTTTAGATAATAAAATGTAACAACTTTCTTCTATTTAACTGATCAATTTATGTTAATATCAATATTGTGCTTGTTTTAGATCTACCTGTAAAGCGGAAGGTATTCCGTAATGGTGGACTACTACAAAGTTTTAGAAATTACAAAGCAGGCTTCTAATTCAGAGATCAAAAAATCGTAAGTACCTTAATATAAAATATTTCAAACCGTACTGGTAGGAAGGAATGTGTTGAAAAGTTTGCCAAGAATATAGCTGCCCTAATTTATTATACAAAATTTATAGGCTTTGTTTTTAAATAAATATTGAGGTTGACTTGTGGGATTTTTTAAAAATAAAATAAAACTTGGAACACAATTTTATTTTCTCACAAATTTGTTTATTAAATCAAAAGTGTTTCAACGACAATGTTTGCATCTTCAGTGATGCATAAGCTGCAATAATCAAATTATAACTGTGTTTACAAGTGGTATTATGACCATATTTCAGATTTTTTAATATTTTTTATAAGGATGTACATACCATAATACAAAAACAAAATTTCAATGTTATCAAAATTTTTTTAAACAATTTTGATCAAATTTTAGTTAAATGTGAAGATAATCTTCATAATGACCCAAACCCTAGTTTAAATTTGCAAATACAGTAATATAAAAATAACAATTAAGGAATAATATTTAAAAAAAAAAGCAAAACAAACCTCGACCAGGCATTGTTTAAACTTGATTTCATCTTATAATAGGCCTATTTATGTTTAAGATGAGGTTGTGAGACTAGTGGGTCAAGGATATCTGTGTACTATACTAACCCCCTTTTTGGTAAGTTTAAAAAGTGAAATATCCTTTTGCCAATATTTTTAGGTCCTGTTGTCTGTCCACTGCCATAACAAACAAAATTAACATAACTATGATTTTTGTTCGTCCCACTGTAATCCTTTCAAGATCAGTCATTCATCCAGTTTAGTTAGCGCCACTATGAGGTCACTACTACTGCAACACTCTTACGAGAATCATTGTTTGTATTTAACAGCGATTTGTGTTGTTATTTTGCCGATTTATTAACTTATTTTGCTTTTTAACTGAATAATTTTATAAGTCTATTTGAATAGGTATATAACATAACCTGGCCTAACATAACCTATTTGAGTTTGGTAAAACAAAAATGTAGAGCAGATTTGTGGTAGCAAGAATCACTACAGATAGGTTAGGTTAGGTTAGGTTAGGTTACGTCTACAATGGAAGTATTATTTTAATTAGTTACTGTTTTCTGTATGGAAAAAATGGGGGGGGGGTATAATGTATAATATACAAGTACTGAAACAAGTTTAAACCTTATATATACAGTATATATATATATATATATATATTGTTTAATATAATTTACAAAATCTAAGATGGCTTCATGATCGCTTTTAATTTTTTTCCGGACAACTGCCAAACTGATATTTTGATTGTGAAATGGTACGTAAGAAGGTTTGTGCAATGGTTATCTTAAGCCCCTAAATATTTAAAAGTTTTGTTCAACGTTATTGTAGAGCATGAGTGCGAAATATTTTCAAACCTCCAACTATGCTTTTTTTGGAAATTTTTATCTACAAAAAAATTGTCATGGAAAAAAGGAACAAGAAATTCTGTACAGGGTACTGTATATATAGTGTGCTTATGTTGAACCCTATGAAATTCAGAAAAACCAAATTGAAAATGTCAAAATTGTGTTTATTATCCCTACAAGTGGTGAGCGTCGCGATTTACAACTAATATACTATGGCAGAGTCTTATTTAACGATGCATTTCTCATCAACTAATAAGTTTACATCAATGATATTCACACAGTTTTATTTAGAAGACTCTCATCGATCTTACAGTATTGATATTATAAAGTTTGGTTTTTGGTTTATTATTTTTGCTGTCTATAAAGTGACGCGAATTCAGAAGGTCGTGCTACGTTCTGACTACACACTGTGCATCAGGTTGTTGTCTCGTTAGTGGTGTTGTTGTTTTGTTTTTGTAAACTACAGTGTGGATCATGATGAACTTTGTTCAAGTGATATAAGAGAAATAATTTATATAGTGACAGTAGTTATACTGGTACAAACTGCAGCATTTTTGGAGACCTACAAATTCTGGAAAAAAGAGGAAAGTCTCCACAAGTGATTCGGACTAGTTCTATACCTAACTAGAGTATAACTTTTTCTTTCTTTTTTTTTTGTACGTAATACTGTGTAAAAATTATACATTTTTTAAAATTCCTAGATAAATTTGAAACAATTTGTATATAATGATTTTTGAATGTATTAATTTTTGATAATAGTGTAAAAAGTGTTTTGTAAAAATCTATACTTCTACATTTCACACGTGCACTAGAAGTAAAACAAAAAATAGGCGAGTAATTTTTATATTTTTATAATTCAATAGATTTAGCCTACTTTATGCTTTAAACAATTATATGAAACAGTCCATACTTGTATCATATTTTATAATTTTTTTGAGAAAGTTACCATAAAGAATGCCTTTTGCCATGTTGAAAGTTATACTTAACCACTTGTAGGTTAAACAATATTTTGTATATAGGCCTGTGTCATGTGATTATCAACTTATAACACACTAAATTAGATAGAAATTTGAAGATTTTAATTCTGCATGTAATGAGTACCAATCCGATCTCTCTACGATGACAGGGCTGTGTCACCAACACGAGTGTACCCTCCGGAGGCCCATTCACAGCTTCAAGGCCCAGACACTGATACAAGTGAAGCTAATGGAGTCTTTCTAACAAATATTCACACTTTAACTGTAACAGCAGTAACTACTTGTTGAAACTCCATAATAAGGATAAAATAAGCACT
The DNA here is from genome assembly GCA_963513935.1 of Aphrophora alni. Taxonomy (NCBI): domain Eukaryota; kingdom Metazoa; phylum Arthropoda; class Insecta; order Hemiptera; family Aphrophoridae; genus Aphrophora; species Aphrophora alni. Next base: position 19,282,081 of record OY740776.1, on the reverse strand, counting down.
AAGCTATAGTTTCAAATGTATTTATTATTGTAGCTAAATAAGTTAATAAATACATTTGAAACTATAGCTAAATATTCACACACCTATGAGGACTGTTAGGGGCTAGTATTGGTGTATACACTAGTATGAGGTTCAGAAAACCTGTGTAACAACTGTTTTAAACAAACTTATCTTTCTTAGTAAAACTCTTGATCTAGTAATACAATTTAATTTCCTACAAGATCCCAGAAACGAACTTTTGGGTATTACATCTACAAGATCTCCTCGTGTTAAATTGTTTGATGGACCTGGGTAAGTACCATGATTGTGACAAATATGTATTTTTAATTATATGAGATATTAACACGTGTGTAATAATTACCTCTTTGTAGAAACTGTATGTTTTGTGAAAATTTTCATTCTAGACATTTATATTTTCTTTTCTTTCAAGTTTAGGCTCGAACGATTGTGTTTTTAAGTCACAAATATTCATGGTCTGTTATTGTTCAGCTTCGCCTTGAAACTTACACCCAACCTTGAGATGATTTTGTTCCATATTTTAGAAGCACTATAAATGTTTCCTAGTGAGGTTATGTTTTAATCTTATAAACCAGTTGCCGTAGTGGAGTCTGCTGTGTGTTGTGTTGCAATAGTTGTGGCTTTAGTATGGTTTTATGGTCTTGGATAACAGTATCTGTTGATAACTTAGAATCTGTGGCTAATTCTGGGGGTTTTTCTTTCTCACATTGAGAATTACATATTTAGCAAAAAACATAGTTTTAAAAGTAATGTTCGTCAGTGAAATTCCCTAAAAACCCAAATGAGTGGACCAATTTTGATCAAATTTGTTATTATACACATGTTTGGCTTAACTTAAATTTGGTGTCAAACCCAAAAATTCTATATTCTAAAAAAAAATTTTTTGACCTAAATCGTAGATATTGGTAAATAACCAAGTATCAGTTTTTAAAAAAAATCATCTTTTATTTAAATATTTCTTTGTTTACGATTATTATTTGAATAAACTATTACAATTCTTTTCCCCCTGATTTTGTAAAAAATTGTAAAAGCTGAATATAAGCTTCATCAAAATTTGTATATCTGTACGGATGGGCAGCTAAGCAGGTAGTTGGGGTGGACTAGCGCTCTCCGAACACTATGAATTGCGGGAACTTATTGAGCAACTCGCTTCCCCCACCACCAAAATAGTACATGGGAACCTATTTCCACGCGGAAAGTGAGGCTTCTTCACATAACAAACGGGCTATAGTAATTCCAGGTTCCTTAGGATTAGATAAGATTTGATATCACTTTGATTAATTTTTATTGCAATGTTAATTGCAAAAATAAATGAGTTGAAAATGTATAATTGATGTTTTTATTAAAAATTACCTTTATTTTAGTATTATATATATATATATATATATATATATATATATATATATATATATATATAAGGGGTCAAGTATCCCTAGTGATTTGATATCACTATGATTGATTTTTATATATTTGAAAACTTAGAGATTTGTAGTTTTGAATTAGAGCCCTCTCAAAGGAAAACATACAGAATTTAATAATATGTGAGAATAATAAAAGAAAAACTTAACGATACTATTACGTTAGACCTTTTACACAAGATGTGTGTTTGCACGTAACAATCGTCAATGTACATTAAGCTTATGTTATAGACTACGCTAAAGCGGTTTTCCTTGACAAGATCAAAGAAATGTTATGCAAATAATAGAAAGTATGTACACCGGAATGTTGTCTTAACTACTGGTCAGACGTAGAGGTGCAATCTTATCGCGATGTATGTAATCCTAAAATTATTTCATAACAACAGTTTATTTATTTTAATTGTATGTTTGTCATTATTTGTTGTGTATATTGAGATGAAAAAAATCAAATACAACATGCCTAGTACTGAACATATTTGATCAAAAAATCATAAATTCAATTGGGAAATGGCAAAGATAATATATCAGAAAAAAACTTTTATATACAAATAATTGAAACCTTATATAGAAGGCTATCGGATAATCCTATCAGCCAAACCAATGTAGGCTGTTCCATTAATAAAAAAAGTAATTCCTCTACTGATCATTAATCGATACTAGTCTGCACTGAAGTTGTGCAATAAGAGGTTTTTCCCTATAAAGAAGAAGAAGAAAATCTATTATCTGTAATTACTCCTGTAACGCAATTCTCTAGATTTATTTATTTGTATGTGCAGTTGGTACTATTCATTTTCAATTTTTACGATGAAGAAGTTGAAGATTGCACAATTTTATTTTTCATTTTCAAAGTAAGGTTTGTACTAAAGTAATTTTAAAAATAACCAACATGGACTATAGCACTGAGGATTATGATGAATCAAAACTTTTACCATTGTATGACATTCAATTACATTTATATATTTAATATCTGACATTATATAGGTCTTCTTTTAGCTCCTCATATATCCCGTCACTTTCTTCTTTGGACAGCAATGAATGTTGGCAGTTGCTTGACGTTAATCTATTTCCTAGAAGGGAGGCGACGACTTGTCTATTTCAGTAAAAGTCTAGACTTCAACAGTTTTCAATATCACGTTATACTAAACTGCGAAAAACATGCGTTTTTTTCAAAAATTAAGATGTAATACATAAATTCTAGTGAACCTTTTACTAAATTATACAATATTAAACATTTAACCCCCCCCCCCCGACAGCTATGTTATATAATGAATGATTGTGATATATAAAGGTGTGTGATGTAAAGCATTATAACGTAATGTAAAATGAAATAACTTAATGGTACTTAAAGCCTCCACATTGCAATTTAGTGTAGGAGAGTTGGTACCTACACAGACTGTTCCGACTGGGACCACTGCCAGTACTAGTGCTGGGGTTTTATAAATAAAATTAGCCAACTACTTCGGCCAAACAGGAAGATAACATTCTTTACTTACAAACTTTCTGTTACAAAACTTTCAAAACGTTATCTCTCGTGTTTTTCTTAATTGAGCTACATTCACGTATGGTGGGCTACTTGATTAAAGAAATGTAAATTATTTGGTATTTATTTGTTTTCCCCAATAACAAATGTCAGAATTTATATTCTCACTTAGATAGAGATCTGAATAATACTTTCAAAAGATCTAATAACGCTACAACCGCAACTAAAAACAAGTTGTTGGATGCCATCAAGGTATTTACCCAGCCCTATCATACAATGCAATATAAGCAGATCTTCTAAATGTGATGCCCCAAAAACAGTTGGTTTCTTGAATCTAGTGTAAAAAGTTAAATTGTGTTAGTATCTTAGACACTAAGTGATAAGTGATCTCAAGGTAAGCGATAGGTTATTGTAACTGATCTCTAGGTATCTTGTCCAGCAGGTTAAATTGGGTTAAAACTGTTGTTACACAGGTTTTCTGAACCTTTAACAGCCCTTGTAGATATTATACAGTGAGTCCTACGAAGAGGTAGTCGCTTTTGATTTTCTATTTATTGCTTATTCTTCAACCGATTCTTAGAAACTTTACATACTTTTTAATAAAGTCACCAAAAATGTTGTGTGAAAATTTCAACACAGTGGTTTTTATAAAAACAAAATGGTGGCAACACAAAAAACTTCTATGCTTTTTACTCTTGCGGGTTTAATTGTTGGACAGCTGTTCGATTCAAATTAAAAACATCTGTTCGATTTAAATTAACAACAATTACATTAAATCAGAAACTTATAACATAACCCTTTGAGTATAATTTTATTGTCCTTTGTAATTGTAAAATGGTTTTTACAGTTGAGCAAGAAGTAAAGTGTTGTGTGTGGGGCGTTGTTTTTAATAACGTTGCAGAATCAATTAGACAATTCAGGTTGGCTTCTCAGGTATTGTTCCACCAACCACTCATTCAATCAATAAGTGGAAAGATTTGTGTTTTTGGAAACAGGAAGTGGAATGAAAGAGTACTCGATATCCTTATAAGAGAAGAGAAGAACTGGTGTGCGCTTCTCCGCTCATTTTGCTTGTGTCAGTGTATCATCATTGACAGGCAACGAAGCTCTATTATTTGAAGGAACCTCCTCTCGGTACACTTGTGTCAGTTTTCAAGCCATTTTATATTATATCCAGGAACAAACAAAAATAAATTAAAATACAGGAAGAAAATATTTAATTGTTTGGTAAATATAAACAAAAAACCAGTTGTTAAGTGAACTTATATCCTTACAATAAATTTTCTCCTAAATTGTAAATGACCTGATATTTTGAACTAAAAACAAAACAAAAATTTCCTAGATCATAAAATTCACTTCATATTTTTCACCCACTCATTTAGTAATTAAGAATATCAATCATAAAATTTAATTTCTGTATGTTAACGATTGTTTTAAATATATTGTGAACTAAATAAATTAGTTCCCTCCAGGATAATAAATCTAACTTTGTATCCATCCTGTCTATGTCATTTGTTAGTACAATAATAATAAATAATTTTATTCTATAGACAAAAATATGTGTATAAAGAATAGACGAATATATTTGAAGACTAAAAGCTTTCAGCATCAAAATTAAATCTATGTTTAAATGTTTACATTTTAAAATTTTGTTTCGTGTAAAATTTAAAACCACTAGGAAATGTTTTTTCTCTACAACATATTATTTTAAAAGACTTAACTATATATTAATATTTTTGGACTTGTGCCAAATCCTGGATAAGTGTTTCTGATGAATGACAACTCTTCTATGAACTGTGACATCAGAATATTTTATTATTTTTTTCTTTGGAATTGGTTTGTATATGTAAACATCTTCAATGCAATTAACATTCAAAGGGAAGACATTCTTCTCTAGGATTGGTGGAGACAGTCATAATGTTGGAGAAGATTAATGATTGGGAGATCCTAGCATAGCTGGATAATGAATCAGAGACAGGCTTCTTGGTGCCATTAGTTATTCTTTATTTATATTGTCTGTTATTAAAATCAATTGGCTTCACACTTCCTGTATTTATAGGCTATGAGGAAAATTAGAAGTTTAATTGAGTGTTGAGTATTTATATTCATATTTCAGTAATTATCTTATACTGTAATTGCTATTCAGTTTCTAACATCTCTAACAGGTTAGGTCAGGTTTTAATTTCTAATCTATTTTTTTTTTGGAAATGATGAGAAGAAAAATTCGGGGAGATAATGTGAAAAATTTAATTCACTTCTTGGTTATTTATTCCTCATTTCTACTGGCTGTGTTTTTTATTAACGACATAAAATTGTACAAATTACCTTTAAATGCTCTACCTGTCATACATTTCATTACCACAAACTTCGACTTCCTGTATATATAGGCTATAAGGAAAATTAGAAGTTTAATGAATTATTTTATAATTGTTATTCAGTCTGGCAATCGGTTATAATATCTAACCTAACGGAAACGATAAGAATACTTTCAATTTGGACATTCTGAGAGATAATAGAAAGATTCATAGAAAGAGGCCGGAAAATGAGTGAGGATCGTAAAGCTTCTTTTGGTCCAAGCGATGAACTATATTTTTCGTTATACTGCAAATAATATAAGATAACAATTTCACAAAAACTAAAATGTTATAACCTATTCACCTTCAAATCGATGGTAACAGCTGTTTTAACGGTTATTTACAATCCAGTGTATCAGTTGTTTTTATAGATGCTTTATACTCGTTAATTAATTTCTAGAAACGAAGTAACAGCTGATGATCTCGACCTCAGCTGGTGTTTTTAGGTCCTGGGACTAAAAATAACAACTCAATGCATGTATTGAAAACAGCAGTTTTTGAAGCAGTATGACGAAAAGATAATTTTCATATTTAAATACACATATCATACCTAAACTAACTAATAACTAACTATAAAAACATCATTAAAACAAAAAGCTTACTTTTAAGGGAATGAAATTTTGTAACTTCAAGGGCAAACCCGTTTTGAGCTTACAGAATAAAGGAAAAACAAAAAGTAAGAAGGGTGAGTTTTCTATTTTTGTATATCTAATTATATTTAAATCCTTTCCTGTTTTCTATGTAAGAAAAACGTGGGTGTTTTAGAGGACTTTTCCTGTTGGTATTTCTACATAACTTGTTCAGTTTTCCTTGATATCATGTGTTTTCTTGTACAAGCCATGAGGTTTAGCTCTTCAAGGATACAATTGTATCTCATCGTTTGATAATACTGTCTCGCGTGTATGACTTAAAGCTGCAAAATTCTATGTTGCTTAAATACTCCTGTATCTCACATTTTAAAATATAATCTAAAAGAGCCCAACAAACGGGTAGTTGAATTTTGTCGATAAACTTTAAAGAGCTATGGTAAACTGTGTAGCCTGTTTATGATTTTTAAAATTTCTTCTTTTCAAAATTAACCATTACCTTTGTGACACCTTTTGAAAACATTGCAGTCCAGGTTGTTTTCAGGATTCATATTTGCAATATAATTCAAATGGAACAGTATTACTATTACTTTGTATTACTGTGACATTAATTTTGTATTCATCATCTAGACTAGGGTTGTCCAACTGGCGGCCCGCGAGAGCTTATTTAGATTAAAAAAATCAGAAACTACTTTGAAACGTCTTCCTTTTGAAGGAGATTTTATAATGTAATATAAACAAACTCATACCAAATATGCTGGTTAGTAATTTAATTTAGAAATTAATATCAATATTAATAATAGAAATTAATAGAAATTTTTTAAAAAATAAGAAATTAATTTAATTAGTCTGGGAACCCTATATATGACCAGCAACCACTTTCAATGTTTAGTTTTGGCCCTTGAAGCTTTATAAGTTGGGACACCCCTGCCCTCGACAAATCACCTAAAATTAAATGCATAGCATGTATAAATAAAGGTAATTATTTGAAACGATTAGCCTAATTATACTCTAATACACTTTTAAAATCGAATAACACCCCTACAGCCAAAAACAAGATCATTTCTATGTATCTGATTTAAAGTCATGGCATATAAGCTCCCCCCCCCCCCACCGAGTAAAAAGATCCAGGCAACAGTAGTAGTCTAAGGCTGTTTTTAAAAGAATTCTGATTTTGTATTTAGGGAAGTTTATAAAATACTGCATCTGAAGGAAGTTTATTGTATAAACTCAACCTGTGCTGATTTGTAAGATAGTTACAAGCATTCCTGGTGCTATAATTGTCCACATCTTTACTCTGTAGATAATCACACTTTTATTTAAAATAGAGAATTATTTCCAGTATATATAGACTTGGAAGTGTAAGAATGCCCAGTTCTCTAAAAGTGTTTTTGCAGGGCAAATGTAGCATATTCTGAACGGATGAATTCCAGTTAGTGGTAAAATAGATAGTAATTAAATGTTTGCATTTACTATCTGTATTTGTATTTAAATTGTTTGCTGGTCAATGGGGTGCATTCTATCACTGAAGACTCTTAGTTTTAGCTTTCAGTTTCTCTGTCTGTTGCATAGAGATGGGAGTACAGTAACATAAACGTTTCTCTGTTTAAGTGGAAGTTGAACTGGTTGGTTAGACAGAGACTAATTTTTCTATTTTAATATTAATTTTAAATAAAGGTTTTTTTTTTTCTTTTTCATAAATGGCGACCAGGGATTGAACTCCCTCATGAGAGTTGTTCCTTCTCTTCCATCTTCAGTTCATCCTTTCCCGTTTTTACACCCATCAGCCTTTTGAATTTTTAAAGCAGATTTTAAATTAAAACGTCTGCAGTTTTGATACAGAATGTTGTACAATTTCTATGCCAATTAAATTGGCTCAATGTTTTTCTATTACCACTTGAGGAATGGTTGTCATAAGATTAGTAAACAATTGATTTAAGGAATATGTTATGTTTTGTTTATCAGTTCAGCAGTAACAGATAAAATTGAACTACGTATGGACAGTCAATCAATCACAACAATATTTTTTTGTAGAATCGGCAGCAAAAACAAAAATTTTATTGATATCTACGACACAGATATTTTTTAATCTTCAAATTTTTTAACATAATTTTCAAATCTTTAGTATTCGTACTTTGCTCTGTCACCATTTTCTTCTACTATTGATACCTTTAAAATCAGATGTCGCACAGGGAGTGTTACTATTTAAAATTGTTTAGTTTACACTCTTCCAACCCTCCATCTCCAAAGAAAATTGAAATTAACGAAAATATTAAAAATTAAATTGATGAAACATCCCATTTCATATCAAATGAATGGGATAATTGAATGATTCTTAGAATGACCTGTTTGTTTCAGGGACTCTAATGAGTGGTTGTGACAATCCTGAGGTATCCTAATAGGTTCTTCATCTTCCCTCGGGTTAAATCCCTCTCCTGCTAGCTCCTCTTCTGTAACAGCTGTTTTCATATTTGCTATTTAAATTAATTTTGAGGTTAGGTTAACATTTTTGATCAAAACAAATATTCAGATATTCTGCAGTATTATCAGAGTCTTTCAAAAATATGTGTCCCAACTTTGGGATGTGATTTATGGCATCAAAATAAACAAAAAAAGTCTCTGTAAATTTATGTTCGAAAATGTTTTATCTGTCTGTTGGCCATTTTGTGTTTTTTTCCCCCAAATAATAACTAACGTAATTATTAATATTTCGAGTTGAAATTTGGTGTACGCATTTTATATCCTCTTTGTACCAGTAATCATAACCTTGTAAATTGTTAAATTTTGTGACCATTTTAATTTTTGGACTATACTTTACAGAAAATCTAAAAATTTTGACTCTTACTATACTGGTAAAAGTAACATAACAAAATATGTATATATTAATTTTCAACTCAAAATATTAATAATTTCTGAAGTTATCATTTTTTTTCTTTTCGAATAATGAAGCATTTTCGAACATATGTTTATTAAATAAGAACCTTTATTTTGAAACACTCTCTATATTCCTGTTACTTGTATATTATTGATTAGTTATATAGGTAATTTACAAAAAGAATAATGAGATTTAAATTAAAAATGCTAAATTATTTCAGCATTTTACCCAACTACCTCAACACTGGACAAATTGATATTTTAATTAACCTAGTTGGAGTTTGCCTCCACCATGTTGTAATATTTCTTGTTGTTATATTTTTAAATTGGAGGTGTATTCCGGTTTTTATTATTTATAGCAGAGTTGGCAGGCTATCAGATGCAGAATATTTCTTAGATAGCAAACCTTGCGGTTGTATTCACAAAGTTGTGAGTATTTTGAGCTTTAGTTGGTGCGTGGCCAAGTTTTTATCTAATTATTGTAATTTGGGCTTCGACTCAAGAGAAGTGTTCTGTGAAGGTCATTGGCTAATCAATTAATACAATCTGTAGTAAGCTGTATTCATAGATAGGATTTGTTTTTCTTCAGATTGTTCTGTATTTCTAAATAAATGCGTACTTATAAATTTACTAGTTTTAGGGCATTTTTTTCCCTCTTCCAATTCACATTAAAATGACCGTTGAATCTTCTTCATTATGTAAAAGAGGAATATTTGTAATTTTATTATTTTTTTAATTGTCAACTCTTGATTTTTAGAGAAATATATCCATTCATATTATTTGTTTCACATTAAAAATGCTGTACATTTGTAATGATTTTTTAATTTCTCACATGTAGTACAAATAAATGATAGGTGTAATCAATATCTAATTTTTTGCAAAAATAACTGTTTCAAGGTTTTCAGAGTACAAAAGTTGGTTTTTGGACGGTCTGTATGTCGGCTGTGCAATGCACTACACTTCAACCATGTCGCCCTATTTTAATCACATTCGGTACGTTGGACATACTGTGTGACTTTTTACTTTCATTACCTCAAAATTTGGGGTAACTAGCATAAACAGACAAATTTTTAATTATGATTTTATCAAAATTGGCTCTTAACGATTTTTATCAAATTTTCCCCAAATGTAGCCTGTAAGGACTCAAGCAAAACATATTGTACGCCATTTTTTCAAAAATGCCAATTCATGAGTTATAGGTAAAAAACAATCTGTCATGGGGGATGTTATTTCTTTAAATCCACTTTACCTATTTCTTTCAAATTGTAGTAAAATGTGAAGATGAATGACTTGAACCCGTGTCAAAAATTTCAAGTAAATATGAAAATGTTTAAGAAATAATGGGTAAAAACAAACCTCAATTGTTGTCATGAAAAAAAAAAAAAAATTGATTTTAATCAAATTTGATTTACATTGAAAACATGTTTATTGAACAAGTGAAGCAATCTTAGGCTTTATTATTAAATAAATGATGTTTTTAAAAACTTGTTCATTTTCACTTTCGAACTGACATTTTTGATTAGGTTAGGTTGGGTTTTCGTTGGTTTTGGAGGTGTTCAGTTTTTGCACTATTTACTTACATTAAATTTCTCTTATGTTTGAGCTTGTATCAAGGACAACCTTTGAAAAGTCAAGGTGATTTTTTTCCTGTGATTAGTTTATCAAATCCTTGTTTTAAAGCTATGAATATATCATCTCTGCGAACCAAGTGGTTGACCCTATTTTTATACTAATTTCTTCCTTTGATAGTCTAGTTCGTCACAACAAAACCTGATTTAAAAATGTTTGAATGAAGGGAAGGAACATTTCCTATAGCCTACTTATGTTTTTTTTTTCCATTAGAAATACATAAAGAAAACGGAAAGGAAAGAAATTGATGTTTTCTATTTTGATAAACGTCGGTATTTTAATGGTTATTCAGACCATGAACATTAATTTGATATAGATTGGTTTACTGCAAAATATAGCCGCATCACTACGGGGTCTTGTTTTTATTGTGGACCTGCTTGTGAAACAGTTTATTCATGTTCGCTATTTTCTTTATATTTTATATTTTTTAATCTTAGAGAGATATTACATTGATTAATTGCTGATCAAATTATGTTTAGATGTATGTCTAGACGTTTATAGAGTTTTGAAGGATTATAAATTCCATTGTCGGTAATTAATAAATATGTAATAAAATAAAACTTAATAGCTATTCACTTTTGAATATAATTAAAAATCAAAGATAACCTTTTTTCAATATAAAGTAGATAAAGATTTATATATTCTGTTGGATTTTTCATATTAGTGGTTTAATTTATTCGGATGTATTTGTGTATATAAAGAAGTTGATGATACTTACTCAGTCCTATTATGTATTACAAGCAGATCCTCTAATTAATGTTTGGGCATTGTAGGTAGATGCTCTTATCCAGTGGGGTAAGTTTATTTAAAACATTTGTTATATAGATTTTTTTGAACCTTGTATTGTGTGTATCACTACTCTCTTGGTCGTAATAGGCCTTGTAGATCTGTATTAATAAATAGTTTCGCTCCTGTCAGTGATTGGCCGTGGCAAGACTCAAAGCTAATAAATATGTGTAGGACCCTTCACTCACTATGCCTAGTATAAGCAATGACTACATAAATACTATAAGACACGACATAGGATAGGGAAATAGTCTACGCTTTACGGGTGCTGTTCGTCACAAGTTTGACACACAGCTATCAGAAAGCGCTAGCAGCAGGTGCTTGACTGTACGCATCCCACTTGGTTGAGACTGTACAACTGTTGACCTCTCTCTCACAAACCTTCTCACTTACTTCCGTCAGCATAGTCAGTGTGGTCATTCGTGCGCTGAGATAAGAGATTCTCGACCTTCCCTCGCATCTCTGGTCCCATATGTGGCATCAGTGCGTTTTCTCTTACCCGCCTGAAACATTGTTTGACCGTAGAGCCACCTCTGAGCGCCAGTCACATCAACTTCAGATAGAGCGACCTAGCGGGTATTGGACAACTCAAGAATAAGCGTAGAATATTTAACATGGCCATGTCGTGTCTTATAGTATTTATGTAGTCATTGGTATAAGTAACTAAGGCTTGCTGGATCTCTTATATAAATAACTTATTTTCTTCAGAGGTCAAGGACAAAATTTTTTCTTTTTATTTTTTTCCCTCCACAATAATTTTGCTATTTGTTGTCGAAGATAGGAGGGGTTGTTACCATATTGTGCAGACGTGTAATCGGAAACTTAAATAACACAAAATATGAATAAAAAAGTATTAAAATGACCACAAATTTTGAAATTTTCAATTTGATTTTTCTGACTTCCAATAAGTTTTATATGATTCCCCTATACCAAATTTCATGTTTCGATTTAAATTGTGTGGCCACTATCGTGTTTCAAATGTCAACAGATGGGTCGCACGTCATAATTAACTTTTTCTGTTTTCTGACGCTATTAAGATCAGTTAAGAAAAAATGTCGGTCGTAATTTTTTTACTATCACCAAACTTAACCTATACTGGATATGTAAATTAAATACGGAACTTTTCGTGATTGTAGGTAAAGTCTGGTTTTCAAGCAGTGAACCTAACCTATTAATGTAATTGTTCTTTGCTTATTACTGAAAACAAAAGATGGTTCATTCTCTTGAAACGTTTTGTATTAATTTGTACATATACACAAATGAGTCAGAATAAATTTTACCATTAATAAAATTTTCTACGCCATGGAATAGTTAAACTTTTTTTGCCTAAAATTCTGGAAAAAACTTCAAAATGTAACCATTAATACATAAAGATTTATTAAATTACCAATAGAAAGTGCAATATGAATGACCATATGATTTTACTGAACAGCTGTTTTAGATAAATTATTAGATTAATTTTGAGGTTATGTGTTAAATCATTACTCAAAATTAATGTACTACGCTGTGCCAGCTAGTTTTAATTTAATTGTAGATATCAATTTAGCAAGCTGGACTAAAAATACACTCCAACAGAATTTAATGTTATTTTTACTTATGATTTTTCATCTTTGTAATATATAGCCTACAAGGGGTTCAACTTGTAACAGACCTAGCTGCTACGCTACAATACAATACAACGTAGATACAATGACAGTATAATTATTTATCCAGGCCAAGGACATGACTATCACAGTCAGCCTAAAGTGTTCTTTAACTTTAACCCCAATTTAGTTAACGGCTGTAATTAGTTTTACAGACTATTCACATTGATAACTTGTGTTAGTGCCATAAGTATATGTAAAGTAATAACATCATTTGTTATCAGAAGAGTTCATACGTTTTATTTAAATCAGGTCCTTGCTAATTGGTGCAAAACATGTACACTCAAGTGGTCAGTCATGGACCTAACCTCAATTTGTTTGAAAATTGACTGTTCTAATAATAATCTGCTGTTTGAAGCTGGGTTAGCCCTACAATCGTTTATTCAAAATCATAAAGTGCTAACAATTTGTTTTATTTTACTAATAATTTTTGTCAAAATGGTCGTTTTTGTTGTTTAATTTTGAAAAAATCAGTCGTTCATCGCTTTCGATAAAGTGGAGAAAAGAACATAAAATTAAGACCTCTAGTCCTCGAATACTCTAATAGCGTCAAGGTCGAAAGAAAAAAAAAAAGTTAGTCAAGAGAGACTTGATAGACAAGATGAAAGAGAGAGATCTAACACAAGACTAGACAAGGGTAATATCTTAACATAATAGAGCTGAGCTGTGCGCTTGAGCCCAACTCTTGTTCTCTTCTGACCTTGATGCTGTTTTATCTTCTTTTTTGTAAGACGACCAAAAGTTTTGTCCCTTTAACAAGGGAAAAAAGTTTTTCAGGTTCTCACCTTAAAACGAAACTTATTTCACACTTTGCTTAATAGCTAATAACAAATCTAATCTATTTTAATTTTTCTTTTCAAAATTTTATAATCACTGATAGTACTAAACTCTCTTGGCATAATCTGCAGGTTTAATTTTATAAACATCTTGTACTTTGTACGGAAATAAATACATTTACTTTTCACCACTATGTGTGCACTTTCTAGACAGACATCTCTTTCTTGTGCCAATTTTCATAACGACTTTGAACATGTTTGCCAGCAACTCGAAGGAATTTTGAAGTTTTTTTTTCATATGACATGACATGACGGAACATGAGATCTTCCGGTTTTTTTCCTCAGGGGCTCACTTTAGTGAATTCAGGCTTGGCAATTCCAAGGGATAATAGCTAGATCTAGACCTTTTTTTATGTAGTCTTGAGGTAGGTCCATCTCTTTCTTATCAGGTCTCTCTTGACCAACTTTTGTACTTTTCCGACACTGACGCTATTGGAGTATTTGAGATCTAGGCGTTTCTATTTTATATTCTTTTCTTTTTTTCTTACGAAGTATAGGGTCAGTTGGAAGTTTCTATCTTTTGTTTGATCTTCATGTTTTATGGCATTACGAAACCGAAAAAGTGATTTTCGACATGTCATTGTCTGTTATTGTTGTACATAAGCAAGATAACGCCACAAAAATTGAGATAGGAACATGAAATTTGTTATAGAAAACTGTAATTTGCTCTTATACACCCCTATAATACCCTATTAAAATGTAGAAAATCAAATTTAAAAATGTCAATCTGATGGTAATTTTAAACAGTTTTTGTTCATATGTTATTCAACTTATAACATCCTAAATTAAATAAAAGATTTCAATTTTGCAATTAATGGTTGGTACCAATCCAACCTTTCTATATGACCAATAGCGAAGTTATTGTCATAATATAATTTCAAACCCTGACTTTGCAAGAAAATGTGATATTTGTATAGTTTTGAGATCTGGCTTGGTCATCGCCCTTAGTCACAGACATGACTGTAGTGAGTGAAGGCACATATTGAAGTCCACTTGGGCCGATACACTGTCACAAAAGAAGCGTGTGGAAACCTTTTTTTACACTACTTACGAGGCCCGCTAGAGCCTAGCAAACGTCATTCAGGTAGTGATACACAATTGCAAAGTTCAGAAAACCTGTTTTAAAAATATTACCCAATTGGGGAAGACCCCTGATCTACCAAACAATTTAACATAACCTACAAAGCCCAACATTATATTTAGAGGATGTGTTTGGTACATTGTGTGATCTGGTTGGGTAAGTACCATGATGATGGGTAAGTGGTCTATCAACTTGCTTCATAAGACGACGATGACCGATACATTTTTGCATTTAAACAACAAGGAAAATGGTTTTCCACTTTTTCCTGCATCTGTGACTGTGCCAGTGGTTCTAATTTTATTTATCAAATAGCACAAAACATTCTCAATAGTGATTTATTAAATGTGTAACTTTACAAAAATAATTAATTAATTTTAACATTACGAATGTTTACAGATACAGAAGGCTCGCACTGAAATGGCACCCGGACAAAAACCCAGATAATCCAGAAGAAGCCAACATAAAGTTCAAAGAGATCTCAGAAGCCTATGAAGTACTCTCAGATGGTATGTATATGTTTCTATAGCGTATGTATAGCCGTAGATTTGTTTAATTTGCATTTTGTCAAAAGCATAAATTAATGACATGCATTGTTTGTACATTAAAGATTCAGTGCTGTTATGTTGTATTGCTTGTATTACATTAGCAAGTTTATACGATATGTGTAACCATAAGATGTTTTATGGTAATTTACATTTTAACCCGGTTTGGTTGTGTCTTAATACACTATCTCATTTCATCTCCGGTTTCATATTTTCTTTTATTTGGAAGAAAATTTTATTCTGTTTTCAAAATTAATTGTTGGATCGAAATAAGTTTTAATATGAATTTTCACAAGATCTTAATCTTAGTCAATTGTACTCTAAATTTGATTAAATCTTCATTCCAATTTTTGTTTCATAAATTAAAAAAAGAAGGATATTTACTACGAGATAAGACGCATTAAGTTAGACTTATCGATATCTTAAAAATGAGTTACAATGATTTTAACTAATGATTTGCTAAATTTTAGTTCCTTAATGATGTCATTTGCCGCTAACGCCCCTTTCTTATTATGTATTAAAATTGGGTTAATAATAATAAAATTTAGTTTAAAGGACATATCTGATATTAATTTTCTTCCTGTGAAAGTTATCGTTACATAAAATATATTAAATAATTAATTTTTTTAATGAAATAAGTTATTTATCATGATGAGATACACTTCATATTAATTTTTCAGTGAAGATACTTTTTTAAAGTTAACATTTTTCATTAAAACTTTTAATGTTTTAAGTGTAATGTTAATGTTTATCATAATTTGTTTTCCATCGTTCATTGAATATCTTTTGTTTTCTTGATAGTGTCCATCTGGCAGAATTTTTAGTCAAATCATTTAACATAGAAACTACAACCTTGGCTGATGTACAGAAAAATAGCAAAAAATTTAAACCTACACATTAGTCGTGGCATCATGCTACAACTATCAATCTTTTTCCTATACCTGCGCCACGACTTAAACAATTCATACAGTTTTTCATTTGATTTTTGTGGTAGTATAATGTAACATCTTTAGCAATGTCGTCTGATTCTATTTTGTTTGTAGACTTTCATAAACGCACTCGTGTTTTGTTTTTTACAATTTGTATGTACGAAAACTGTTGTTGAAGTTTGGTTTAGATTATATTGGTTGTTACGGCAATAGCTGTGACTAAAATCATTGATAGCCTTTTGAGGACAGGGACAGTTTGGTATTTATAATCCCTTCTAAGATAATCTAAATTTGGCTCATATTAAAAATCAATAATAATTATTAGAAGTTAATAACTTGGTAATTATGCATTCTACCCTGCCCTGAAATTTAGTTAAGGAAGTTGTCTTTTTTTTATTACCTACCTTATTTTGAAACAATTAGATCACATTTGATGTGTCGGAAAACACGTTTAAAGTACCAAAATACATTAGTTCAGTAGAATAAGAAATATAAAAGTGAGAAATCCGGAATTGGTTAGATTGCTACGAATGCTTACGTTAATATGTAAGACTACGTTTGTTAAGTTAGTGAATGTGTCATTGGTTGATTGTTTTATTAGGTCTGCCCAAATCTATTTCTCATAATTCTTCAATCATACAATGTCATAATATTAAGCTGAAATGTAGTCAACTAGCCAGACTTAACAAAATAAGCGATTACACATTCACTAACTTGATGAACGTAGTCATAAATATTAACTGTAAGCTTTTGTAACCTAAGCTGGATTTTGTACTTATATATTTCTTATTTTCTACTAAACTAATGTATTTTGGTACACTCAAAAGTGTCTTCTGACATCAAATATGTTCTAATTGTTTCAAAATAAGGTAAGTAAAACGATTTTCTTAATTAAATTTAAGGGCAAGGTAGAATGCATAATTACCAATAACTATTACATATTAAACACCCAGTAATTGTTAAAATGAATATAACCATGTGATATATAAAATTACTAGGTTTTTAGTGTTTTTACTAATAATTTATTGTCACAAGTGATTGAGAAACGGGGTTTTGTAGGATTGTTTCTGTATGTCAACACTTGGCATGTGCTAAGTTAAAACAGTTTAGAGATAAGCTGTTTTGTATACAGCATTGGAGGAAACAATAGGCTACTTTACATAGCTCGTGTAGGAAAAATAATTGTTGATATTTACAATTTTTATGAAAAAAAAGAATTTTGTTTAAATTAGTACACGATTGAACTAGACATCTTCATTTCTGGAATACAAATATGACACACTATTATGCTTGTTGAGCTGTTTTTACTTTTTTTATGTAATGTTTTAGTAAAAAGATGTTGACAAAAAACCGTTTAAAATGATTTATTTATTTCAATTTCTATCATGTTATATATAGATGACGACAACAGTTGGATAGTTGAAAAAGAAAATATTGTATTCTTTAAGTTCATGAAACATGAAGGTCAAGTTTTTATGATTTTCATACTTATTCTACACTGCAGTAATAAAAATATTCAACAAGAAAACAAAGACAAACATAAAAATTAAAACCGAGAAGTAGAGTCGAACAAGATCTTTATTCATTTTTGTTATTTATTAAAATCTACCACACTTTACAAATTCCGCTATACAATTACATTTACCAATCTACTTTTCAATATCAACTTAATTGTATAAAATAAACAATTTAAAAAAATGAAGAAGAAATACTATAGTAGAAATACCAAAATCCCAAAATGTACTAAAACTTAATAATTAGGCTATTAAAATTTCTTACTACAACTAACACGGCACTGTCCAAAATCAACATATAAACAAATTGACATTTTGGGTGCCACATGAAAATGGCATTGATCATACCCAGCTGAGTGACTAATTGATCAGTTACTAAGTGACCTGAAAAGGTAACTTTTTTCTTTTTTTTTTATATTAAAAGTATTTTATCTATCTATATTATCATTAAAAATATATAACAATTGGTCAAAATTTTGTAATGAATATTTCTAGACTAAATATATTGATAACATTTACTACTATTAAATATAAAAACAGCCTCCTTCAGGTACCTTGCACTCTGAGCAAAGCATTCTTATAACCACCTCCTTTCATTTTTTTACTGTTCTTCCCCACCCCTACCACACGAAGTTGTTATTGAATGTGTAAATTTTGGTTTTTTTCCCCAAGTATAAATATAAACTATTAGTACCTCTTGCATTTCATTCAGTATTGCAAGTGATCTAATCACTATGTAGGCTACACACAACAAAAATTAAAATATCATTTCTTTAAAATAGGACCCAGAGTTGTGTGTGAATCAAACTAAGGAAAAGAAGAACAATATGTCATTGAAAGACTGTACAGGAAGTGGGGGCGAGTGTAGAAGGGTAGATACTTTTCAAGACCCTACCAGCATCTGCCCAACCTTGGCCATTGTGCTGGTACTTCCCATCCCGAGCAAAGTCACACAAACTGCAAGTTATGTCCGTTTGCATGGAGCTTTGGAAAATTTTCAGATAAAACTTTTTTTTTAATAAATACATATGTTACTAATTATGAAAAATGTTTTCTCTTCAAAAGTTTTCTATCCTTTCTGAGATCCCTGCCCTGGGCAAATGTCCAGTTAGCCCATTTATAAATCTAGGCCTGATAATAACAGTAAAACTACATACCAAGTAAGTTTATACATGTTATAAAAAATTTACAATTTGAAACATTCGTTCAAACATAAACTACATCCCTTAGGTTAGTCGTACAGTAGAAGGGAGAAAGATAACACAGATAGGTGGTTCAAAAATTTAAAAAAATATTGTATAAACTGTATGTGACTCCTAAAATGATAAAGAAAAAGACTGTTTACTGGTGTAATGAAAAAAAAAAATACTAAGGAAAATGATAGATATAAATAGGGCATTGTACTCGCAGGCGGCAATATTTCTATGATACTGTCTGCGTACGTAGTTCGGCGGTGATACGCAAAGGTTTAATTCAGAAATAGGGGTATAAGAGATGCACTGGAAATCTGATACTTCTACATAACCCTTAGTAGAGATTCTTTTACAGAATAATGTATGTAAAATAAAAATATAAAAAGACAAATAGCAATAAAAATATTTCACTCTCTCTCATACAGTTCCTATTTAAATGAAACAATAAGAAAAAAGACAATTTGTTCAGAAATACTGATGTTAGTGTGTAGAGACAATATTTAAAAGTCATAATAATAAGTTAAAAAAAAAAAAAAACAAATAATAGAATACTTTTAAAAAAAATAACGTAGTAACACATCCATAAATGAAATATATTCCAAAATCAAACAAAGAAACATATAAAGTGTTAATATACTCATGTGTGCCAATCTTTTAGATTAAAAATACTGAATTTTTTCTTTCCTGTTTTATGTAGTGAATTGATTATTCTGGGTTTCGAGAAAAGAAATAATGTGCGAGTAGAAAGTATTACAAGGTTTGGCTATTGTAGTATCATCTGCATGCTGAGTACGCAATTTTATACATTTACTATAAAAATATCAAAATTATGTAGCATGTTATATTACATAAATTTTACTTTCAAGTACATAAGATCTTCCTAAAAGTCCAATTTATAAATTCATTGAAAATCATCCCAACCATTAACTGTTTTCAAATATTTCAGTTTAAAGTAGAATTTTCCCTTCTGTTATTTTATAAATGTTATAATATAATAGTAACAATTTAAAATTTGTGTTTTCTACAAATCATAGTGTGGATTTTTATGAACAACTTCCCGTCTGTCATCAGTTTATCTTTAAATTTTGGAAAAAGTGTAAATCTACCGATGGTCATACATGGCAATCCCAAGAACACCTAGCTGGATCTACACTTTTTGTATAGTCTTGGGTTAGATCTGTCTCTTTCATCTTTGTTATTAGATCTCTCTTGACCACCTCTTGTTCTTTTCCAACTCTTGACACGGTTAGAGCATTTGAGTACTTGGAGCCTATATTTTATTCCTTTTTTTATAAGCCAATTATAACCAAAAGTTTTTAATTCTTTAAACAACAAGGGATAAAAATCTTTATTTTTTTTTTTATATAAGAAAATGGTAAGATTACAAACGGCTGGATGGATTTTAAATAGGTTAATATAATATTACCTGTTATATATGTCCGCCTAGTGATCTTCTTTTTGTGTTAAACACTACCTACCATGGTTTCGGATGATATCACTTATACATCATCAGGTGTTGTAAATATCACTCACATGAAGTCATCGGAACATTAAATATTGTTACAACACGAACACAATACAAAAACAACGTATGCATTTAATTTAATTAGTTTATTCGGCACATTTGTGGTTTTAAGTACGGATAAGTGATATTATCTGAAACCGCTGTAGTGTGTAACACAAAAAGAGGATCACTAGATTGACATAATATCACAGGTAATATTTTATTAACCTATTTATAAATTCAATGATTCATAGACCTTTCCACAATGCATGGATTTGTTTCGTTCTGGTATTTCACACTCTTATCTTTGAGGTTATATTACACCAGTGCACAGAATTTCTACACTGAACCAACTAGTATTTTTTAAATTCTTGAAGACTGGAGTAAGATAAAAATTTAGTTACCCCTTCACATCTTTAATTACAAAGAGAAATTATTTGTATTATGTATATAATTTTCATTCAGTGTATATATCTTTGCTTTATTATTGTTTTGGTTGTGGAATAATGGTTATTGTGTGTGATATTATATTCATAATTCTATACTATAAAAAGTGTAAAGTAATGGTTGAGGTATTGTTAGGTATCAGTTGACCTGTTTTTGTTGACTTTTACAAGTATTGTTTGAGATTCTTGTCAGAATACTCATTGTCCTTTAGTTAATTGCTCGATGTGACTCAAGCGGAGCATATAATTTGAAAAAAGGAGATAAACTTATTTAGCCATTCTTCTTTTGTTACTTGTATTTGTCATGTTAAGTAGTAAGTAGTAAAAAGTCTGCGGCTATAAACGAGAATACTGTATACTGAAATAACTTGGAAGCTGTTAATTAATTTCCAGATGGAAATGTAATAGTTGTTGTCGTAAGACTTAAATCACTGATTTCCCGTGATATGTTTTAAGTGGTGAACATCGTAAATTATGACTCATTTGACCCTTTGTTAAGTGATATCATCGTTAAACAGCTGTCACATATCGGTAATTTCCGAGGCTCGTTATTGGTTCACAAGACTCGAATTGTAAAATGAATAAATTTGCCATCCATACCTGTATGTAGTTTTTCGTGCTTAGGTTTTAAATTTTTTTGTACATGCGGTAAAATATTTGTATTTTTGAATTTACAACTACATTGTGTTCAGATTTAAATATAATTCTTTTTATTGTTAGTCATACGCAGTGAAAGGTGTTAATTCATTTTGGAAAACTCCCTTTTGTTATAAAAGTATTATTTAAATTATGCTCAGTATTATGTGTGTAGTGAAGTAAGGATATGGCAATCCTGAATAGAAACCTAACTGGATCTATATGTTTTTCATATAGTCTTGGGTTATATCTCTCTCTAACATCTCTCCTATCAGATCTTTCTTGACCAACTCTTAGTATCTTCAGACTCTAATGTATTCAACTGCTAGGGGTCTTTATTTTCTGTTCTTTTTTTATTATATTTTTTTATAAGGCAATGATGAGGGTTTTTCGCCTTTAAACAAGGGGGGAAATAAGAAAATTAGTTGGTACAGTCTTCAATAAATTTTATATAGTCTGGGATTTAAATTTTTTGGTTGCATTGCCTGTCACATGGGCTTTGCAGTGTGAATTTTAAATTAGGAGGGACTTGTGAGTTCCTTTGTGAATAGTTCGTAAAAGCCAAACATATATGTCTTGCTTGTTTTGATTAAAATTGAGTGGAATATGATTGTTGGTTTAAGTTCACTTTAACTTCCAAATATTTATAGATATAAAATTCACACATAGTTTTGTAATATATTGAGGGTACATTTTGTACTCGCAACATATTAATAAAAAAACTGGGGTGTAGAAATAATTACACTAGATTGAAATTAAAACATGGTCTAATCATCTTGCTGGCTGGGAACAGAGTAGGACGCTCAAAATGGTATATTCATTTAGGTTGCTTGTGAGGGTGGGGGTTAGGAATAGACCAATCATTTATTAGATATATTCTTTGTTACATATCCTCCACCTGTACAGACTAGATAACAAAATACGTACTTTCAACTTGACTCAAGGTCAATGTGCATTCAATACATTCCACTCCTCCCTCCAATTTTACAAATCTACCTTTTTTAATTTTTTTTATTACAATAACAAATTTTATTATTTAATCTACATTACAAATTTTAATTAAAAAATTTTACTATTCCACTAATCATTTAACAACATAAAAATAATTATAAGTCCTGCCAGGTAACCAAAACACTTACATACCAAAAAATACTAATTGAACAAAAACAACATTTTTTTTAAAAATTTTATAAACTGAATTTAATTTTTAAATTAATGAAACAATTCTTTTATATCAGAAAAATAAAACTATTACTGATCTTAAAATAATACATTTTAACATAATACATAACTCTACTGTGACAAATGATTACAATATTTATTTACAGGTTTCCTTTCCCTCAAAGGATATCTCCGAGTAACAATTGGAGAATTAACAATTGGTGTTAATGACTTCCTATCTACACTAGGCCTACCGTCATTTCCTCCCCTCTCATCCCTGTTAGGACTGGGAGTCTGACAGACAGCTGATCCTTGTTGATCTGTATTGTCAATTTTTAAAGTATGACCTACTGTGTCTTGTGAGACTGGTAATACCGGTTCAACAGGTTTTTCATTTATTTCTGAATTTAAACCTATCAGCTGATCAATATGTCTTTTCCATATTATGCCTGACATTAATTTAACTAAGTAAGACACTTAGTGTCAGGAAAATGTACCCTGGATCCATTTATTTTTAGTTCTGTAATCTCTTATCATTACTGTTTGATTTGGAAATAAATTTCTAGTTTTCGTACCACCAGCATATTCTACTTGTTTCTTTTGATTTTTACGTACTAATTCTGGAAAATTTGGTCTTAATAAATCTAATCTAGTCCTTAATTGCCTGTTAAACATTAGTTTAGCAGGTGACTCATTTGTTGTTAAATGGATCGAGTTACGGTAATTCAACAAAAACTGATTTATGGCTAAATCAAAGTCAATATTTTCCTTTAATGCAATTTTTAACCTATTCTTTACATGTTTTACAGCGTTTTCAGCTAAACCGTTAGTTTGAGGATGATACGGTGAAATTAATGTGTGTTGTATTCCATTATTAGTTAAAAACCTTTTAAAATCATTAGATGTAAAAGGGGGACCATTATCTGAGCAAATATGTTCTACGATACCAAATCTTGCAAATAAATCTCTTAAATGTTTAATTGTTTGGTTAGCACTTGTATTATTAACTTCTAAAACTTCTAACCATTTACTGAAAGCATCTACTACAACTAAATACATTTTGTTTTTAATTGGCCCTAAGAAATCTAGGTGAATGCGTTGCCAAGGTTTTTGTGGATAACTCCATACATGGAGTTCACTCTTAGGCGGATTTTGCCTTACTAAAATACATGATTCACAACTATTTGCTAAACTTTCAATGTCTTGATCTAAACCAGGCCACCAAAAATACGACCTAGCTAAAGATTTCATCTTTAAAATTCCTAGATGTCCTACGTGTAGTTCATTTAATACATACAATCTTAATGACTTAGGAATAATTACTCTATGACCCCATAACAGAATATCCCCTTCTACTGACAATTCATCTTTTCTACGGACAAAATCATTTATATCTACTTTACATTTATTTAACATATCTGTAGACCAACCGTATTTTAAAACATTTAAAATAACCTTCAATATTGAATCTTTTTTTGTTTCTTCTCTAACATCTTTAAAATTTATAGGTATATTATCTTCAACTATATTTTGAAGGTAAGTACCAATTACATCATTTTCATTTTCTTGGGTACTTAATTCTATAGGTTCAGAAATAGGCAACCTAGATAAACCATCAGCATTTCCATGATCTTGTGATCTTACATAACAAATATTAAAATTATATGCTGATAAGAAAAGAGCATACCTTTGTAGTCTACTGGCAGCCATAAGAGGTAAACCTCTCTTTGGTCCATAAATGCTCAGCAACGGCTTATGGTCGGTTTTTAAAGTAAAATGGACAACTAAGAATTTGTGGGGATTATAAGGTCACATTAAATCCATCTTTAAGGTTAGAAAAATATCCTTTACCTAGAATTGAAGAATTATTTGCCAGTTTACATAAAGGGGAATCTTTTACTAAATTAGATTTAAGACAAGCTTATCAACAAATAGAGTTAAGCGATGAGTCAAAAGAATTAGTAACTATCAGTACACATAAGGGATTGTTTGCATATAATAGAATTCCCTATGGAATTTCATCAGCCCCTGGCATTTTTCAGAAAATAATTGAAAAAATATTATTAGGTATAGAAGGGGTAATAGTATTTTTAGACGATATTTTAATTACTGGATGTGACATAAAGCAACATTATGATAGGCTTCGACAAGTGTTAGGTAGGTTAAAAGAAAATGGATTAACCATTGAAAGAAATAAATGTGAATTCTTTAAGCCAAGTGTAGAATATTTAGGTTATGTAATTGATAAACATGGGTTGCATAAAGCCGAAAGTAAAATAAAGGCCATAGTGCAAGCTCCAATTCCGGAAAATGTATCACAATTAAAGGGTTTTCTTGGTTTAGTCAATTATTATGCAAGATTTGTAAAAAACATAACTAATATATTGTATCCGTTGTATAATTTACTAAAAGATGAAGTAGAATTTAAATTTGGTAATAAAGAAATGATAGCTTTTAAGCAAATTAAGGATGTATTAGTATCACCAAAAGTATTAGCGCATTATAACCCGGAATTGAATCTTACACTAGCATGTGATGCATCAGCTTATGGTATTGGTTGTGTTTTATCTCAGTTACAACCTGAAGGAATACTGTAATATATTGAGGGTACATTTTGTACTCGCAACATATTAATAAAAAAACTGGGGTGTAGAAATAATTACACTAGATTGAAATTAAAACATGGTCTAATCATCTTGCTGGCTGGGAACAGAGTAGGACGCTCAAAATGGTATATTCATTTAGGTTGCTTGTGAGGGTGGGGGTTAGGAATAGACCAATCATTTATTAGATATATTCTTTGTTACATATCCTCCACCTGTACAGACTAGATAACAAAATACGTACTTTCAACTTGACTCAAGGTCAATGTGCATTCAATACATTCCAAGTTTATTGAAAGAAATACGTAAAATATTGTATTTATATAAAGTGATAACTGTAGCTTACTTCCGATTAGAAAACGTTTACTCTTCTCACCATGTGTGCGACACGTTGAGCGAGAGTTGTTTAATTCTAAAAATAACTCGAGAAATACTCACTTTTAGCTCTTCTATAATAGTAGGGATTATTTTTACTTCATCACCTCCATTGAGACGTCATCTTGGAGACTATTTTAATTAACTTGTGCGTAGTGAATGTATCGCAGATCTTTAGAGATTATTAGGCATCTAAGAAATTGTTTCTTTAATATTGTGGTTATCCGTGTGATGAACAAGCAAGTTAATTCAGAATTATCTGATTTTAAATTTCTGATAAGTTATTCTCTATAATGTTGATCAATGAAATAACTTTCTTTTGTATAGAATGAAAATTCATTTAAAAAAAGTGAAATTAGTTTTTTTTTATACTCTAAAAAAATAATTACCCCTACTTTTACTCATTTGTATGTGATAAAATTTTAAAGATATTTGATGTTAAAAGTTTTAAACGGCCGCTATTTTGAAAATTGTAAAAATAAAGTCTTTATGTTTGGTACACTTTTAAAACGTAACACAAAATTCTTATAGTCAGTCCCTGTTATATGCTGTCTCGCTTTACGTGATTTCGCGTTTACACGGTTTAAATAAAATGTAAAAGGTTTTGTATTTAAGCTGAATTGCACCAAAGTTAAACACTACCTCTTCTTTTAATTACTAAAATCCTTTTTAATATAAGCCTACTTGATAATATCAATACTAAGCTGTAGTACAGTACATATGATCTTTTATTTGCTGCTATCACGATAGTCTATAAATAGTCTCCATTATATGCGGTTTCGATTTACACGGCAATTTAGCGTAACACATCTACCGCTTATAACAGGGACTACCTGTACCAAATCTGAACTCTCTATCTAATCTATTTTTGGAGTTATGTTGTTTTGTAAAAGAGTAAAATGATGGATAGACGGATAATGAAGCAGAATTCGACTATATTTTATATGATATTTTTCGTTCGTTTTGATGTATATAATCCGGAAATGAATAGCCAGTTCATTTTTTGGGGACACTCTGTATATAACATAAGATTGTCATAATTACCAATTTGGTTTTGTCAAAAGTAATCATTGATGTTTTCAAAACTAAGTAAATGATTCATTTACTTAGTGATGTTTACAATAGTGATGTTTAACAACAAAATCGAGAAGAGTAGTGGCTCAATTTGTTGAGGCAGGTCTGATTCACTGTAGTTTACATTTGTGTACTGTTAGGAATCCGCAAGTTTTAGCCTAGTTTCTGGTGATGTATATATAGTTTAGTTTTTCATGTTTAGCATAAAGTTAAAGATTTGAAGAAAAATAAAACACAAGTATTTGAAATCTCAGAAAAAGAATTGCAATGGTCTATTATTATAATTTTTAAGTGTCATAGAAAACTGTTCACGTATTGCACATAGTATTGTATAAATGAATTTTAGATAAATGTGTACAGTGTCCTCACAAACAACTAAACAAAGTTAAGTGGAGTAGTCCGTGGGCTTAGGTTAATACCTTAGTATATTTTTTTCTTGTGTTTATGTTTAAGAACATACATGTCTTGTGTCCAAAAGAATTTTGAAATCACTATATTGGTCAAGAAACATTTGATAGGAAAAATGAAAGAGATGCATGTTTATCTCAAACTACTTCTACAATAGTAAACTTTCAGGGACACAGGTCAAAATGCAACCTGTGAAATGAATTTTGGTATCAAGTTATTTTATGTCTTGAATTTCATAAGGACAAATAATACCCAAATAAAATGAACAACTCAAATATCTGAAGCCAATGAAATTTGTATTAACACTATCTTGTTGTTTACCTCTCAGTAATCATTGACTTATATATAAAAGAAAAGAACATAAAATAAAGACCTCTCCCCCTTCCCCCAATGGTTTTGTAATATCCTATTAGCTAAAGGTCAGAAGAGAACAAGAGTTAGTCAAGAGAGACTTGTTCAGATTCTATACAAATTTCTCTCAGTAGCTTATTTGTAGTGTGTACGGGCTTGGAAATCCCAAGGGATCTATAACTTTTTTCATAGTCTCGGGTTAGAACACTTTCTTTCATCTTTGCTATTAGAATATTCGAGCGCTAGAGGTTTATTCTTTTTTTTTTTTATAAGGCGATATTGACAATGGTTTTTGGCTTTAAACAACAAAGAGAAATATATATAATGTATAGCTTTAAGTATACATCGATTGATACCCAAATATGTGTTCTATAATAAAAATAAGAGAGAATATAACTAAAAAAACAAAACATCAAAATTAGAAAAGCAACAAGTTAGCTGTAGATGTCAATTTTAGTTTGATTTTCATAAACGTTAGTTAGACGTTACTATTCGCTAGAAAATTGCAACCCTTTGGAAGTTCATTCTTTATTTTTGAGTCTCTTGCGTACGTATACATGAGCGGAAGGTAGTCCTTGTGTATTGACTTATATGCGAGAATTTGTGCATGTTTGATTTTGGTTTAGAATTTTAAGAAATACATTTATTATATAGAAGGTTGTTACTTATTTAGTGGGGTTTGGGAGTTTTTTCATGTATGTCTATGGTATTTTAAACTCTTCTTTTTTTTTTTTTTTCGAAGTGGCAATACTGAGGATATTTGTTTGAATTCATTCTCGCCTCCTATTATATTTGCCAACTGTTGTTTGTAAACATTAAATGTTGTTTCGATATTGAAGAAATAAGTGAATATTTTACTAAAAATGAATTTGTGATTTGTTTCATAATCTCAATGACAGTAATAGTGTTGTGTAACTATTTCTAATTGTATGATTCATAATACAAAAGTAGTATATGTACGCCAATGTAAAACATATAAAGAACTAAATTTTCAAATAAAGGAGAATAATTTCAATCTAGTATATAATGACAAAACATAAAATCTACAACTTAACAGCAAATAAATATTGCAATATTTCTCTTTTATTTTTACTGGAAAAACTCATACCTGAAGAAAGAATTTATCCAAAAAACCTCAATATTTAGTACTCAATAATAGCGAACAAATTTATATCATATCATGTCAGAATAACAGATACATGCGGTGTATATTTTCAATTACTGTCATATGTTCTTTAATATATCATGTACCAGCTGTACTCAAGGCCTTCCGTGAGGAAATTCGGCTTTGCGTGAATATTCTTAATTAGCCTGAATTGCGTCCTCTTATACAGCGTAATTTGAATTATTTAGTTTTTTCAAATAAATAATAGAATTAATATTCCATTTAACCTTTTTAACTATATTGATCTACAAGTAAGTTTTGTCTCGTCTATATAAATGAGTAGCATTTGTTTTAGGACGTCTCAATTTTCAATATCAAGTACTTTTATATTATAAATTTTTCTTTTCTAACTGAAATCCTAATTTTGTTTTACTTTGCACCCAGATACCATTCAACATTTTAAGTAAAGATTTAAATGTAGGAAGACTCCTATTAAGTAGAATTCATTTACCATTCCCACTATTACAAATATATACAAATCATAGATGTGTGTTATAGTTGGTTTGGTTAATTTCGTAGGCGTATCTGATTTGTTAAGAATTTTTTCATCTTTGAAATATTTTTTCCAAAACAGGATTGGTCAAAAGCATAGCCTACAAATCAAACCCTACCAATCCAATATACTCAGTGCTTCGGCGTGTTTAAAGTTTATAGTTCAGGCTATACCTCACTTTGGCATTCAATTAGAATCACCAATTTGAAATTGGTTAAGTGATTTTAATAATTCTTTCAATTGTAAACATTTTAATTATGTGCCAATTTCGCTATTGTTGTTGCTAAAATGTCAAATATATCCTGGAGAATATGTATTTCCTCTTAATTGCAAGATAAAAATTGTTAAAACTTGGGAATTACTGCACCAATTTTAAAACGTTTTCAGTTGTAGAGTTTAATCATATACCAACTATGTCACTGACAAAATATTTATCATTGCTGTACATTTTACAAAAAATGCACAAAATCTATATTTCCTTTTTAGTAGTATAAATATTGTCAACATGAGAACTACTGGATCAATTGAATGAAATAGAGACTAAAACTTGACATAATGAGCGGTTCTCAGGTTTTAAACTTACAGACAGAAATAATTTTGTGTTTTATAAAGAAAGAAATTGCCTAAACATTACTGGGATTCTTAATACTACCGGTAACTTGTTTCAGTTCATTTGTTGTCCTGACATTCCCTTAACATGTTAATCCACAATCATTATATGTTCCCCATCACGATGCACTTCACATAAATACACTTGTGTTTAACATAGATTAGATCTATTTTAGTTGATTAAGGTATGCATGTGTTCAAAATGGAGCCACTTGATTGGTTGTCCAAGGTGTAACCTAACCCCTCTATGTCCTTCATAGATGCCAAGAGGAAGATATACGACCAGCGTTGTTCTGCGCCCAAAGTTACGCCTTCCAGACCTCAGAGATCTTCTTTCAGGAGCTTTTTCGAGAATCCATTTCATCGTTTCTGGGGTACCACATGAACACACACACGAGCATGCTTGCTAACATGCATTATACTGCATAACGACTGTTTCTTTAACATATTTTTTAGTTTTTTACTGAAATTTTCGTTATTTTTGGTTATTTTATCACGTATTTACTCGATAGAGAAAGTATATAATCCTTAAATAAAAATGCTTTCTAGATTTTTGGTAATGAATAGTATGTACAGGGTGATTCAAAATTGCACACCAATATTTCGGGAGCTGTATCTGGAGATAAACGTAGGTCCGAAAACGCTTCGTTTTCCATCGTTCGGTCGTTTTATGTCTTACAATGAAACATTATTATGTGTCTTTGGAAGTAGGTACATATTGAGTAAGGATTTGGTATACGCATTATTTAGGTAACCTTTTATCAGTATACCAGAAATCCAAAACTATATTTTGTTAATATATAAGTTTACCAACTTATGGCAAAGAAAATTATAAAATATTTAAACTAGTATTAAAACATCAGTCTTCATTTTGAAACAGTTAAAATGCTTTCATTTTTTGGGTCTTTCCGGGCAATGGATTATAATATTATTATTAACAATTATCTTAATTCCATAAGATTTTGGTTTAGATTAATCTTGGGTGTTAATAGACAATTAGCAATAATTATATTTATAGGTTTTTGTTGATAACTCGGTTTTCCTTTGACCTATAGAAAAACTTAATTTAGTTTTTGAGATATTCGACATTAAAGATTTTAAACATCCGCCATTTTGGATAATGTAGAAAATAATGTGTAAACCATATCTTATCTATTTCCAAAGATATAATGTTTTAATGTTTGTAAAATCATAAAATCACCTACAAACAGAAAACAAAGCTATTCTTGGGACCATGTTTATATACACTTTTTTTTTATATTTTAGAAATTGCTCCTGAAATATTGTCCAAATTATGAATCACACTGTATATGTAAAATAAATCATTCTGAGCACTCAATTAGAGAGTGAACAGATGAACAGATTTTGGAGATGGGATTAGTCGAAATTAGTTTCAAAATTATCTTGAAAATTGAGAGTAAATATTTTATTATTATTTTTTTAATTGGCTTTAAAATTTTGATTAATTTTTGTTCTGATGTAGGAATGCAAATATAACATATGGGTCAAGTAGTTAAAACGGACTCTAGATGTTCGATATTTCAAGATTGGTCCAAATGATTTCTGTGAAATTTGAAGAATACTAAATCTAGTATAAATGAAAATCACAATTCACAAGAAAATTCCCAAAGTGAACCCTGACTGCCGTCGAGGTTTTTTTTGAGTATTTTCCGAATTACTGTTATTTTGTTTTGCTTCAAGTTTTCCCAAAATTTGATCAAAATCGTGTGTACGAATTTTAAGATAAATAATTTTCTTGTTGATAATAATAATTTTTACTTTTTTGACTAATTAGCCTTGGAAGTTTGTGAGGAGATTTGCTAAAGTTAGTATCGTTTATTTTCAAAAGTATTACGTCTTTAATTTTTATTTTTTATCACCATAAGATTTTGAAGTGATAGTTAATAATTCACAATAGTTACAAAACAAAATTTTGAATTGAAGATCGTTCTATCCATAAATCCAGTAAAATTAGACTTTTATTTTGCAAGTATTTTTAGATTTTGAAACCCAATGTTAGAAATTGTTATTGGTAATAATTTAGCTAAAATTCATTAAACCCTAGTTTAATTTAACTATAGAGGGGAAACTGTTTTCTAATTTTTTATTTAAAGATTTAATGCCTCCTGTCTCACTAAATATAATTTTGTTCATTTGGTTTATAGAGAATAAACCATTACTAAACTTCTTTTTGACAATACAGTTAAAATGAACATTTTTTTATAGTAAAATAATAATCTGTTTTCTTTATTTTTTGAAAATTTTTCATTTTGTAAAATAAGCTTCAGTGAAAGGTATTAAATTCAATCCATTTTAGTTGTACAAATATTAAGAAACAAGTCACTATGCTAGTATTTAACCAACCAACAATTAACACATGTTTAACTTGGCCTTTGTGCAGTTCAGCTTTATTTGTTTTGTTTCTTCAAAGGTTTGGTGGTGATGTGTTTAGACCTCTTTATCCTGTGGTTTTGTGATCTGTTCATTAACTTTGCATGAACATGCCTATTAATAATATAGTTGTAATATTATATCTTTAAATATTGGTATATTTCAATACCAAATGTTTCATAACCTAGCCTAGTATGAAATCCTAACTTCGAAGATAGAAGCACAAATCAGCAAAAACTAAGAAAATATATAACCTTAGAATTAAGGTCAAAATTTGTGTTCTAGACTCTAAAATTCATGGGAAAACTGAGTTTTTCTCAGAATAGGTTTGAAAACAAAATTATGAATATCGTTTGAAAAAAGTGAATAAATTATTCTGTCTTGTTCTAATCAAAACTTTTGCTCACTCCCAGGTTTAATTGAATACAGCTTTTGCTAGATGTATATATAGTTTTTTTCTATATAGTTTGTGGTATATATATTTCTTCATTTCCATTACCCGATGGCCTAATGATAGAATTATTGGTGTAAATTATTTCCTATTTCTATACGTAACGAGGAAAATTATTTTCAAACGTTACAAATATTAGGGTAATAATCCTAATAAGCAAGTTTTTGTTAGGGAAATCAATATTATATAAGGCTAACTTTAGTAATTCTTAGATATGAATAAATAAACAAACTCATGCCCTCCCTATGAAGGCAGTGAGTTTTTTACAAAGCTAAAGGTTGTTGCTGTTTGAAAAGAATGTGATAATGGTGACAATATGAGTTTAATTTTGGTAAAAAATATCCGTTCTGGATATGCACCAGTTAGTTATTTAACTATCCATACATTCTGAGAGTTGTCAAGAACAATTTAAGAAATTTGTTACTGTTTCAATCATGACAATTTACGTGATAGAACAGTAAATTTCTTTTGAATGCTAATTGTAATACAGTAGAATCCCTCTCATTCGGACACCTTGGGACCGGACCCCTGTCTGAATTTATAAAAAGTCTGAACCATCAGAAGTAAATGGGAAAATGTCTAAATATGTTGATTAATTGCTGTTTTCGTGGAAAAATTAGTAAAACGCTGTTTAAGCTGCATTATTACACATGTTTACTGTATAACAATAAAACTAGACTAAAAGTGTTTACGATTGGTACTTACAGTACCAATTGGTTCTGACGTCTTCTCGATAATGGTGTTATAGGAAAGAAAATCACACAACTTATTGTTATAATCATTCTCACTTCTTTAATTTACACACCATATATAAAAAAAAAAACATGGCTGACTAAATTACACCAAAAGAATAAAAATCCAAACGATTATAACCTACAATAGAGAAACACAAGAACTCTGTCATTTTTTCTGCTTTTTATGTTCAATAGATTTTGTGTGTGCAAAGTCCCGCCATTTCTTTATGAACATGACATTGGCGTCCAAAGCTTGTTTTTGTTGCTCAATGTAGGTGGCTGCCAGTTTAAGAGCTGCTTTTCCTTCTGCGTGGCTCATTTTGTCCTCTGTACTTTCCTCGGTATCATTGTCGTCATCATCTTGTTTTTCGTTTTCTTGTTGAATGACACGTTGAGTGATTTCATCATCATTCAAAATTTCATTTTCCAGCTCCTCGGCATTTATCCATTCAACAACATCATTTTCAACCAGGTTTTCACAAGAAGGTAGTTTTTGTAGGTCATTTAGCAGTGCTGTGTTATCATCAAGGTTGGTGTGGAGAAGATTAGGCTTTTTAGGTAGGGTATTCTTTACTGGATACAGTGTCTAGAATGTTTAGCCACACTTTCTTCCAGGATTTCTGAATTATTGATGGTGAGGTCTCATCATATGCCTTGGCAGACATGTAAACAACATCTTTCATATTCACTCCTTTTAGGGCTTTCACAAGATCAGTGTCGTCATCTTCCAGTTTGAAAGCACTGATGAAAATAGCTTTCGGCGGTACTTTTTCTTAAAGCATTCTATTACACCCTGATCTATTTGTCTGCTGAAGACTAATGACGTTGGATGGCAGAAACAACAGTTTTATATCACTCTTACCTTCACATTGAAGATTTCCCTCGTGGGTTGGTGCATTGTCGAGGAGGAGAAGAGCTATGGTAGGCAATTTCAAGCCAGACAAGTGTTTTTTTTGTTTACATTCAGAATAAACTCACAAATAAACCATTCTCTAAACAAGCGTGAGTGCATCCTTGCCGATTTCTGGGACCGGTAGTACACAGGAAGAGTAGTCATGTTCATATTCTCGAATACCCTTGGCTTTGCCGATTTTCCAATGACAAAATGGGATCATATGTGTCCCTGACGCATTTGAGCACCAAGCTACGGTAACTCTCTATTTACTCTCTGAAGCCTGGAGCAGAAGTTTCTAGTGCTGAAGCGAAGGTTTTCTTGGGCAACATTTTAAAGTTTAACCCAGTCTCATCGATGTTATAGACTTATTCTGAACTAAGATCCTCGCCAACAATGATTTGTTGAAATTTTTCTGAAAATTCCTTTGCTGCTGTGGGATTTGCTGAAAGTTTCCCCCCACAAACTCCAAGGAAATAACTCCATTTCTTGTTTTCCAGCGTGAGAGCCATCCATCGTTGTCTACAAACTGTTCACCTTCTTGAAGTTTAGAATGCAGGATGACCGCTTTTTCTTTCAAAATTAGTCCACTTATTGGTGTACCTCTTCTATGTTCTTGTGCGAACCACAACTACAAAGCATCGTCCACCAATTCATTTTTAGGTTTTTAGAGATTGCAACGAGTTTTTAGTGCTTTTTCACCTTCATCTTGTGTACAGAAATCTTCTATGGGTTTTTTTATTTATGCACCAATCATGCACTGTGCTTTTACCCACATTAAGATTGTTAGCAAGACTCGCCACAGATTCACCTTTGTCTAACCGTTCTAGCGCACCTAACCTTTGTTCCATAGACATAAATTAAAGTTTCCGTTTAACACTACGCAAATACACGTCCACACAGTAGCTAAAAACTAGCGATACTGAACAGAAAACTAAAGGAACTGGATCTACAGCGCTAGATAAGCAGGTTATGACTTGTATGTTTACGCTGGCTCCAAACAAAGCAGTGCGTGACTCATACGCAGGTGGCCGTCCAAATCATCCGAAGTCCGAACCAAATGGATCTGAACGAGAGGGCGTCTACTGCACATCCATATTGCGACAGGTGTATGAAGAAATACATACATGTCTCCCAGAGAGTTCTCTTCCAATAAGTCCAGCTGACACCCTGCTATTTGCCGAATAGAGCCTTCGGCCACTTTGACGGTTTATTTAATTGTAAATGACTGTAGTTACTGAATAGAGCCTCCGGCTATTCTTCCGGACTCTTCATTTACGAATAGCCTCGTTAGTAGGTCATCATGGACTTTTAGAGTTATGACCATTTGCATGGTCATCGACTTAACAATATTCTCTACCAGTCAGCTGTTGCAACACTTTTTGAGTTTTTTCGCAACAATATTTTACTCTCTTACAAGCTTTTGGACTTAGAATGAATTTATAAATTATTATTAACATAATTTCTAACAGTGTCATGTTCCCACTGTACTCTCACACAATTTGAGTTCCAGTTGCAAGTATGGATAAGGCCAAGGTGTGCCAAGTTGTTTAAGTGTGAAGAAAAGATCAAAATATGACAAAATATTTTGAATATATCCTTTGTTTCATACAAATGAGGAAAAATTTCACGTAATTTTCAGGAGATTGAAACATAATCTTGTAACGTTTGTAAATTTTTTAAAATGAGTTATCTGAAATGTTTTCTAAGTTAATTCGGCTATCTTCTTAGAAGTGAAGGAACATAACTTGATATCATACGAAGAATATATTGCCCATTGGGTGGCTTATCTATGGTTTATACATTCCTGCTCCGTGCTCTGGCTATATTCGATCACTTATTGTTTATCTGTCACAGATAGTTTCCATGATCGATCGTTTACAGTTGGATTAATTTTGGTTGTAACCTATATAAACACCAGCCTTTACTATGTAAGACATACATAACTAGGTTAATTAACACTATTACGAAATTAGTACTATATATGTACTTTTATGTTGAGATTAACTGATCTCGAATGTACAATTTACAATACTTTTTATTACACTAATACAATCTAGAATGGATAATATGTTGTCTAACAAGAGGTTTAATTATTACCTTACCAGAATAGATTTTTGTTTTAAAGCTATTTGATAACGATGGATTGTTCATATTATTAATTTGGTTTAATCGGACAGTTGTATTCATTTATGTATATACACAACTTTTCGAAAGTATCAATCAACCCCCCATCGTCAAGTGTTAAACCAAGAGCATAAAAGAGAAAAACTCCAACATAACCTATACTATATGCCACGAATCAAATCCGTTAGGTAATAAATAGCCAATAGGAAAGAAAGAGTAGAACACTGTTGTCAATTTGAACAGTTTCCTACAGGAGGCTAACTCCATAGCGAGGCTACAGACTCCTTGGATTGCTTATAAAGTTGCATAAATAAGTAGATTTATTATGTTTGTGTGGTTTTTTTATGAGTTAAACCATAATTTTTTGTTTTGATAATTTAAACATGTTTATTCTAAACGGATACATTAACATTATGTCAGCGGTACTGACATATTAATTTTTTTAATATATTTTTGCTTTAACGGTAAGAATTATTTCCTCTGTAATAATAGTAATAACCCAGTACACAAATAAATATTAGTTTTTCAATTGAAGTTTCTTGCAATTTAAACAGAAAAATTTCTGATGTTTTGTTTACAAGGAAGGAAAGCAGCTACGGGTGTATATTTTTTAATTGTTCGTTAAATTATGCTCTTTGCAACTGTGATCCAAAATGAAATGCGCCATCTATGATTTTTCCGAACACATTAAATGGACATAACTGCAGGAGATCACGGTTCGAAGCACTGTCATATCGGGGAAATAAGTTCGCAAACTCGCATTGGTTTCTTCAAAGTCAGGCTATCTACTGGCTTCTTCCATAATGGACTTAACTTGTGGCGGCATGATAACATCCTATTGTGGCCCATGTGGAAACTAAAACTAAATTTGTGTTTTTACAAAAATAAAACATTCTGTAAAAAAAATCGCAATTTAGTAAAATGATATTAAACAAAACCAGTTTTTATGAAAAAAAAACTATAAAATACCTAAAAAAAAATAGTCTTATTTTAAAAAAGAATCCCCAAAAATATAAATATTATTCAAACCAAACTTATAAAATACCATTTCAAAAATTTCGCTGTTAGCTGAAGTAAAATTTCTACATAATATCGGCCTATCGTACAAATGCATTTTTGTAATTTACTCAAAATATATAAAAAAATTTACCATTAGTTGTCAATAATACTGTACCTTACTTTGAAAACGAAAATAGTATTTTTACATGGAATTCACTTTTTCCGCTGTAAAAATTAAACATCAAAGACAGGTTAGGTTAATGGTCTATTTTGTTAATATAGTTCAACTATTATTTACATAAAATACTGTTTATCTACGATATTAAATTATCAAAATCGTCATATTTTATAGAAACTATTCATCATAGAATACGAATCTTGATACTAATTTATTTATGGATACTGTTTACCTCGATGGTTAAAATATAGTCAAAGACTCGTTGATTAACATCATCCTGTAGTTTAAAAAAGTTTTGTTTTCAACTTAAGGTTTCTACTAAATGAATTTGTCCCATGATCATCGATACAGTATATTTTTACCAAGTTGGCTATGAATACTTTTTATTTTTCATTTATAGATATGTGGACAATTTTGTTAAAATTAATTTATATAAAACTCTAATTTTGTTCTATTCTGTAACTAGCTAATGAGATAAGAGTATCAAACTGGTTCTTGTACTCTGAGCTTAGATTTCATTGAATTAAGATATAAATTTTTACTATATGTAATATTTTAAACGAAATTCAATTTCTACAAGATATATTATATGATTATATTAATACGGTAAAATAATTTCATTTTCGTTATGTTTTCAGATAAAAAGAGGAGAGTGTATGATCAGTATGGAAAAGATGGCCTCAACACTGACAGAACTCGTGGGCGCAGCCGTCATCACCAAGATGCTGACTTTGATTTTGGCTTCGGGTTTCCATTTACGTTCCGCGATCCTGAAGATGTTTTTAGAGACTTTTTCGGCGGATCACCATTCCAGGACATGTTTGGAGGTGAGGAATTTATATGCATCTTAAAATATAATTACAATTGAAATGATTTCTCTAGTTTAGTTTTATTGAAGCTAAGCTTCCCTAATACCGACGCATATGATTTATCCAATAACACTGATTTCATCAATTGCATAATTGATTTTAATGAAATATTTTATAAGTCGAAGGTAGATTCTTTAAAATTCTCTCCCTATGCATAGTATTTCAGATCAAAGGTATCCCAATTGCTTCTAATAAGTAAAACTTAATCAACTGTTGGTCGATACTCTGTATTCAGTTGGTTGCTATGGAAGCTAAGATTGTTATTGTCTAAGTAAGCTAACCTAACCTGATCGCTGTAAGGTTAATTTAAGTAACATAAACAATAACAAGATTACGGTGAAATAAAATTAAAAGTATAAAATATTTCATAAAATTATAAATTGGTGTTTTAAACCTTTAAACGTGGTGTACGGAATATTTCGTTGGCATATATTTAAAAGCCTAACAATAAATATAGATTGTAAATTGGCTGGTAGGTGGTAACACAATACAAAAATAGTGAATCTAGTCTTAACGAGATAGGTCAGAATTATTTTTCGTTGGTAATTTGCAATAACCCACAAACATACTAGTTCTAACCGAATAGGATAAGGGATTTGATTTGTAGTGTTATATTGTGAGTATTTTTCTTGAATTGATATTATACTCCAATTTTGTTTTGTAATTTTTTCATCATATTTTTTTTAATGAATTTGTAATTACAATAATTCACATAGATTTACAACTGAAAATTTTCAACAGTTTTTTTGTAAAATAAATAACATTTAAGTAGTTTTACTTTTTTGTAGCGTAGATGTAGCCGAATAATATAAAAGTAGAAATTAACTGTGATGGACAAGTTAGCTGTCACTCAGCTAAGAGTTAAGATAAGATTAAATTGTTTATATTTGTAAGTCTAGTTATTGGCATTGGGAGTAATGATGCTATTGCATTTAGTTATCTTTGACCTTGAAATCTTGGCTTACAGAGTAAAATTCTAAAAACTAGGTAAAAATACTATAGTATCTACTAAATTTCGTTTCTTATTCTTTAGTTTGGGAAATGTGGTTTCAGCTTAATGTCTAAGAGTTTTTAAATTATGACATTGGGGATAAATGTAGACACAGAATATAAATTTGTAGATATAAAAATAGGTTTCAGATTCTGTTTCAGTTACGATGTACGGTTCACATGGCCATAGCTCTTCTGTGATCTGCAGTGGCGGCGATAAGAACAGGCCCACCCGCAAGTTTGTTCATCGGGCCCCCCTCCTCTCCCTTAGAACGCACGCACTAAACCGACCGTACCGTTCCGAAATTCGACTACAACTAACGAGTCACCAATATGAAAGTTTATTTGTTGACCTGATACCTGATGCTATTTTAAAATTTTAATCTTCCCCTTCCGGACCGGATGTTAATCTTTTCGCCAGCCGGCGCCGGTGAGTCACCGTGATGCGCAACGTAGCGATAGCTGTATTACTTATCGGCCAACGATAAACAATACACATACTTCGTATCATGACATTAAATAATAAATACTGCTCTCTAAAAAATAATGGTTATTGCCGTTTTGGATGCACAAGCTTGTCTGAAGACATTTTACCTTATTTTAGTAATTTCTTGACATTACTCATAAAAATATTGTTATGATAGGGGGGCCCGTGTGGCAGGGCCAGTCGTGGGTCCGGGTTCCGGTAAAATTTCCCGAAAAATCCAGGTCAAGGCTCGCGGGCCCACTATCGCCGCCACTGGTGATCTGTTTTCTATATAATGTACATTTGACATAAGTTTTATGAACATTTCTTAAAGAAATTATTACATATATTTTGTTAATTAAATTGTAAAATATTCTTGGTAGATAAAACTGTCTCTGTCTAGGCAAAACAATTTTCTTTATAGTTCCTGCTAAAATTATTTTAATTGTTACAGGATCACGGAACAGACATTCACATCCAGGACACAATAATACCATCAGTTCACAATTGTTCAGTCCGTTTGGTTTCGGCCTGGGGTTAGGTTTTGACGATATGTTCAGCAGTGCCCCAGTAGCAGGTAACTTTACGTCCTTCTCAACATCTTTCAGCGGTGGACAAGCAGGAGGCAACCCTAATATTAAACGCACTTCTACCTCGACCAGGTTCATTAATGGAAAGAAAATCACTACAAAAAAGTAAGTTTTATTATTCTTCATGTCAGTCATTTTAAAATTATTTATTTTCAGGATGATAAAATGGTCAATGATTTTTTTTTAATGTTTACACCTTTTCCATGAAGGTTTGGAAAAGTTAAAAAAAATATAGTTCCAATAAAAATCAAGGTCTATAATGTAAACATACTGTCCCAAAATAATTATTTATTTATTAATAATGGCTTATTAAGGAATTTTTGGACTTCTGGACTTCTGTACAAAAGTGAGGTGGAACTCTGTCTTGCTGGTAATGAAAAAGTCCAAAACTGTGGAATAAACAAAATTTTCAAGCTTATCCAGATATATTATACCATTTATCACCCCATGAAAATTATGGGGTGAGGGTTAAATTTGCCAATAGTGAAAAACTTTTGGACTATCACAAACATGTCCAAAGATGTATATGGATTTTCGCTATCCCTACAGTTCTTTAGTTGTGGGAATTCACTTTGTAAGTTGTTTCAACTTTAAATTAATTTGATTTATAAAAATACTAAGGGTCAATTATGAAGAGAGAGAAAAGTAACTTAACCTTATAAGTTAGGCGTCCATTTTGTGGTTGGATGCCATTTTGCAAGCATGGGAATTCTAACTTTTATTTTATAACTACTTCTGTATTAATTTTATTTCAAAGATGACTTTACTATTATAGAAAAAGAGACAAGGATCATACTCTGATCTGTAATTATCAGGTTGATTTTATGTGACACGAGGATTGTGGTTTATACGCAATGAAATTTAGCCAGTCATTATTTTCTTATGGAAATCTTTCTTTTTAATTCCCATGTTCTTACAAGTTACAAACGTTAAAATTCTTATTTTTTGTTATTGAAATTACTTTTTACTTATTAATACAAATTTATATCTTAATCTAAACATGTTTGTTAAGACGTGTGAATAAAAGTTCTTTAATTATAGTTCAATCTAAAATGTTTTCAATTATGATTACTCTTTGTTTTTATATGAATACTTTTTTCATCATTACTCACGTGATACAATCTTATAGTCACATTTATAACACAAACTTTCCCTTTATTGTCACTTAACAACACCTGTTCGAATGTACGACTTTTACTTGAAGCGTTCCATTTTAGACGCAGTACAGTACTCGCATCTTACTTCTCTGACTACTGTACTCCTGCTGGATTGGTAAGCCAAGTTTTGTTCACATTGATGACCAAGTAACGCCAACTCCAATGCATCTTGGGATATATCACGTGATACAAACTTTCTCAATTCCATCCTAGAGGGTTATCACATATTCAACCTGCACGCGTGCATTTTGACTTTAAAATTTTATCCACAGTATTCATATTCATAGTCTTTT
Organism: Aphrophora alni; assembly: GCA_963513935.1. NCBI lineage: Eukaryota > Metazoa > Arthropoda > Insecta > Hemiptera > Aphrophoridae > Aphrophora > Aphrophora alni. Next base: position 19,240,235 of record OY740776.1, on the reverse strand, counting down.
GAGTAATCTACAATTCTGAATAATAGTTTCTTAATTAATTACATAATCAATATCCTTATATTTTTGTTATTTATATTTTTTTTATTGGTTGGAGGATGTCCCATGCTTACAACTTTGCCACTGAAATGAAATGTTGACTCTTCACTAAAAATTATGTTGTCAACTCAATTCCCTATTTGATGTAACATTTCTGTACAGAATTCCTGATGAGTGACTTTATCTGCTCCATAGTATGTATGGCTTTGAGTTAGTATACACCAAAAAGTCGTGTGCTGTGTGGTAGTCTCTCAAGATACATAACACTTTGATTTCTTAGGGCTATAGGCAAAACTGTGCCTGACTTATTCCACAGGAAGTCACTGCAACCTGGTAATTTGTCATGTCGTGCCGAACAACCTGTCTCAACAAGATTTTGGTCCTACATCTAAATTACAGGCCTACTTGGAGGATTTTTACCATACTGGGTACAAAAATTGCATTCATTGAACTAGAGTTGTGAAGTTCGTTTAGTAAAACTTAAATCTCACAGCGAGCACAGTCTTTTTGGAAACACCCTGAATTAGTGACCATTATTCAGTTGGATTGAAACAGTAATATTTAGGGTTTTTATCTTCTTCTTTTTTAAGCTCTTTAAAAATAAAATAGAAACTTCTATTAATATCAGTAAGTAGAATTCGTAAACCAAGTTCACAATAATTATAAATACATAAATGACTAGTGCATGAGTTTGTTTTGAAATTGTAACACTTTCATTGTATCTTTAAGGGTAGATTTTCAGAATCGGTTTAGGTTGTGGTATATTCAATATTGTCCAATGATGTACTGCTAACTTTTGCTATAAAGTAAAAAAATTGAGTGCATATTCTAATAATATGTAATTTTGTTTCATAAAGATTTTATTAATATCTATAAGGGCGAAAGTAGAGAAATTTTGATCAAAAATCGTATAATAACTACTATTTTATAAAGACAGTTATCATATTATTTAGTATTCTTTTTGAAAATTGATTATCAAAACAAGTGATACAGTATTAGGGCCTAGCTCAGATAATTAGTGTGTAATAAATTAAATAATATACATACAGGATATCTTGGGGAAAGAAATAAGGATTTGTGTAAAGCCGATTTAACCCGAATTAGATTAGAAACACAATACACTGCCGAGGAGCTATAGTTGAACCTAAAGTTGAAATTTTTTAAATATCAATATGTTGAAAAATGGATTGAAGGATTCAAATTTGGTATCTGACAGTTGTTATTACCTTTATTTTGGTAAATATTCATTTTTATGAATGGGTGAATAGGGGGATGAATTTTGGAAATAAAATTTGTTTATCGTCAAAAAGAAACATTTTATAGGGGATTAAGAAATGCACAAAATTGTGACCTTATAATCAGATAATCTAAAACTCACTATTAATTATAACGTTTGAGTTACTTGAACTTTCTACTTAAACTCTCTTCTCTCTTTGCACTGTGAAATGCTGAACATAATGTACTATCAAAATTTATTGATTTGAAATTCAATGGAATTGTTTCTTTTTAGTTCTTCCAATGTTGTCGGTTTCATGGCATCGTAACATCCTAAAAGAAAAAGTCCACAGGCATGAATTCTGGTGACCTAAGTATCAATCCTTGAAGTTACCTTTATCATTAAGTACTTTAACAGAGTGATTGTTTAGCGTGGCATAGTGGATGGTGTAAGCATACATTTTCAAAATTATTAAAATTCATCCGGAGTCTCTGCTACCAAACAACTTTGGAAAAATAATCCACGCCAAACTTAGGCCTAGGATCGATCCATTGTTGACCACAATACACAAATATTGTTATCTTGAGTTGACATTGTAAATATTGTCTTATCTTATCTGAACTGCAGCCAACGCTGGTCAATTTATTGCAATGAGTAATTACTGGAGTGATTGGTTGTTCCCAAATAACGTTTCCAAAATGTATGAGTTAAGCAAAGAAAAAACTAACTGAATACATTTTATCGACTGAAAAACAATGTGGGGCATGCCATTGAGCATAATGGACAATTGTAAATTTTGCGAGTACCAAGGTGGAATAACATGCAATTGTGAATATGTACATGGTTTGGAAATTCATGGCTACTCTTTTTTAAAAAAATGGTTTTTTGTATTCATGAAATTTTGAGCTAACAACTTTAATATTCTGCTAACAAGAATTAGAAATGTTTTGTGTTGATTCATTTTCTAATTTCATTGATTAACTGTTTCTAGTTTTGAATAACTACTACCAGTATATAACCATCTCAAATGTACATTTTTGCTTATAATGCACTCTTGTATTGTGGTTTCGCATTCCGTGTTTTTTTTCTGTTTTAAATATGTTTAGTTTTTTCAACAAAAATTAATGAAAAGGTGTTTCCTTTTTGTTTTCAGAGTTAGCGAAGAAGGCAAGGAAACGATATTCCAATATGAGAATGATGTTTTGAAGTCAAAGAGCGTGCACAATCGCTGAAATTTAGGTTGTTTTAAAAAACAATTTAAACATTAACTAACTTTTCATTTGCTTTTTAATTCTGGAAAACCCAATTTTGACTCGCTCTCTCCGTCCTTGTCTAATATACCAATTGAATTTATTTTTAATATCATTACAATTCCCTATTAACATCTAAAATTCTTTCATATTAGGCTATTACTTAATATCATGAAGGTCTATGAGCTTAAATAATATACCTGCATGGTAAAATTTGTATTTATGTACTGAAATACTTACATTTAGCCACATTATAAACCCTAGACTTGGGGACCATGAAATGTGCATAAACCCTATCATTTGAAAACCTACTAATAAATATGTTATAACTAAAATTTCCTGAAAGATTTTATTAACCCTTAGCACGCTGAATAACAATTTAGGCTATTTACTCATAACGTGCTATTAGGGAAAAAAATATTTTGTAATTGTTTAAAATTTTATTTGATTTGGGGTTGTTACAGATATATTTGGTAAAAAAAAAAAAAATGTAGATTGGCTTTCAAATTAAAAAAAAAAAATTTTACAGTTTAAAACAAGATAAATACTTAATTTCACATTTTTGACCGCTCTATGAAACAGATTATATATATTTTTTATATTTACAAACAAATCATATTAATTTTTTATATAAAAGTAGGCCTACTATTTAATTCAAAATAACCGAATTTCATCAAACAAATAAATTTTACTAAAAAAAGATTTTGAGAAAAATCAACATACCGTATCAAAAATATCTTTCTACTGCTCATAATAATTACCTACATTCAGGACATCAAAAAAATTACTGATAGAGACTAAATATACATATAAACAATAATACGGCCTAAACAAATCAACAATGAACAGCTATAGCAGTTATAACGCTGATTAAAAACATTTCACAACTGACAGTCGTAGTACAACGAGAAATCTCGTTATACGCGTTGGGGCAGAACACAAAATGGTGCCTGGTTGCTATAACAACCAAATAAAGACCAACGATAGGTGATCGAGAACAAATACCGTAGTGAGAGTGTCACGTTATACCAATAGGACATTTCCCTGCACTCTATTGGACTTTAAACGAATTAAAAATACCTGCAGAAGTCAAATAGTGTTGAATCGAGATATCCCGTCATACGCGTTACCAGTCAAGTTGAGGGTTACGTGAAATCCCGTCATACGCGCGCTAAGGGTTAAGTTTTAAACGCTTAGAAATACAAACTTGTCTCATTCAGAATGTTTTGAGTAATGTAAACTTCATTTAAAAAATATTTTTCCCCCTTTGATGTTGTAAAAGTGAAAAACCTTTCAGTCATCGAATACTCATAATGTAAGCATCAGAAGAGAACAAGATTGGGCAAAGATGATGGGTACATAATAGGAAAGATGAAAGAGAGGTATCTAACCCTAGACTACATCAAGGTCAGCCACACCAGTATTCACTATGGATAAACCCTTGGCTCATTTTAAAATAAAGATTATATTTACTCTTCTGAGGTGACTTATCAAGAAATACTTCATTGAAAAGGTCTTTTTTTTAACAAGAAAAATGGCGTAAAATGAATCCTAATCAAAATGTTGCAGAACAAGTTAAACACTTTACGTTATTTGCCACCATTTTAGATATATAACTCAAAAATTAATTTAACCATTAGGTTTAGAAGTTTTTAATATTATTTAAACAAAGAAAATCAAAATTTTGAATTTGTAAATCCAAATTTTTCCCCTCTGCATCAAAGGGGACAGTCAACTTAAAAAGTTTGACAGTTAGCCTCCGTTGAGAAACCCATCTTTTAAAGATGTTATTATGCGATATGGCATAAATAAAAATTAAATACCCAAATCAAAATATCAAGCATAAACTATACATATCTTTTATCTCATTCTGAGGTGTTTTCCATTTTTTTGCCATCACTTCGGTTAGTTTTTTTTTATCAATTTTTTTTGTAAACCACTTTCTTGTTTTACAAAGAAATTTTTAATGAGATGTCACTTGATAGGGGTTACTATTTGAAGATTTTGAGTTTTTCTCTCCACAATCGACATCCTTTCCCAAAAAACAAGTTGTTATTCACCATCATGGTACTTATCTAGCCCCTTCATATTATAATGTAAGCAGATTGTATAAATGTAATGGCCAAAAGTTGATTTCGTGGACTTTATAGAAAATGTTAAATTGTATTGGTAGATCAAGGGGTCTACTCACTATAGTGTAGATTTATTTGAAACCGTTGTTACACAGGTTTCTAAACCCCATGATTGTGTATATCCAGGAAACTTCCACTCATTATCCTCATGTCCGTGAAAACTATACGAATATCACATTTTCTTGTGAGGAGTTATAAATTAAATTTTTAGGCAAAAAACTTCACTATTTGTCTTTGTAGAGAGTTAGAGTTGGGATCATTAACATGTAGAATTGAAATCTCCAATTTTTTATAAAATTTACTGTTTTTTAAGTTGAATGACACGCGAAATGTGAACAAAACATTATTTAACAAGCCCACCCTTTTGATATTTTCATTTATATTTTCCTGAATTTTAATAGGGCACACTATAATCCCCTACACCAAATTTTATGTTCTTATCTTAATTTTTGTTGATCTAAATACAGATGACAGACAAGATGGTACCTTGAAATGTGAAGATCCGTCAAGAAACAGATTGAAAGTTTAAAATTTGTATTTTTAACAATTAAAAATTTAGTGTTCAGTTAGTAAAGAGTTATCATTATTATCTGTTTTAAAATTTAAATTGGGTAAATTTAATTTGTGTATAATCATTTAAATAAATTAAATTTTAAGTGCTTATCCATACTATGTCACTAATTGGCTAATCCATCATTCTAGGCTGTTTCTACATAACTTCTTATTTATGCTTAAGACGCATTGTTATAAAATTTGTCACGCTCTATCCTAACCTCACCAAAACTTAAATTTGTATTAAATCAGATGAAAACACATAATCCACTATTGAGTTTTTTAATCACTATTTGTTTCAACTTTAGTGAACCATCATCATCTCTGAGTGAAATATATAAAACAGTAGAATGTATCAAAACAAGTTGATGGGTTCATCGTGATACTTACTCATCCCCATCATGCAATGTAATACAAGGAAATCTTCTAATTGTATTGCATAAAAGTTGGTTTCTTGTGTCTTGTAAGAAATTTTAAATTATATTGGTAGTTCAAGGGGTTTTAACCAGTAGAATACGTTAGTTTAAAACTGTAGTTACACAGGTTTTCTGAACCTCGTAATTGTGTATATCACTATTTTCTTCATGTCGGCTGGGTTCTGAAGGGCCTCGTAGATGTTAAGAAGTTTCCACTCGTTTTGCTCATGTCAGTATCTCGGTCGCTATGCTCATGTTTGTTATTCGGCCATATCGGAGATCGTAACTGTACGAACATCATATTTTCTTGAGAGGTCTGGGTTTTAAAATTATATTTTTTACAATAATTTTTCTATTTGTCATTACAAACAGGTGAGGTTGATACCATTACATGCAAAAAAATAATTAAAGTCAAAATTTTTCAATATTAACCAACCAAACTTACCCTTTTCACAGAGTAAATAATAAAGTGTTTTTTTCTGAAACTCCCTTAAATCTCAAATGAATCTAATTAGTTCGAGTGAATTAACAATAGGTTATGGATTAATAATGAATTTTATAATTGATTAATACACGTTTTATCCGTTGTTTCTTAAAATTCCTATGTAAAGTAGGTATAAAATTTAATGCAAATTTTTAAGATGTACAAAATAAACTGGTCTTTATGTTGGATCTACATGTGAAAGATATGAATGTTTGAAAATCAGCCGTCATTTAGAAATTTACTGATAAATATTTCTAGTTGTCAAATAATTTTAGGACCAAGCTGAGACTAAAATTATATTGTGTAGAGCTTTTATTATTAAAGGACACAAACATTTGTATATGTTTTTAAAATTTAATTTGCCAAACGACACTAGATAATAAAAATAAATAATAAATTTGGTATATTTCAGTTCCTGTCTTCCTCAACGAAAAAAGAGGAGAGAGTACAAATATTACTGAATATAATAAATATGGTCTTACAACAATAAAACCAATTTTTAAATGCAACAGCTGATTAGATAACACGAGTCAGCTAGGTTTCAATCACAAATGTAATTTTAACGATGAGAAAAAGTTTCTATCTTAAATTTATTGCAATTGGGTTGTCTTGATTTTAATATTACAGTAGAACCCCTCAAACTCGACACAATGTGGACTTTAAGGTTGTCGAGTTTTAGGGAACATTGCTATTTAATGGTTAGGTTTGCAACAAATACTTTAAATAACTGTACATTTATTGATTATCAATGATTACACGTTTATTGCAAAAAAGTCCCTGCCTGACAACAACAAAAATAGTGTGTTCAATCACACATTAAAATGAAATTTATCGATGGGTCAAATGAGATTTAAAAAGTATTGGCCTTGTACAATAGGCTCAGTAAACTAAAAAGACCTATCCTAATATGCTGTAATAAAATTTACAGTAAAGTCTATAGTAAAAAACACGGAAATAACACGGTCCAATATAAATGCTATAAATTGAACTGCTGATCGCATATAATTAAGAGTCGGGTCATTTTTCTCACCTGGTTAAGACCTTTATTACAAAACTTGAATCATAGTTCTACGACGCTCCGTTGAATTGTTATGACAAAAGACTTGCCGCTTACTTTAATGGAATCGGTGCTAATGACTGGTAGCATCCGGGTGGTTAGGCGCTTGCGTTCACAACAATACCAATGTTTTGACATGATTGGGGCTGTCCCGGTCTACCTGGACCCTTTATCTTTAACTTTGGCCTCTACTATACAGTAGGATTAGAAAGTGGCTAGACAAAGGAGCAACCCTCACAGCTGTATAAACAAAAGTGACAAGCCTCAACCTCCCGGCATCTGGTAGGCGCACATGGCGTAAAACAATGCAGTGAATGACCTTGGAAATCCCACGCTCCTGGTCACTGGCCCTGTCGAGTTTGAGGGGTTCTACTGTAGTTGATGAGCAAGTTCAACATTTCTTGTGTTTCGGCCATGTTTAAAATTTTGATCGAATTTATAGATACCATTGAAGTTAAGCAAATTTTTACTCTGTTCTATGACATGTGCAGAAACTGGTCGATCATATATTTTTGTACTACATTGATAAGACTATTACTGGTTTGTACAATATAGTCTTTATCACAAAATTTGCAAAATATCTTCTAGATTCAAATAGTGGATTCTCAAATGACACTACCGATAGGTTTATTGCAAGAATGACAACAGTAAATTTTGTTAACTTTGAGTTTGTTCATCATAAGGAAATTTTGATTTGGGGAAAATTTCCAAAAAAGCTTTAGTAGTTTTTTAGAAATAGTATTCAGTTTATGTATAGTCCTATGTATAACAGAAGTGCAAATATAGGATTTTTTGTTCTCTGATGAGCCAAAATATATGTCGGATTATTCCAATGTGTAGGATTGGTAGATATTTGATAGTCAGGGGTGATATCGTTTTTCTGAGGAAGATTGTAATAATTGCAATTTATGTAAAATTACTCAATAAAGCAACCAAGGCTGAAGTGTACACAGCAACTACACTAAAATATCCCAAAACCGCTGTCAGACAGGGGTTCTTACAGCGCAATTCCGTTTTGTTTTGAGATGTGCCCCAACAAAGTTTCATTGGATATCATTTCTAGTTAAAAAAGACATCAATAGTTATGTACTTGTGAAAACAAAATCGACCTACCTGACTCCAATGTTTTTATTTTATACCATGTATCCATGCTAAGAAAAGTCAAAATTTCAAATGTCTCTAAACTAAAACTTTTGTCAGCATATTTTTAATCCTCTTGTATTACCAACTTCTTCCCACATGTCTCATAATTCTAATCACATTTTAGCGTCATAATTAATTCCGCATTTAGTTTGACTGATCTGCCCACTTAATTGGGAAGTCATCGTATTGAAAACACAAGAACTCAGTGTGTTATTACCATGCGAGTCACTCATCAAGTTACTGTAGATCAACCACAACGTACTTCTTGGATTGTGATCCTATCATGTGCGAACAAAGCTACATTTTTGAAACAATTATGTAGCGCTAATAGAGTCGCACCTCACAACCAACTTTAGTCTGAAAGCCACGTCTTATAGCGAAGTCTTACTCTGCTATAAACGGGTGCTGTTGCAATGTAACACAACATTTCCAATCTTGGCATTCTGGTTTATAATCGTACTTTCAGTGTTATTTTTTCAAACCGGCTATATTACCTGACCTATCTTCAATTGTGTCATTTAGTTCACATAACTTGAAGCTATACTGTATTTTATTCACATGTTATGGAAATTTTAGAGTACAAGTTAAAAATAAATTAATGTCTTAATTTTATGAAGAATATATTTTAGCTTCCTCTTGACCCTGGCCACTCTCCGAACATTTGTGAATACATGTTTAAATATACCATAATAGTGATTCACCCATCAGCTGAGCCATTATGTATATAATTAAAGGTGGGGGTTCAGCCAAGTGTCTGAAATCTTATTGGACGGAAAGTAAATCCATGTGTTAAGGGTATTTGTATCTTGAAGTGCTAAATGGTAATAAGAACCATTACTTCTGCTGAAGTGGTTGCGGGAATTCCAACCACTTCAGCAGAGACAATGATGAGAGACCCCTGAACATGATATTGGAAAGCAAAATAATTGATTCCGATAACCTAACCTAACCTAGACCTAATCAAGACTGAGTTCTTATTAATTTACTTCTTCATACGTGGTGTGAGCATCATGTAGTGGTGATTGTTTGATACCCTTTGTAAATTTCCTCTGCAGCAGAATCCAGGACTGATAAGTATCAGTGACTACAGAGTGAATACTTTATTACTTTCAAGAAACCTTTGTATAAAGAAAATCAATTGATAATTTCAATTTACAAACACATAATTAGAAACGACAGGATATGATAATGTTTTTTAAAAATTTTAATAAACATATGGATGATGCTAATTAAGATTAATTTTGATTACAGAGTTTCCGAGAATGGAAAAGAGACTGTATTCCAATACGAAAACGACGTTTTGACATCTAAGACTGTGAACGGAGTGGTACAGGCTATTGGTTACAGTTAGAACGCAGTCCACTTCCTCACGTGCTGAAAACTACTTCTAAATCTTAGCGTCTATTTATGTTACAACATTAAATTTATTTGAGTGAGCTTTCTATAATAAACACCTTATATTTTTGTTTATTGTTTCTCAAATTTACTAGAATAAATATTGTTTTAGATGATAAATTGATGTAATTATGAATTTATCTGATTGATGTGCGATTAGTAATTCCAAAAGACTATTTATTACTGTTAAAGAACATAAATATGTGTCATTGTTATGTACAAGATTAGAATTTTCTTGATCTCAAAGAAATTGTTACTTTTGATAAAATTGAATAATAGATGTAGAAATTGTTTAAATTAGGTTCTTTTCTTTTTTGTTTGAAACAATAGTATGTTATTTTTGTAGTTGTTAGATTACAGAAAATATTGTTTTTTTTATATATGTGTAAAAGAATATATTTTGCTTTTCATTTTTGTGTTAAAATTCTGCTTTCATCTATTGAAATTATAAAGTAGTTTTGATTCTCTTTAAGGTGACACGTTAACATCCCCAGACACATTCGTCAAAGCGGTTATTATACACAGTTTTATTGGTTGTAATTTGTTACGCTATTCCAGCTAGTATAAAAAAACAGACATTGAATTTTACATTTTTCTTTGTGTTAACCATAAAAACTTGGTAAATTTCAAAATGGCATCCATTTAAATAAATTTTCATCATACTGCTTCAAAAACAGCTGTTTTCAATACAAGCATTGAGATGCTGAAGTTATTCTTTTTAGTCCTAGGACCTAAAAACATCAGCTGTTACTTTGCTTATACGAATTAATTAACGATTTTAATGAATCTATAAAAACAACCGATACTCTCGATTGTAAAGAATAGATAAAACAGCTGTTACCATCGATTTTATAAATAAGTACCACTAACACAAACTAAACAGCTGTAATAGCTGCTAACTTATGTAACTTGTCCAAACCGTTTTAAGGTAAATAGCTAAAAACATTTTTGTTTTTGTGAAATTGTTTTCTTATATTGCTTGCAGTATAACAAAAAATAGTTCATCACTAGGACCAAAAGAAGCTTGTATCGAAAAGCTTTACTTTTAGTCCTAATGATGAAATATACTATTATTAAGAATAACGTGTCACTTATAGGTTTTACAATTATTACCTATGATACTTTATTGTGCATTCAAACGTGTTTTACATGAAACAAAAGTGTGGAGTTAAAAAACCTAACCTAACCTACAATTTTTTAAAATCTTATTTTCTCACTTGAAGCCACATTTTAGTTAAATTCAGCTTGTTTTTTGTTCTTGCAAATATTAACAGGAATTTGCACTCGATTATGACCATTTATGAAATGCACTTTTTTTTTCTTTTCAAAATATTGTGAAACGTGTTAATAAATTTTAATATCTCTAGTAAACTATAAAATGATCATTAATTTTGAAATGACAATTTATTTTGTTATAAATTTTAATTATAGAAAACCATCTTTTGGAGCCGTCATTTTTTCCCTTTTATCACGCAATTATCATCTCCATTTCATCATTGTAACTATTCTTAATTAAGAATGTGTAACATAATAATATTCCTTTGTAACATTAACAGACCTACGTTTCGTTTAGAGAAGTTCGTTGAGGAAAACAAAACAAATAATTTCCACAAATTGTAAGTAGATAAAAAGGAGCCATGGATTATAGTCCTTGAATTTAACTATCGAAAATTTACTCTATATTAGATATTCGAATAGTGTTTTTATTTCCTTTCTCGTAGCTTACAATACAATGTATTTGTATATATTTGTTTTTAACTTGTTAGTTATATTTTTTTAATAAATTAGAATACCGTTTAAGTAGGCTTTAATTTAATTAAAGTCCTGGTTACAATTAATGTATTTTAATTGGAGTTAATATGGAATTACAAACAGTAATATTTATAGGAATTGCTCAACGTGTTTTCAATGTCCTATCTTTGACACTGTTTGAAAATTTAAACCAAATAGAATATAGTTTCCTTAAAATTATTTAATTAAGTTATTTAATTTATTTTGCTTCATTTAAAGAAACATAATTTACGTTTTAACTAGATACGTTGCAAGATATTTTCAAACGTGAAATGCAAGCATTTCTTTTGTCTTCAATGTTTTTAATTTTAAGTGGTAGAATACAAATTAAAATTTTATAGATTTGTATGCAAGTCAGTGTGTTTAATTAACATTTTATATCTGAATAATTTTAAAATAAGTTAGGCTGAAATTTTAATTCAAAGAAATAAAAGTTTGAATTTGTTAACTTGTGCCATGTCTAATTCAGACTTTCTAAGTTTTATTTTACTTTAAATTTATGTAAATATAAACTAGAGGTATGTTTATGGTAGCCTTGCTTAGAATCCCAACATAATTAAATTTATTGTAATAAAATAAGTGTGATTTTTTTAGAGGTATATGTGACAACCCACTAAAAAACTCTTTCTTGGACCTCGATGTTTATCATGGTCTAGTCAGAACTCATTCTCGATTCTCAACTGTTATTCCCCACTGTATAGTGATTATCATAGGTACTCTTCTGGCTTAGTGTCTCCAGACTCTTTGGTCCTTATGGTATTGATTGTGAACTCTTCGATTATTTCCCAGTTTCAATTAGACTTTAAAGTAATCAAGATCATGTGTTGTCTGAGGATATTGCTATCCTAGTTTAGGTTTTGTTACTTGCCTTTCAGGATTCCACTTGAAATGCATGTGTAGTCGCACATGTAATGTTCAACTTGATATTTAACGTTGAAGCACCCATCTCCATGTGATAATGCATCTACCCGTCTCTTCCTGAATCAGCTATAGGCCAAACTAGATTCTTCATAATCGATAGCGGAGATTCTCCTGATGAAAAGATTTAAACCATGGTTAAAATATTTTTCCTTTTTATTATGATGTGTTTTCCATCCTTGTCAGGAGCTTGGATATTCGTCAAATTAAGCAACAACAACATTTATTTAAATGAATTTCAGGTACAATCATAAAATAATAAAATTCTATGAATTAATAAAACAATTATGTTCTTTTATATGCAAACTACTTTTAATACTCCAGTTTTATGAGAATTTCGTATAACTCGTATTTCTAAGAAGGCAACATGACAGCTTATTCAATAACAGTTGACTTGGAAAGAAATTTAGGTTACATTGCTAATTTTAATCTTTTGTATTAATTTTAGGTTTACTTACTATTTTACAGCAGTTAAAATTTAGTTTAATGCTAACATTAGGTACCACATACATAATATGAAAGATTTAGGCCTAGATTTGTAATATTTAGTTTAGATGATTTATTAGGTAAGGAGATTGTAAAACATTAAAACTATTATTTTGTCTACCACTTAAAATTTGTAAAGTACAGTTGATAAATCACATTAATCTATTACAATTTTCAAGTTTATTATTATTATAAATAGTTTAAATAGTGTAAGCACACGATGGTTTTTAAATGTTTATAATTTTACACCTTCTGTCCAAAAATCCTATTTACAATTTTTACTCTGATAAATATCTACAAATAAATGATATAGATTTGTTTAGCCAATTTTTTTTTTAATGTACTTTTAAATTTGGCAAAATGTCAGTGTTTAGAAATAGATTGCAATGTGTTTGTTACATAAGTTAAATTTGCTTTCAATTAAAAAAAATAATTGTAACCTAAGTTGTGACTGTACATAAAGCTTGCTAATTGTTAAGGAACTTTAGTACTTATTTATTTTGTAAGGTAAGGAAGAAAGATTGTGTGCAAGTTATTTTGCTCCTGCAAATTGGCTGATTAGACTGAATTTACTCACAGGTGTGTTTAGGTGTTGATGTTTCACTTAAACAGGCAAATCTGTTCAAGTATTGTTTCATGTAAAATAAATTAATTATTACTACTAAATATGGTTTAAACTTATTGCATTTTACCCCCTTTCCAACTTGTGTCACACCCGTTGTTGACGAGCCTAATTTCTCACAAACGCTTGTGTTTTGATTGAATGTACCCGACCAATCTTAATGTAAATTAGTTTCTTACTGACACAATCTAAATGAATAGTGGAGGGGGTAGTTAGTTCACAAAGTGAACTATAGAGCGTCTAGAGTTTGTTTGGGTAAGTAAGTGTCTTGAATGGGTGGGAAGGTGGGCACATTAAGTAGTAGTTGAGGGGACAACTGATCAATCTTAAAGAAACAACCTCAAAATTGACAATCTTGTTTTTGTTAGTTAGTTCCTTTCATTGAGCCCTCCTATCAATGAAGGGAACTAACAAAAACTTAAGATTGTCAATTTTGAGGTTGTTTCTTTAAGAGTGATGTTGTCCCCTCAACTTCCTATGACAAAATTGAGTGACATAAAAATATGATAGACAGGTTAAATATCTAAACACAATATCCACAATAATAAAAAACAGCCATTTTAATAACATTATTAATGTAACTATGCAATGAGCAAAGAAATACTAAAACTCAAATACATAAAATTAACCATCCAATAAACACTACAACTGCAGACATTACAAACAATAAATTAGACGATAATATAATATATAGAATACATATGTAACATATTAAATAAACATTCACAATATATACATATTTATAATCAAGTATACAGAATACAACTTATATAATATGAGGTGAAATTTACTAAAATTAATAATTATAATAAATAATGACTAGCATCAAATTAAAAACTATAATAAACTATATACAACATAAATTAATTAAATTTTCACAATCTCATTCTTAAAAAAACTCAACATTGTAACAAAAATACTTAAATAATTTTGTGAACACATACAATTTTACAAAAACATTTTTTCAACAATTTATATTATTTAATTTGAATTAACAATTGGCTTAGCGCAGTTATTTCTGTTCTAGTAATCTAATTTACAAAAAATGGACGATTTGTGCAGTATATTTTTCTGTTATAAAAGCTAAGCCGATCTATAAATCCTAGCTTAACAAGTCTATGCAAGTGCACTAAATTTATAGTTTCACTAGAAATAATGTTAACCTAAAAATCGTTTCTTGACTATACTTGAAACTAGTTAAAAGTATGCAATGTAAAATTTTAAAACTTTATTTTTATTTTATAAATTTTATTCAATGAAATTTATTATTTAGTTATATAAGTTTTAAAGGATAAACAGTTTAAATTTAATAGTGTCTTAAGTTGACAATTGGAAAAGCAGGGTTTTTAAACGAAATAAATATAAATATACTTGATATAATAAAACACAAATTCTTCTTTAAATTTTTTAAGTGGTAATTTTGATAAATTTAAAAAATAAGGAGTAAAATCAATAATTGTGAAAGTAGACATTTTTTTACCATTTTAAGGTGTTACAATTTCAGCGTACACCACAGCGGTGGTATATGTTAAACAAATTTTGTTATTCAAGTTAAATCTGTTCTGTCGTAGTTGCACAGAATACCCAACCAGCAAATTAGGACAATACGACTATTCTTTAGATGTAAAACTACAGCTTTCAATGTTTTATATTTTAATTGGTTATAACTTCCTCGTTTTATTTTATAGTTGATTTTAGACATATCTTTACAGATTTACAAAACGTAAATAGGATTATTGAAAACTGTGCTCTAAATAACCATCATAGTTAAAATTTGATGTGAACCAACTTGTCCAAAATATCGCTAGAAACTACCAATAACAAATTTGAACAAAACTGTGATTACTATTGGACCAATGTAGGTGAATTAAACTGTAAACATCCTTTCACTGTGTTCATAAACAGTGCTTATCGCCTACAATGGATGGGAGGACTATGGAAGTGTAAACAAAATCATCCAGGACACTTCAGAATCGTCTCGGGAGATTGCACATTGAAAATGATCTCTGACCATATGAAGGTGCATTATCCCTTCTCAAAAACATTAAAGTGGGAATACCTAACTGGAAGGAATGGCTGAAAAAAAACCTTTAACCCATGTATGAATTGTAGTTCACAGATGGCAGGTCTAAATCAAAGGGTGGAGAAAGCTAACCTGGGCAAGTAATATGTCCTGCCGATACAACACCCTACAATCTTTCAGTTAGAATATAAAATATATTCATAACAGAATGTATGAAAATATAAATATATATAACAGAAAACTTGAGACTTGATTACAATGATAAGGATTTTGAAAGCTTTGAATTCTAATTTCTTGTACACTCTACAGATCCTAATTCTATCATCGACAAAGAACACCTAATAAGTTGCCTAGAAATCTATTGTGTGGATGCAAGATTTGCCTTCCCAATTAACTAAGTACTATTAGGATACTCATATGAGAATGGAAGAAATTTAAGTTTCCTTAGCATCAGCAAACGATATGAATTCAAGTGAAATTAATTTGAGTTTGTTAGACAGACACATCATAGCTGGGGGCTCAATCTTGTTATGCTCTGCTGGGTTTCTGGAGAGCTATTGGTGGAATTGCGTCAACAGCGAAACTCATAGGGCTTGAGCTGTTCTTTGGCACACCCAAAGTCCTGACTAAGCAAGTCATCAACACTTAGAGTCAGATAGAGCACAATAAAAAGGTTGAGAAATATCTCGTGTTTAACCCTAGAGAAGTGATATGCATCGATAAATCGATGCATTCTGCCCCAAAGGGATGTCATCGACCCACTAATGGCCTTTTACGAAAATACCTGAAGGTTTGTTTAATCAAATCCATTTTGGTACTAATCGATTGCTGACATTTATAACCTTTTGTATTTTTTCTTATCTTCGCTATTGTGCGAGTTACTGTTCCGTGTTTGTGTCTAATACTGGCATTATAAAATACAGATATTATAATTTGTTACTAAGTAGTTTTGTTGCGATAATTGTAATGAGTGACCTCTGTAAACCGAGTGATATTAACGAGTTGTTAGAATTAGTAGGCCCTAATCATTTCCTTGGTGTGTATATTATATTTTTAGCTCTAAAATCTTTTGTAATATACTTCATAACTTTGTTATAAATTTCTAATCAGCGTAAACTTGTGCATTAAAAGTTGACAAAAGAATTTCAAAAGATTTTTTCATTTTATACAACACTCAACAGGAAAGAAAGGTAACATTTTTACAATTACATAAGCATGTTAGTTTCTGGAAAAATATTATTATATAACAACTTATATATGTGATCTTTTTTTGAATTATTTATTAATGTCTGCAAATACTGTAAAACGGCTTATCATTTGGTGACCAAGCTCTCGCTTCGTTTATTTCCGCTAAAAAATTTCATCTGACCATTTAATTGTTAAGCGGAGCATTGTTAATATGTTAATAGGTTCATTTCAGAGCATTACCACGTGAGGAAAAATATTTATAGGCATTTTTATTGTTTAAAAAATAAGGCCTTTAAAATCTGTTGACATATTTCGGTTGTAAAGCACTGCACATAATACGACAGGACAGACAAAACTCAGGGAAGATCAAAAGTGACAGTGATTTGTCGACCTATCAATAACTTTCCCTTTACTACGCATATATTTGAAATCAAAAATAAAATTATCAAGCAACTTCAAACAAAAATGTAAATTTTACTTAATAATTCTGTTTCCCTTTTAAAACATTAACATATTCATTTTTTAAGGACTATTATAAAACAAATCCTGTTTACTAACAGAAGCACAACACATACAATCTTTACTTTGTTTACTAATAAAAAATTGTGCCCATTTTATCTTTAATGTTTACATTACGTAAATTCTTAAATTTTAATTACAGAAATATAAAACACCATAAACTTCCTTTATACCAATACAGAAAAACATTCAACAATTTCACTACGAGTAGCGCTTATATATAATTTTTTTAACAGTATTTAGTATATTTTATATATATATAATAAGACGAAGTTTAAGGAAACAGCCGTTAACCACCAACTAATGGTAACAACAAAAAAAGTGTATAAAACACATTCAAACATGTATTTACATGAAGTTTTTTTGGAATGTGCATGATGGTAGAAAACAATTCAACTACATTTTAATGAATGTTTTCGTAAAATAATGTTCTTTTTATTAGTTTTGCGTGATAAGTTGATAAAGAGAAAACTAAATAATTTTTTATTTTTAGAACTCAAGAAAATTGATGTCCCAACAAAATACTTAGGAATTGTATGAAAATGTTTAATAACTTTAGCATATGCTTCGGGTTGTTTTAAAATTAATTGATCAAAATAAACGTGAATTTTGAAAGTTTTTTAAAGTTATTAAATAAATGCAACAGAAAGCCGATGGTTGGCCAAATGGTTACCCCTCATGCTTCATAATCGAGAGGTTCTAGAATCAATCCTTGTGGCCTAAACAATTACAGTGTTGACCCAACATTGTGAGGTTAATTAGAAACCTCCAATTGGTAGCAAACACTATGTTTGGTAGTAGAGAATTTCTATTGCGAAGGTGTGCACAAAACTCACTTTTGTGAGTACGGGCTTAGAAATCCTAAAGGAGCTTAGCTGGATCTTCACCTTTTTATATGAAGTCTTGGGTTAGACCCCTCTTTTCATCTTTCCTATCATGTCTCTCTTGACCAACAGATGATATTAGAGTATTCAAGAGATAGGCCTTTATTTTAAATCCTTTTTTTTTAAGGAGATGATCAAAAGGTTTTTCGGCTTTAAACTTTTTTAGACGTTAAACCTTAAATGGATATATTCTCAAAACACGATATCGATTTTTTACCGATCATATAACTTTCTATATTTGTGTCCGTGAAAAAGTAAAAAAAAATAAAATAAATAAGAAATTTGACAGTATTTCAGCTCCCCATTGTTTAGGTTTATAACAATGTAAGCATACAGCAAACATTTTGAATATTTTCCTAAGTATTTTATATGGTAATATTGCAATTTTTAAAAACAATTTTAATTAAAAAAAAAAAAAAAGCTAAATGTTGTTTATGGTACTTTCCTACTAATTAAATATTTGTTGAAAATAATGCAGCTAAGAAACAAACTTTAGGAAATCAATAAATAAGTTATTTTACATTGTAATACTTTCAATACAACCCTAGAAACAGTCTTGTGGGCACTTCTCCACTCAAACAATATGACTAGTATTATTTCTACGCACAAATCACACTTTCTTCTTCAATTTCATAAAGCTAAATTAGAAAGTTGAGCAAGGACTCTACTCAATACCAAAAGTGTTAGTCTCTTCAACGGCTAACAATAGTTTTTCATAAAGTACTTCAGGCGTAGGATAAGGCGGCAAGTCCAAACGGTTGAAACACGTGTGAGCTCTGTTGACAAAATATAACAATTAAAATAGTGGTGTTCATTAAAGTTATTCAATATTAAGTTTTAACATTTAAACCCAGCACGTGGTTTGCCGAGTAGTGCTCCCATGATTTTACACAATGTAAAATGACATGGCGGTAGTCTGTCAGCCAATGCTCTCTATCAACTATATTTGAGACTATTTCAAGAAACTAAAATACACAGAACATGTAGAAAAGCTATGTTTATCAATACTAACAGTTTGCCTGAAGTCAGTGCATTTTATTAGTTTGAAATAAATTCTGCAAGTGTTTAATTGCTAATCAGCTGTTGTGCTAAACACGAAGAAGTTTCTGTCATTTACACAATGTTTTTATAGTATTATTGTTGTGTTTTGGAAAGATAAAAGTGAATTTAAATATCTGTAATAGATGGTTTTGTCATTTTGTAGTTGTGTTTTTATAGTTTTTGAAAGATAAACGAGTGCGTGTTTATCGGCTAAAGGTTAGTTCTGAGATTATTTTTGTTTTTAATTATTTTAATAGATTTATAATAAATTCAAAATGTTTCTAATGATGGAATCTTATAAATTAAATATAAATATTTGAATGAACAGGTGCAAGCGCTTATTAAAACACCTCTAAAATGTACCGCAGCTTTTATTATTCATTATTAAATTCTCCCATATTTGAGTGTTAAATAAGATGTTTTGGTGAATGAACCTTAGGCATTCATTTGAATGAAAACTTGAAAAATTATTTGTTTATTGTCCTAAAATATTTAAAAACATTCCAGAGTATATTAAAAATTGTAACCGTTATTAAAATGGCTAAGAGAATGACTGTACATTTTAGATAATACAGCATATCTTACAAATATTAAAAAATGAATTTATTAGTTAGGGAAATTTGCTGTTTGTATTTAGAAAAAGGGAGTTTGTAAATCCAGTTTTCCGTAACCATAAGAACGATGAAATTTCTGTAATATCATGGCACACTAATTATGTATATAATTGCTATGTAGTGTGCACTTTAAAATAAAACAGTTATTTTTAAATTATCTCACCTAGGAAGACTGTTAGGCTTGCCCCACTTTTCAACACAAAACTTTCTTGGACCTGTAGAACCTCTGAGAGCTGCAAAACCTTCGTAAGGTACGCTGGAAGTTCCCGTCACAAACTGTAATAGCCTTAAACGTTGTTCATTGGTAAACCTTTCCATTGCTGCCCAAAACCATACAATCACTGGGTGGTTGTCATGGTATCCTAATCAAAAACATAAACATCGTAAGACACAACATTCATAATAATCAAACGTTGACTTAACAATTAATTACAAGAGCCGTACGGAATGTAACCTCCATTTGACTATCAATAAAAAAGAGGCATATACGAAGAAACTTTATTATATACATCCTAAAACTACACCTTTTTATTATTTTTCTACATAATCACCATTTAAATTTAGACATTTATCATAGTGATGCACCATTCTTCAAAAAATTCTGCCATCTGGGATTTTAGCAAGCCTGTCACAGCATCAAAAAGAAGTTATTTATCATCGAAAAAGTCATGGAACCCAACCCACTTCTTCGTGTACATGAAAATCACTAGGAGCCAAATCGGAGCTATATGACGGATAATCAAAAATGTCTCATTTAAATTGATGTAACAGATTTATCAGCAGACAACCATTTTCCAGAAGACAGTAAACAACAGCATTTTTCTGGATGCCCTTTCTTAGTTTTTTTTTAAAGTTCAAAATAGATATTAGATTGATGGTTGCGACTACCTCGTACAAAACAGTCTGAAAAAATTGTGGCAATTGTTCATAGATTGTGAACTGTAGGTTTTTTTCATGGACTTTTTCACCCCTTTTCTGAACAACTTCATCATTGACTACAGTTGGGTTGCCATTCCTGTCCTTTTTGTGAATGTTTGTTCTCCTATTTTTAAACAAATGAACCTACAAATGCACAACACCTTCATTCATTATTGTCTGACTATATACACACAGTTCACAATGGATTCCATCTGCTGAGAATTTTTTTGCCATCAGAAATCTTATCACACCACTGACTTCACGGAGTTTTCTATTGAGGTGCTCATTTTAAAAGGCGATTATGAGAAAACAAACTGCAACACAACCTTGCCGCTACCACAACTGGGCTCATACCAAGCTACTAAATATGTCACTGCAGGAGCGATGTCGCTACCCACACTACTTCTACTGCTGTACATAACTAATGTTACTTCCAAACAGTCCTCGTATATAGTGAATTAAATTTTATCGTAATGATAATAAAATTTGATATTAAAAATGTAAAAGAATATACCGTATGTGCCAAAGCAAACAGTACAGCAGCTGTGGTGAATTTTTCAATCAGTTGATTCAATTGTCGATTGTTGTTACATTACACTTTAGTTATTGTAATAAATAGTTACAAAATTCTAGATTATAATTATACAAACTTAACATATTCAACTTTAAAATATGGGAATCCAGAGTGCAAATATATATAAATTCTCAAAACAAGTGCCAAATTGTTTCAAAAGGTAGTTATTCAGTGCACACTCTTACCTGATCTGTACTCTGTATGTGTCCTCCAGTCGGCTAGATCTATCTCTGCAGTTCCTGCAATCACAAGCTCCAACTCTCTGGCATCAAACACTGACACAAGTCTGGGATCCACGACTTCGTAGAATCCTCGCACCAGACTCTCTGTCTGTTGAGAGACTCCTCGTTCTAATCTCCATCTCACAACCCTTTCCAAGTATTCCTGTAAAATCAAACAATTTTAAATAAATAAATAAACTGTCTCCTGATCAATAATCGCCCTGATACTTTAGCTTTGTGGGAAGGGTTTAGTTTGGTAATGACGGTAGAATTATGATTATCTCATGGTTTGATTAATTGAGTTTCCGAGTTATGAAAAGTTTTCTGTTAGCAATCCCTTTAAACTTTGACCAAACCCTTACTGAGACTACGTCAAATCAATGAATGGAAATAAAGAAAATTAAATTAAACGATGAACCCATACTTAATTTATGAACGCAAGAAGAAAAACATTGACAATGAAAATTATAAATTATGAATAAGGGCTAATTAATAATTCAAAAATATTAAATCATAATAATATGTAAGTATGATGCTAACGATGTAGATACTGATAGATATAGGGTCGAATGCAAAGTTTGTAGAACTTTGTCGAGCATGCAGTCTCATTAGGTGAATTTTTTATTTGTAAAGTTTTTAGTTATATTCAAATTTCTAACTAGAATTTACTTTTCATTTTTAATTCAATGGGATCTGAATTAATTGTACAGTGAAAATTCGATTTTTTGACATCCTTTTAAACCATCATGCCAACAAAAAATAAATATAATATAGTTACCAGTAATTACCTTAGAGGTTGTCCTCAGTACGGACTAAGGACAACCTCTAAGGTAATTAACTATATTATATATTAAACAGGCCAAGGCAACACATTATACTTAATAAAATATAATATAAAAAAAATAAATATTGTTTTATAACAATATAATATAGTGTTATCATAAAAGAATGGTGGGGTTTTGAACAAGATTTAAATAAAAACAGAATTACTTATAGCTGATGTTGCTTATTTATCTATTTCGTCGTCTGAAACAGTTTTTTTACATAAATAATAAATTTCTATATGTGTGCCATTAGTCGCTCGGCAAATGTCCAATTAATAATCAAGTTCTGCCCAAACGTTAGTTAACATGTCTTTGTTAACGGTTGTCATTGCTTCATTAATCCTGTTCCTGGATCACTTAATCCTAAAAGTGATTTTCGTCACGATTTTTTTCTCGATAAACAATGTTTTTATGTACTCCAACAAGAAGAAATCGCAAGTTGTCAGGTCTGGACTACTTGGAGGCCAGCATATAGGTCCTTGCCGGGCTATCCATCGATGTCCAAACTTTTCATTCAAAGTGTCTGTGACATGCACTAAAGTGTGGGGGTCGCCATCTTGTTGGAAATGAAGTTGTTGAATGTTTTCGAGTTCATCCAGCTGAGGAAAACAATAATTGATTAACATATCGAGATACACAATTCCATTCATTCTTTTCAACAAAGAAGAAAGGCCCATTCAGACGATTTTTCATCACATCTCACCAAACATTAACTTTAGGCGAGTTGCGTATTTTCTTAAAAATTGTATGTGGGTTTTCAGATCCCCATATGCGTGAAATGTGTCTGTTAACAGACCCATTGATATGGAATGTAGCTTTGTCTGTAAAAATTATATCATCTAAAAATGATTGGTTTTCATCAATCTTGTTCAACATTTCAACACGAAATTAAAATGTCTTGCACCAACATCAGGTTTCAATGCCTGCAATAGCTGGATTTTATATGCGTGTAATTTCAGTCTTTTCTGTAAAACTTTGTGGATTGTTATTTTTGGAATACCTATCTCTAGGCTTCATTGAGGTATTGACTTCTTAAGACTTCTGATTGCAGATTGTCTAATAAGTTCAACTTTTTCGTCTGGAACACTTGGCCTGAGAGATGATATCTGTGTTTGAACTGATCCAGTTTTTCTAATTGTTTGAACCAATGTCGTATGTTATTTTCATGTGGTGGATCTTTTCTGTATTCGCTTCGAAATGAACGTTGCACTGAAATTACAGACTTGAATTCAGCCAGTAACAAAAAACACTTTGCTGTTTCTTTATTAGAGAGCACACTCCACACAGAACTCTCCAGAAAACACAAAATACACTACCACAACAATGCAAGAAGTAATTTTGAGGTTACAACAGCTGTTAAACAACTTTTTGTGTTATAGTCTATCTGCGATACCAATGCAACACCACAAAATTTCTCTACTGTTTTCGTATGAATTAATGAAACCCCACCATTCTTTTATGATAACCCTGTATTTCATTTGCCACATTGGTGAATGACGTTAACAATAGAATAAACATTATATATTTTTTAATGATTATTAGTATAAAAATGAATAAATTTTGAATAATGAAAATGTTATTAAAAGTGCCAAAATGTAGAGAACTTAACCTATAAAGCAAAAGACTTGGAAACCAAGTTTATTTTTAGCACATAAAATGCAATCAATACACGTTATGCTAAAAATAGTACACCCTTATCACTGAACTGTATGTGACTGTACCGGATCGGAGGTATTTCTATTATCCGTCTATTCTCTTAATTGGCATCGGTACGGTCATTCAGACCGGCAGTTAATTGAATTTCTACTGTAATAACAAAATGATTCTGAATTACGATTCACACGTTACTTCAAGTCAAAAGGCTACTTAATTCACACACCTAAATAGGAATACCTGCTATTATTTAAAAAAATTAATGTGATATTCTATCTTGAACTAAACTCAAGAATGTCGTGGGTTTACTTTCACTCGTCGCCAGGGAGAAAAAAGTCTCTCTCTCTCTCTCTTGGAAATTTCCGTTTATATCCTTCCGTCTGCAATTGGGAAAGAATCAGTGCTATATCGATCAAGTTTGTTTAGCCACCATATCATACGTTACAAAACCTAATATACTAATTTACTAAATAATAAACGCACATTTCTGGCACACAAATAATAATTAAAAACACATTATTGAATTGAACCATATAGAAACCTCTTACTTTTTCCCACTTATTCTCTCAAAACATCTAGTTAAGTTCTATGACCCTCATGGATTTATATATAACTTTAGTTATTTATATGATATACAATTATGTCATTTTATATGATCATATGATATGATGATTCAGTTACCAGTTGTACTCCCTAGATACGAGTTCCATAACTTGATTTATTTATCATTAACTTTCAAAACAAATTAAAGATTACATGCAGACTTTCTATGACTTGTATTTTAGGTTATGTACAAAATCTCAAGGGTGAAACATCACAACCACAGAATTATATTTTATAGTTCCTATTCAGATATATAACGAATAACACTACCAAAAGTTACCTTTTTATTCTTCTCAGTGACAGCAATATTCCTACCACCTGGTTTCAACTCTCTTTCAACAGCCTGACCAAAAACTTCTTCTGTTACTGCGAATGTAAGATCTAACGTTTCTGATGAAATATCACGTTCTTTTATCCATAGCAGCGACTGATGGAACTCACCGTCCAATGACTCAAGGTCACTTAATGATACTGGTCTGTAAGAAAAGAACAATAAACGATGATATAATACAGGGTGAATCAAAAGTTCTTGTCAACTTTCAGAAACTACTGGAAGATATTTATATTTCCGGCATACCGAGAATTTTTGTTACAAGAACCATCTAAATAAATATTGAACTTGATTTATGTGATGTTTCAAAATTAAAACAAAACAATTTCTCACAAATGATATGTTAACGTGTTTTAACGGCAATGTTGCCATCTTCAGTGATGCTTGAGCTACAATAATCAAACTATAACCTAGTACTGTACCATGCCCTATATTTATACATAATGCAGTAGAAGGGGGGTTGCCTAAACCTATTTTACAACTTTGTAAATAGGAATGCATTAATAAATGTCCAACATCATTCTAAGTGACCTATATTATTAATATAATATTACCAAACTAATATTCATAAGTTTATTTTATATTATTATAGAATAGTGTAACAATCTTATGTTTAACATGTGATATGTCTCTATTATTATTCTTTTTGATACAAAATACCTAATTTTCGACAGCTTACTATGGACATGTTCTTCCACACCTGAATTATGGTATCATTTTATGGGGTGTTTCTTCACATTAGCAAGTGAAAGGGTTTTTATATTGCAGAAAAAGGTGATATGATTTATTGCCGGATTAAATAACTCAGAATATAGAAATATGTTTTAGGACTTAGAGTCCATCAATGTATATCTTTGAACTATTGGTGCATGTAAAATTCAAGTGTCATGCCATTCTGAATAAAGAGGTGTATAATGATGATACTAGATTCGGAAATTTGTTGCGATTAGGCCAACATAGGCTGCTTGCCGATGAGTCACGGCCCGTCTGACGCCATTCTTTCCGGTTTGTTATCGCTTTCCCGCTTCAGTGCTGTGTCATCTCTCGTGTTGTTTCTATTGATTTTCTATAGTACTTACAATGTTTATTATGTAGACTTTTAAAAGTTTATATATCACTTATTTCACTTTAAAAAAATCTCTTTATATAATATGTAATAAATGTTGACTTTTTTCGGATAATCCGACCTTTTTTGAGTTCCAACCATAACCCCAGTCCCGAAGGTGACGGATTAGAGGGGTTCTACTGTATTTCAAAAATACAATAAACTACTATAAAATAAAATTTAAAAGATAATAGAAACGAAAAACCTTTGTAAACAATATCTACAAAAATCTTTGCACACAAAGCGTAGTAACACAAATTATCGCCTAATTAGAGAAATCAGCACATTTATTTCAGCTTGATAGATTTGTGAAGTCATCTGTTCAAACAAACATAGAGGTTTAAAATGAACCACAGATTGTCAGCTTTCCACTGGTACAACCTCCATAAAATTAAATGAGTGGTTGAAAAATTGATTTCATTATACAATTCCCTAACTGTTAGAAACTGACAGTGCTGCCAACTGTAGGTTTAATAAAGTTACAGTAAAATTATTATTATTTTATATTACTAAATAGTTACGACGGTGTTACAAATCTTTAAAGTTTGTTATACTTACAGCCTAAGCAGTGCTTTGTAGAAAGGCCTTGTAAAGAATGCATCCAACAAATACTGATGGACCAAAGCAAGACCTAAGACTCTTCCACTGAATCTAAACCTGCGCAAAATAACACCAATTTAACTATTAAATACGATTTATTACTTCATTTAAAAAAAAAACATACCAGAATACTAACAGCAAAACAGTATATGACTGAAAGAAGATCAATAAAACCAAGGGTATTACAGGTTTTGTCCAAAAAGATGTTATCACTTATAAGGGATTGACTTTTTTTTAATAACACAATCTATGTACACAAGTCCAAATGAAACTTTTGCACTCTTTTGACCTGTACTCCTTGGTTCTCAATGTATGTAGGAAGTCTTTTCACCATACAGGCCATAGCTCGTTCACATATTTCCGTAGGTATAGAGTGGACAACTGTTGTTATGCATTCTTTAATGTCATTAATATCAGTAGGTCTTGTAGCACGCACGCGTTCTTTTACCATTCCCCATAGCCAGAAATTACATGGAGTCAAATCTGCTGACCATACTGGCCAAACCAAAAGGTCCACCTCTTCCAATCCAGCGCCTACCAAATGTTACATTCAGGTAAAGTCGAACCGTTAAGGAATAATGTGGTGGTGCACCATCTTGCTGGAAGTAACCTGATTTTAGGATACGGAGGGGAAGATTATCAACAACAAAATTCTGCAACAGATCTAGGTAAGAATCTCCCGTTACAATTTAATCATTAAAAAAAATATGGACCAAGTATTTCAAACTTCGAAATACTGCACCATTTGTTACCCTTCGGAGATGATCGAGAAGAGAACTTTCTTAGTTAATGGGGATTGTCTGTACTAAAAATAATGCAATTGTGTTTATTCACGTTTTTGACATGAAAAATGGCTTAGTCTGAGATAAAGAACCCAACATTAGTGTCTATGTGCGACATTTATAATAACACTTCTGCAGTTCGTATACGAGCAATTGTATCAGTGTCAGAAAGGGCCGTTATCATTTGAATATGGTACAGCATCACTCCCAGATCAAAGTAGAGGATTTTAAGACACTTGTACGCATGATCCAGTTTCCAATGCTTATCTCGTACTTGACTTTCTCGGACTCCTAATCATTGTGTTTTGAATTTTTATGATGTTATCTTCCCTTCAAATACTTCTTGGACGTCCACTGTTTCCTTTACATAGAATATAAAGCCATGTGAAGTATATTTGTTTTATTATTTTTTTAATGTGAAAAGATCTTTAAATTTGCTCTTATACTGGGGGCCATTTACAGAAAACCCGATAACAAAATCATGGGGTATAGTTTCTCCTTGAGGCTAAAAAACTATAGTTTATATCAAAAATCAAATCATACCATATGATTGTTGAAGAATCAAAGAATTTAGTTTACCTAGTGGTGATTGTGATGTTACACATGGGATGGAAAAAGATAACGTCTTTTTCAATGACGATGCTAGTACACTAGCTGTGGTAGTGGGTATGCAAGTAGATGATTGTACATGTATTCAATTTTATTTGTTATTATTCTCATTTCATATTTTTTTATTAATTTATTATTACAACAATTCACATAGTTGATTTTTAAGAAAATCAAGTAGTGTTTTGACTTTTCCTAGCATAGATACAGTCAAATAATTTTAAAAAAAGAATTAATATTTTCCCATAAAATGAAAAGTAGGTGTAAAGATTTTTCCTTTACACAATAAGAAAAAAAATGATTATTTCTTAATTGAACATGCTTTTCTGTGGCGTTTGTATTTTTTCAATTTTTGTATTTTCTTTTTTCTCTTTGAAAGAAATTCCTAAAAGGGAATTTCGCCTAGGAGATTTCTATTTATTTCAACTAGAGTATTTGATTGTAATATGTTATTTGAGACAGAATAAAAATTGCCGTCAATTAATAATAATAAATTTTCAAAAACTTTTCAGCTTCCACTTACCATTCATGTTGATTGTCAACGAAAGCTGACATAGGTGATACTTGTACAGTATATGTGTCATTGGCAGAGTATTCAAAAAGTCCATAGTATGGATTAAATAACTCTCTAGACAAAAGGAAGAAGAACTCTCGCGAAGGACCACCATAGTCGAGGCCTTCCTCGTGATCAAACTGAACGTAAAGTTTGCATTTTTGCAAGTCCTTTTTTGAAGCACACATTATTTTATTAAAAGCATCTTCTAGCAGATGTTCCCTTCGGATATGTAGTCTGTAATAAATAACAAAACTATTTCAGTATAATTATGTTCTCACAAATTATAAAGTTACAATTTTAAAACTGTCCTACTTCCTGTAGTTATGTAAATTACTATCAATAGATTACCATTGTACTGTAAATACAAAAAAAAAAATGGTGTTATTATTTGTGTTAAATGCTGTACAAGTTGCAATTTTTTCCCAATTTTCACCAAATTTGGTATAAATTATTCCTGTACGTGAATAAATTTATTACTAATAAAGTTTGGAAAATCATAAGTCGGTTTTGCAAATTTTTACTGATTTTTGGCTCTAGTAGTCGCAATTGTACTTTAGAAGACATATAAAACTACATTACATAAAAAATGTATAAAATCAGAAATCAGTTATAAATTTTTCTGTCTTTCGATTTCAGTATTATGTTACATAGTATTTTTGAACTTTCCATGTTTAATGCTAGATTGGTGAATAATTTGAGCCTTTAAAACGTGACTTTATTACGTGCAGAAATATTAGGGAAAATATGAATTAAAAACTAAGGTATAGCATCGATTCATGTCAGTGGTAGTACACTTTTTTTTTTTAACTTTACTAAAATAATTTAATAATCGATTTTCACTGCGTATTATTATTTTCTGTGGGAAAGGATGGGTGAGGGAGGGGAATTTATTTGAGAAAAGTCAGCAGTTCCACGTGTCTGGGTTTGGACATTATGTTCACCAAAACTTATTAAAATTTAAACTATTGAACAGTAAGTATTAAAGTAAGGCTGTGTAAGATATTATTCAGGCTGATAGTCAAATACAGCGCAGACTCCCAAGAAGAGCTATCTAAATGCCTTACAAATATTTGAAAGAAGAATTATGAGCGGAATCTTTGACCTTGATAGTGTAAGAGAAGGATGGCACGTACAAAGTAACAATGTATTTAAAGAATGGACGGTAAATTAAGGTGATGAACTAAGGTTCATAAAATCAATGACGTTAGGGTGGCTAGGACATATATTCTGCAATAGAATATGATAGTAAGTGCTAGATACCCAAATACAGACAGTTGAAAGAAGAAGTCAAGTAAGAAAACCGTGGCTGCAGAATGTTGAGGAGAACCGGTGATAGTTGATTGTCAGGAATTGAAGAAGGGACTTGCGACAGATCGGAGGGAGTAGGGATAGATTGTCTCGGAGTTCAAGGCTCATTATGGCGCCGAAGGTTTATCACTGTGAATAAGATGCAATTTTTATATCCATACTAGCTTTGGGAAAATTAATGCTTTACAGACTATTAAAAGAAAAATCCTTATATTAATTAAATTACCAAGTGGTAAATTTTTCAATTTAAACAAATATAAAATAATTAACTATGATTATATAAAGTATATCAAACTTAATAAAATTAGTTTTAGGATAACAACATTCTTTTCAAGATAATCGCCAATCTAATCTCCTACTATTGTATTTTAATACAGTAATGTATCCCTAATATTCATTTCAGTCTATTGTGGGCTACATTACACAGCTTCAATTTCCAGACATGCCAGTATTCTTTCATTCTCTTTGTTTGTCTTCTTGCAAGATTCCTCTCTGCACTTCCGTCATTAAAATCCTTCACCACAGAAACTTTTACTCTAAATTAATTATGATCTTCTATTTCCATCTCTCCTATTCCTGCTTTGTCCAGGTCTTTTTTTGGTTAGACATGTCTATAGAAGGAGAATCTTTTCTTCCACGTGATCATGACTATGTTTTCACATTTTTCATAAAGATCATAATTTTTTCTCAACTTATAGATGTGTAATTCTCCTGGTGTTTTTCTGGGTCTTAGCTTTCTTAAAAACTTCTATTCTTTACTTTCAATTTCTTCCAGCAGTTTTTTTTCGAAATCGTTACTGCTGCATATAGGCATTCTGGTTTTATTACAGTGTTGTGCCTAATTTTTGGTTTTATAGATAGGGGTTTTGATTTGTAAACATTTTGGTAGAGTATGTAGGCTGTTTTTAGCTTCCTTGTTCTCTCTTTCATGGGTAGTTTTTCAATGTTGTTTGGGGTGATTATTTCCCTTAAATATATGAAGCTCTGGCTATCTCCGTATTTGGTTTATATCATTTTGTCTTCGCTCCTTTTGACTAGACTCATGTATTCCAATTTTATAAAAATATTGTAGCCCTGTCTGTAAACAACTGTAAAGGACGGAAACAACTGTCTGTCTGTAAAGGGGGACGGAAATTTTTCTGAGATCTCAATACCACTGGCATAAGGGAACGAAGAAGAATACAAATGAAGCATATGATTTAAATTAAATTAATAAGTATCAATAAGTGAAATATTACAGAAAAGTTTATTTATTTAATATGTTTTTATCATTCAGTAATCACTTAAATGCGTTCAATTACTGTAATTTTAAATAAATCTATTTTACAATTTCTTGAACAAACAGAAAACAGTATGAAGGATACTTACAATACCTCAAACAATGATTTTAAAGGCACAAATTCGAACATTTTAGACTTTAAAGATTTATATCAATAACTTACTTGAGTTTGCCTGGTCCTTGTCCATAACCTTTGGATTCAAGTTTCCTATAAAAGTTACGTAATTTGGCTTCAAAATCTCTGCGGTAAGGAGCAGGTGCTCGAGCATTAGCACGAGACAATCCTGGAGATGTCTGTGGTGAAAGTTGTGGAGAACCTCGTGGAGATGAACGACTAGCGGGGACATAGCTCATAATCTCCTGCTCAAACAGGCTGTAACAGAAAACAAATAGTAATTGGTTAATATAATAATTAAATTACCTTTGGTTTCCGCCAGGTGACTTCTTTTTATATACACTTACGCGTTTCGAAGCGTACGCTCCATCTTCGTATTTATTGTATGTTTATTTAAGATTACTATCTTGGACCTTAATTGCCGTGCCGTGCCGTATCGTGTTGGAAGAGAAGTTTAGTTGGTCGTTCAACAGGTTGTATGAGTTATACTTAAATTTTATAATTAATTATAATAATGAGTAATTTAATTATTATATAAAATAAGTGACTTGGATACTATCAACATGATTCTTAAATTGGTTAATATTCATAAACATTGTTTATTATATTTTTTTTTTTTAACCTCTTATGCTGATGCAATTATTGAAGATTGTTTTGAGGTAGACAAAATTTTTCTACCAATAGCAAATAGACTTAACCTATTTACATTTTCAAGCCTAAGCCGAAGTATAGAGTGACTGTATACTTTGGCCTGAGCAACCAAAGCCATGCTATTTAATTCTATGGAAAATTTGTATGGGGATATACTCATTATTAGATAAACGCAACGTGTGTAATAGTTTTTCTAAACAACTGATTTCCATTTGCTTTAGAGGATATTTTATGAGTTACAGTACTGTAACCAGACATATATTAATGAACGATGATGTCATTTTATCATTCGTTGAGTCACAGTCTTACAAATTTTGTTTAAACAACTTTTGTATACCAATTTTGAAGTATTTTTTGTTATATGTATTTTTTATTTATATTTTTGAATATTATTTATAGTGAAATAGTGTTAAAATAAGTAAATAAATGTATTCAGTGATGTTATTTTTACTGTTGCACTTTTTATCAATACGATTAAAGCTGTTTTTTTTTTTAAAGTGGAACAACTCAAATAAACAACATAACTCTACCCTTTAATGTTATTCAGAAAACACAGTTAGATCTTTAAAATGACATAAAACTTTTATTCTATCTTTATTATTGTATGTTAAAATTTTGTTATCAAAGCCATAGAAAACGCCCAGGTTTCTAGGTCAAGTGTTTGCATGGGTAGCCAACCCTGAAAATATTAACAAGTTTAAAGAGCTACTTAGTTTGTATTGAAAAATTTAAGTTGAATGATAACTATTTGGTTTTCTTTACTACTAAATTATCTATGTGAAATACTAGTGAGTTCAAATTTAAAACACAAATTTGCATAATCTGTTCTTGTAAAGAGTTCAGACAATCATAACTCGTTGGACAAAATATCTTAAAATACATGTTTGAACTTTTATTATTTGTGATAGTTCCTTTTTTCCATCATTCCTGCGTACTGTAATCAACATGTCACAGTTTTAAAGAACATAGTAGTGTTGCACAGAGAATTATCATTAGATTTTTGACAAATGAAGCTGTCCAGATCTATTTAACAAAATCAGTTTGGAGAAGAGTATCTCTTTCAGTCTAGACTGTATGATTGGTGCAAGTCATTTAATTTCGGGTAAGAATTTTAAACAAACCATACGCTAGGTCAACCAGTGAAGACAAAAGCTGACTGACGATGCACTAATATGAGCCAATAGGAAAATCACCATCAATTTAAATCATTGAGAAATATGAAATAAGCACGGAAAGATCATTTTAAATTTAAAAAGGCAAATTCCAGGTGAGTTTTCTTCATTTTGAACGCACAGAAAACCTATTAGTTGCAGTCACGCAACTTCTGGAGCGTTGAGAAAAACATGGGTGCATTACTTCACTCTAGCATCAAACCTAGGAAGAATGTAATCCAAGTTCATGTCTGCCACAGAAGATAAAACCACATTTTCACTCTAAAAATTATTACGTTCACTTTCTTTCAGAATGCTTTACTTTGATTTTCTCACAGAAGGGAAAACCATCATTGCTGAATACTATTCTCAATGATTTTGGAATAGAAAATAAAACCAGCAATTTATTAAAAAAGGAGAGTTGTTCACCAATCAATTCGTTTCCAGCAGGACAATACTTATTTTGAAATGTTGCGGAAACGCAATTGTGATGTCCTATCTCTTCCTCCATATACTCCAAATTTATCACTATCAGATTAAAATACAGGACTATTTTAAAATAGTCCTGTATTACGCAATTTTCAATTTACAATCTTTAAAATTCAAAATATCGCTTGTAATAATATTCAACTATTTTTATAATTTTGTACCGGTTCTTATAGCGCTCTGTTTTCTTCTGAATTTTGGAATCTTGAACATGACTTTCTATTTAGTCCTGTTGAATTGTTGTTAATATGATGAAAGAGAAGGATGGATAGAGAAGGAAGATCTATCTGTCAACTCTTCCACTATCCCAAATCACTACCGATGACAAACATAACAGACACCTGCATAGTGGTCAATTTAAACCCGACTTGCTAGCTGATGTAACCCAGTGATTCGTCTGCATTGTTTATTGTGTCGTTTTACTATTCGTTGAATATAATTGAACGGTTTCAAAATATCAAGATATCCACCAATTAAAACAATTTTTGGTAGCTACTTATCTAAAACCACATGAGCTTGTAATTGGCTTATATACATCTGGTGATACATTAATGAAAAAACAAAATCGGAAAACAAATTAATACTCAAAAAAGAAACAGAAATTTACATCAATATATCAGCTGCAACCTAAATTAAAACACAAATGCAAAACAGAAAACAAGTCAGCATTCAAAAAAACTGTCAACCAATTTGTAAACACATACACAACAGTACGATATTTAAAATATTAGATTGTCTGTTGCACAACAGAACAAAACATAAACATGAGCTAATAAGTGACAACAAACTTCAACCTTGGTAACACAATCTAGACTAAAGAGAAGTCTATAGGCCTACAATATACCGTCATTTTCATTGTTTTACGTATTTCAATGGGGAAAAAAAACACAATTGTATGGTAAATAATTAGCCATGATTACCATTAAAATATTCTGCAACAACCAACACCCTTGATGATAACGAAACAATGTCCTATTCGTGTCTGAGGGTGGAGTAGATGTAAACATGACATACAAAATAATTACTAAACTAACAAATTTTGTACCGAGTATGATAATTTGAATTTTTGTAAATTTGTGGATAACTAAAATTATAAAGAAAAACTATTTACAATTTAGATATTTACATAAACAACTCGACAAATAAATATTGGAATATAACTACACAAACTTTCTTGTTCACCCCTCCCCACAATAAAACCGAACTAATTGTTATTAAAGATGTCAGTTTGTTAGTGGTCATCAAAAAGTGACACCGACTTTGAAAATTTTGATTATATATTAAAACAATGGCCTGCTTGCTTCACTTATGCCATAAATGTGTCCTGATCGTAATTGGCAATAAAATCTACCTTTTAATGATGGCGATCAAACTTTAATTTTGTTTTTGAATAAAAGAAATTAAATATAAACACACCTTTATGGTATTATTTTAGTTATATAGTCAACATTTTGATTTTCAAGGCCAGCTAACCATTCTTGTCCTTACAATCCAAATGATAGAGCTCTTGTGGCCAAATTAATACAACCAATAGTATTAGAATTTAAAAAATAATAAACGTATAATTATAACAATTATTAAAATAAAAATTAATTTTACATAGAAATAAAAAACGAAACAGGGAAACATTACGACTTCAAATAACAATACAGTAACTGGCAAACTCTGAAGTGCATATAATCTGACTCTTGTGGATCAAACAAGAAGGAGTAAAGACAACACACTATAGAACTGAATAAAACAAACTTTGATACTGAAACAAGAGCAATCTCCATTGTTAGTTATTATTCAATCGAAAATACAAACAAACGAAAAATAATTATCTTGTATACTTTTGAAAGACTTAGTAAGAAAATAAATCAAAACAAGTCGATGGTACCACCATGGTACTTAACCAGCCCGTTCATAAATGTAATGCCCTAAAGTTGGTTTCGTGAGCCTTGTAGGAAATGTACTGATATATCAAGGGGTCTTATCCAGTAGGTTCACTGTTGTTACACAGGTTTTCTGAACCTTCTAATTATGTATGGCTAGGCACTTGCGAACTTTGTAGATTAAAAAATCTCTTCACTTGTGTCGGTGACTCGATAATATCGGATATCATAACTTTGGTAGGTCAGAGTTTGAATTACATTTTCATCAATCTTATTCTATTAAACGAGCAAGGAATTGTATGTATGTATGTACCTATTTCCAGTCATTTTATCTCAAAAACGACTCTAACGATTTTCTCCATACTTTGTATATAAAGGATTTTCAACATCAGGAATCCAATGGACTTGGTCAAAATTTCGAGAAAAATCATTTTCTATGAGTTTTCACGATTCGAAAAATACACAGTAAAAATATATAGGAGAAATATTAGCTACTTCTATTAAACGAGCAAGGAATTGTTTGTATGTATATATGTATGTATGTATGTATCTAGGTATGTATGTATGTATGTACCTATTTCCAGTCATTTTATCTCAAAAACGGCTCTAACGATTTTCTCCATATTTTTTTTTATATAAAGGGTTTTCAACATCAGCAATCCAATGGACTTGGTCAAAATTTCGAGAATTAATAGAAGCAAGTCTGCTAAACAAATTAGGTGAAATTGCTGATGTTGAAAACCCTTTATATAAAAATATGGAGAAAATCGTTAGAGCCGATAATTCTACAAAAAAAGTTTTAAAATATATTTTTATAATTTTCATAATGGGAGAAATTATTGTACTTATAACAAAACCAAATAACTAATAACATACCCAATTTTGTATAGATGAGACAATAACCCTATCGGAGATCGGCTTTCCTGGTACTAAATTCATTATTTGTGTACAGAAATGGGGTTGGTACCATTACATGTAGAATAAAAATTTCCAAATTTGTAACTAATTTAGTGTGCACTTGAATAACACACGAGATATACAAAAACAACTGTTTACAATGGCTGCAATTTTCATTTACATTTTTCTAAATTTCAATAAAGTTGTATATGATCAGACTATAACCCCATATAACAAATTTCATGTTCCTTAATTTTTGTGCCCGCTATCATCCTTACATAGACGGTAATAGCGACAACGAAAGAAAAATCACGTTTTCAGTTTCCTAATGCCATCAACGATGAAGATCACTTAAAATAACAAAGATAGAAATATTTATCAATTAGCAAACTTAGGCCTACCGTATATTGAGTAACGCCTACAAGTTATCAGATCTGATTTCCATCCAATTAATAATTCATACACAATACCCAATCTAATCACATTATGTTTATTTATTCCGGGCTTATTTTGAGATCTAATAAAGTGGTTTACTTTAGGCCTACTTTCTTATTCACTTGAGTTTGATAGTTTTATCTTTGATAAGCTTGAGTATGCTACATTAATAGCCAAAAAAAGTCAAGTAGTTTTGATTATTTGTTGGCAATAATTTAATGTATAGTTATCTTTATCGATGAAACAAATAACTGATTGCTTTATCTGATAGGCCGACTTATCGTAATCTTAAATTTATTCATATCTAAGATTTTTAATACAAAAATTCCGCTGGAAATAAAGATTCAAAGTTAAAATTATTATGCAATCGCAACAATTCAATCCAGTTTGGGGGTTTTCAAAATTGCAATTGATCTACAGTGAAGTACAACAATTACAGTTCCTCTGCTCATGTGAAGATTGAAAATGGGGTTAGAACAGATGACATGACAGACACAGTATGGTACACAGATGATTCGCTGATAGGACAGAAATCTAGTTTTGGAGTGAACAGTTCGTCTCCCAAGACGGCCATCAATGCAAGTCGTACAGTTTTCTAATTTGAGATGTAAGCAATTTTTGCTTGTGCGAATCTAGGATTAGTTAAGTGCTACTGTGATAAACATAAAATAATTCTATCAAGATACCCAGGCCGCCCTCGAGGCTGATTCAACTCAAATTTCCTCAAGGATTGTTTTAAAAACCTATACACACTTGCATGTCTCAACAATAGTGTAACTTTACTGGGTACAGGCATGTCGAGGATAATGAGCGTGTGGACAAGCTGCCCGGGAAGAGTATATCGCTAACTTTCATGGGACAAAATCCTGTCTGTGACGTTAGTAAAAAATACTGCCTATAGTGGTATTACAAAATAGTAAACAGAGGAATATTGTCTCAAGACCCTTTATACCAAAATTACTCTGGAGAAAGATTAACCAAAAGACTTGTTTGTGTTCGATTTGCTGAGTGACTGGTGGGTTTGAGCAAAGGATGTTTTAAGCAAGTCACTGCACTTACTACAGGACATAACTATTTCAGAAAGAACTTACTTAACACCTACAGAATCAAGGCAGACGGTCCAATAAGACTACCAGTAACATTCTTCTGCATTGTGAGAGACTAGAGATAAAGATGTCTCTTTGGAGCATCTCAACCAGGGGATGATGCTGATGCTGGTATTGGACAAAAGCTGATAATTTCATTCAAGATTAAAGACTGATCTGTCTTGCTGCATCTACATTGATGTGCAGGGGCCCCCAAATCTCCCTCCAATAAAAATAAATATAATAGTTCAATTTTGTTAATGATAAGTAACTGTTATAAGCTCAATAACTCAAACTGAGGTAATTTTAACTTTAAGAATCATGTTGCTAGTATCCAAGTCACTACTGTTTTAACTAAACAATTAAATTACCTTAACGGTTTCCGCCAGATGACTTCTTTTTTAAAACACTTACGCGTTTCAAAGCATGCGCTCCATCTTCAGAGTTCTTTTTCTTTTCACTCAGTTGAGATCGTTAACACATTAAAATAAAACATAAAAACACACGGACATTTACATATATAAATACTTATTAATTTATATATTTATCGATATGATGCGCATCCCAAGTGTCGCGTTACGATAAGCGATGTATAAATTAATAAATATATATATGTAAATGTCCGTGTGTTTTTATGTTTTATTTTAATGTGTTAACGATCTCAACTGAGTGAAAAGAAAAACAACTCTGAAGATGGAGCACATGCTTTGAAACGTGTGTTTTAAAAAAGAAGTCACCTGGCGGAAACCATTAAGGTAATTTAATTGTCAATTAATTTTAACTATTTTTGATATCTTGAATAAAGTTTAAAATAAGAAATTTTTAAATACCTGCTCAATCATATTTAATTTTTTTAAACTGTTTACATCAAGACAAAATATATAACTCAGATTTTAATTGTAGATGAAATGATATCAAAACATGCACATAAACGATACCAAGTTATAGTTTAAAATAAATAATTCAAAACTTTTGAATTTAAACAAACTTACGCCCCTCTCCATCTCAGTACTTTATATCTATTTATAGTGTAAACTTTTTTTTTAATGTGTGGGAAAACAGTACAAATTTTGAGTTTCCCCTGCATGATTTGATCTTAGATCTCATGACATTGAAAAATATTTAAGACATAGGGATGACATGTGTCGAAAGGGGGGAGAAGCCATACTTGTACTCTATTGTCTTCTGGTACTTATTCCCCTCTTATAACTTACGCAGTTGATTTACTTGTCATTAGCGGCATCTGTGACATACACGTGTTAACAAAACGTCACTTTTACATCTCCCCATGTCATATAAAGTTGACTACTACGCCCACACAAATAATCCCAATTAAATGAAAGACTAATTAGAGTACGAGCAATAGTTGCATAGATCAAAGTTGTTTAGACAGCAACAAAAATATTGTTAGTTTATTAATTTAAATTTTTGAAATATAAAACTTTTCCCCACCAATTTACACGGATAGTTAAAACAATTGAACGATGATGTCACTTTAAATTACAGTACCTATAAAGTCGTGTGTAAGCACGACAAAAATCTTCCGACAACTTAACTTCTAACTTTAGAGAAAAATCTATGCAATGGTAAATTTTTAAGAAAACTCCAATTTATCATTTGAAGAAGTTTAAAATCATTAGAATGCTTACTTGTTTATACTTCAGCTCAAAGTTCTGTTTTCCTTCCTGTTTATATATAAATATTATGTAATATTGACCATTTCAAATGATAGTTTGAATGTTTATAAACAAATTATCCCCTATTAAACTGTAGCAATCTCAGAGGGACCCTAGCTGGACTTATAAAGAAATCTTACCAAATAGTAAAATCTAGATTAAAATGTAAACCAATTTATAACTAATATTTTCATGATTTTAACACCAGAGGTACAAACCGTTTACAATATCAGCCTAATAAACTAAATTTCAACAGAAAGTTTGTCGTCATCGGCTGTTGTAGCATTTATTATGAAAGTACAGATCAAATTAGACTGGAAGAAAATTTTAAGAAATACACTCGGTGACTGAATTTAGTAGCCATTCATATCATTCAATCACTCAGTGCTGTCAATTTTTAGTGTAACTTTTTTTTTTATTCACATTGTAATTTACTTCGGTAAATTCAATTAGTATTTTAAATGTATTGTTTTTGTTCTTTTATCACTAATTTACTGTACAGTTTCAGTATAGAATTAATGTAATTTCATTGGTGAAAAGTAACTACGGCCATACAAATGTAATTTTATCCTAGGCTGTAATAAATTTAATGAATTCATATAAGTTTTGTTCTCAAATGTGAAACATTTACTTGGCTAAAACGCTGTCTACTTTTTCTAGTCTGTTATTCTGCTGTTGGCGTGATTTGACACATTAAGCTTTTGATAACCTTGAAGTGATTATGAATAGATAACTGCAGTCACCATTTAATTAGTTCTTTCCTTTTGCTATATTGGTTAGCAAAGTAATAGTTCAACTATTACTTGAAGATAATTGTACTTGAGTACAGTCTGTATCACTTAAAATATAGTATTCAAAGTTTTATTAGCAGAGTTCCATAGAAATAAATATATGATACACTCACTCCTCCTCAAAACTAAGAAAACTGAACCATGGGTGTCGTCTTTGAAAAAATAAATAGTACCTAAATATGATATGGATGGCTTTTAAACACTTCCTCAGTAAAAATTGTATTTGAATAAAATAAGCTTTTAATAATAGCAATCAAAGTTCATTTTAATTTTCTGTCAATTATTCCTGAAACGGAATATTTTTTTACTTGTGACTTTTGACATGGCTTTGAGACACCAATCTTCACATTCAACTAAAATTTGAATGAAATCGGAATAGCCGATATTAAAAAATTACAACCAATCGAATTGTGAATGTAAACCTACAAACTCCAGTTGTTTTTATTACATTACAAACTGCTCTATGTTGGTAAAATGATGGTAAGAGCCTTACATTGTTTTTTTAGCTCATATTAAGTTTTTGAAATGGCTACCATTTACTTTTTGGCAGAAATAGATTCTGGACTCAAAAGCTTGTTGTACATTTCGTAACATTTCAGGTGTAATTATTAACGTAAAATTCACAATTCGATTGGTTGCTATGTTGGGTAGGATGAACTTAGAGACCTCTGGTTTGCGCCATTATTCTTATTTTGAAAAGACCTTTAAAATGAGGTATCACTCAATAGGGGTTGCTATTTAAAATTCTTGACTTACCCCCAAACTACCCCATTTTGGGGGTAAGGGTTGAAAATTTTGATACTTCAAAAAACTCCTCCTTTGGTTATCTAAACTTTCCCCAAAGCAAATCTGTCTATTTCTATTAATAAAAAAAAATAAGAGGGGGGTGGGACTTTATGGACACTTGGTATATTAAATAAACACACAAGTAGTGAACAAAAAAGTGTTTGAATGTTTTTTTTATTTTCTGGTTCTATACGAGCAAAATATATCCTACATGCCCATAGCAAATTTCATCTCCCTATCTTAATTTTTGTGGTTGGTAAATTGGTAAATTACTAAAATAATACATTTTTAATAAAATTTCGAAATGATTTTTTTTTTTTAATTTAGTAAGTAGGGTAAAGGTAGGTACCAATATTTCTGAAAGAAAAAAACTGGGCAAAACAATTCTAAATGTAAAATTGAGCATTAACCATGTAATTTGTCATAGACCCTACCATCCGTTGTCAGCTTCCACTTTGAGTAATTTAGGTCAAGTACAGTATTACAGAA
Source organism: Aphrophora alni (assembly GCA_963513935.1). Taxonomy (NCBI): domain Eukaryota; kingdom Metazoa; phylum Arthropoda; class Insecta; order Hemiptera; family Aphrophoridae; genus Aphrophora; species Aphrophora alni. Next base: position 19,198,672 of record OY740776.1, on the reverse strand, counting down.
TTTTTTTAAGTTACCAAGATCTATTTGTATAAATGTGTAATCAGTCACCTGTGTATTTGTGTTACTCTGGCAAGATGTCACCAAGATATAAAGCAGAATGCAGGGAAGATTTTCCCCCACTAGTGATACTACACCTCTGTTTCCATGGTAAAACCCACTCTTCCAGTATTTTCCCTTCAGTTGACTCAATCAAACCAATGCATTCTACACAAGCTAATGTATTTAGGTTAATAGATTTCGAACTGATGCCCTCAGCGACTCTAATAACTACAGGTTTGGCAATCCGGAAAGAATCCTAGCTGGAACTACACTTTAATGTAGTCTTTGGTTAGATCTCTCCCTTTCATTTTTCCTATCGCGACTCAACTAACCAACTACTGCTTTATCCGACCCTGCACTATTAGAGTATTCAAGGGCTAAGAATCTTATTTTATACCTTTTTTTATAAGGCGATGATGACCAAAGATGTTTTTTACTTTAAACAAGAAAAAAATTTTAAAAATAACTGATGACAGAGACGAAATTAAACTAACAGTAGATCACACATTCCATACGCTTGCATTCTTGTCATCTCGCTTCATTACTTTTCTGTTTTAGTATTAAACATGATCTGTAATAAGTATTTTAGTTTTTTTAAAGATGAAATATCATATAACCTAATCTAACTTATCATAGATGTAAACTATTTATTTGATAAGCATATTTTTGGTTCCAAGTCACAATTTAAATAAAATATTTAATTACCTTAGGTCCGTCTTGTGACTTCGTTGTTGGTTGCTTCTTACATGTTTCGAGGCCGTAACCCCATCATCAGAAAATTACTTTGTTCACTTTGAAGAACTCGTCATTGATTATATTAAAAAACACATTTAACACAAGAACATACACTGACACAAAAATAAAAACACATCATATGAGCTTGTCTGACATTGTTGTGTGCTCTATCATGTCTATCGGAGTACTGCTAGTTGTGAACAAAGTACTGAACAGAGTACTTTGTGAACAGAGTACTGCTACAAAGTGAACAAAGTAATTTTTTGATGATGGGGTTACGGCCTCGAAACATGTAAGAAGCAACCAACAACGAAGTCACAAGACGGACCTATGGTAATTAAATATTTTATTTAAACTATTTATTCATTACATACCGGTATATAATTAATTGGTGTATTTCTTAACACGAAACTCTTAATTTTACTCAATAGTCACCAGTGTGAATACAGTTTTACTGAGTAAAATAGTTTTACGTATTGAATAATTACGGCAATTAATTCTACAACTAGGCTAATTAATAACTTATATCTAGGACAAGTTAGGTATGGTTTTATAACTAAAAGCTTTGATCATACTTTGCATCATGGCAACTATAATAACATAATAACTGTATTAAGTAAGAATTCACTGAAAATCAAAATATACGTGATGAAAGATAGCACTCGGTAAAATCAACTTGAATTAATATAAATTTTAAGTTAAATTATATAAAGTAAAATTCGTATTATGTAATTTCATAATTATTTTGTTATATTGATGACATTCAAATCATTTCTTTCCTTTTTTGTTGAAAGACAAAAAAAAAACCTCTCATCGCCTTATAAAAAAAGAAAGAAATAACATAAAAGAAAAACTCTTGTATTCAAATAATCTGATCATATTTTTTGTTGGAAGACACTTTTCTAATAAGAAATAAGTTTGGGCAGGTCGTCACCTAGCCAGACATAATAAAACAAATACTTTTTACCTTGACGAATATATGTTTTAATAATAAACATCAAGTGATAAAGCATACACTAATTTGATGAACATAGTCATAAATATTAACGTAGGCTTTCGTAATCAGAGCTGGATTTAACCTAACAACAGTTGGATTCCCTGGTTTTTTCTACGTGTTATTTGACAGTGGTGAAATGCATTTTGGAAGTCTTCCGACAAACAATATGATCTGATTGTTTGAATACAAGGTAAATAGTTAACGATTTCATAATTTTTAATAGCAAAATCCAAGAACGATGTACAACTGATATTTACCAAAAAAAATCTAGATCCAACTAGTTTCCCGTCTGAGGGTATGTATTGAATAATGACAGCTGAAATCTCTAAAATACAAGGTAAAAACTCAATTCTTTCGAATTATCTTTAGGCGTAGACATCATAAATTTAAAAAAATATATATATATATATTTCAACAAATATAAGAAATGTGCTTTTTCAGTAATACCACTAAATCTTAAGAACTACAATTAAAAATCAAAATACTATATAAATTTCAAAAATACTCACAGACTGAACAAAATACTAAGAGTCTTTGTAACGACGCCCATAGCTGTCCCATAATGTCAAAATATCGCACAGACACTACAAACTTTCATTTTCCAAAGTGTACAGCATAAACCATTAACCAAATGACCTTTGCACTGTTTGAAGTGTAACAGTACAACCAGTTAAATAAACAGATTGTATCACTCAATCACCACATTAAAACTGTTTGAAAACAATTCCACTGACGCAGCACTAATTTCTTCAAAAATATTTGTTTTACATTATGATATTTAGAAGATTCACTTTTTGAAAATGTTTAAAAATAAGCTATTTTTTTCTTCATCGTTTATAATTTATTCCTCTATATGGTTATGTTATTTTCTGTTAAAATTCAAAATTGATAAATTTAATATTATATTAGACTTTTTTATCTTACACCTATGGGGTGATTTGGTTGAAATACAGGTATAAATTAACCGCACACAAATAATGTACTTAGTTTTATAACAAAACCAAAGGCCTGGTAAACAAAAGCATTCGATCACCAGCTTATGCCAGTTAATGGAGTTATCATGAAACAAACCGTCCAAAAACAAACTATAAACCTTCTAACTCCTTAATCCCCTAAACCAAATAAAAACCAACCTAACCTAATCAACATCACCAAAAAAGTGAATTCTGTATTTGTCAGTTAAAAAATTTAAATACAGTAAACCATGCACACTGTAATAGGCCCTAAACTTACATCCTTCATGCTGTAAACATGTCCTCAGAAAAATCATATTTGATTAAAATTGAGCGTTTACGACGACAGTCTAGTGTCATTTTAGTTTTTGCAAATTATTTCTGAAACATTTTTTTTTTTTTTTACTTGCAATTTTGCACACAGGTTTAATCTTCACATGTGAATAGAATTTGAAGTAAATCAGTAAGAGCCAATTTTGAGAAATTACCTCTTTATAATGGAATTAGGGCAATTTTTTTACCGATAACTCACGAACCAGCATTTTTAGAGAGATGATGACCAATACGTTTTTATTTGGATCTTTAGAAGCTACACTTGAATTAAATTGTATCTAAACATTGGAGCTGATAATGAGAAAATCGTAATTTATGTTTTTTCTGTAATGGCTGCTACCGCAAATTTTGAGTTATTGAAAAAATGGGGGGGAAAGTCCTAAGATTTGGCAAATATTTGCTTCATACCAAATTTTATTAAAATTAGTCGACACATTTATTCTGTACAGCACTGCACAAATGATAAGTAAACATAATTCCAGAAACTGTTTTTTGCACCTAGGAGGATCTCAAAACGGATATGAGGTAATCTGAAAAAACTTCTACTACATCGATTCATCACATAAATTTCTCCATACGACTTATATGTGAGAGAGTAAAAGTTAAAATGAACCATGCAATCACCTTGAAGGTTAAATATCTTAAAAACAGCACACCCTATTTTGATCAAATTACAGTATGTAAAGATTTATGACATGCCAAACAAACTTGATTTATTGTAGTATTTTTTTATTTTGAGTAATCGGAAAATCCAAATATTACTTTTAGAAATTTTGGGCTGTAATTTTGAATTTTTATTGTAGCTTGACCTATCCTTTTACTTTATTTTATTTTTTAATTGTAATTTAATTTAACGTAAAGTAGTAAAATTTAGTTAGCCTATGTTCTTGATTTTGTTATTTCAAGTGTGATGATATTAAAAATTAAAAAGTGAACTATGGTACATTTAAAATTAAACTACATTTAAAAATAAAAGAAAGAAATTTAACTCAAAGAAAGCTGTGGTTTGAAAAAACTACTTTTTAGTGAGGTAGTGAGCAATTGGCGCAACCTATCTTGATCAAATATGTTAAAATAATTCACAAGTTGGCCCTAATATGGACAAAACAAAAATTACAATTAAAGAGTAAGCCTAATTAGGAAAAACAAAAATTACAATTCACAAGCAGGCCTAATATGGAAAAACAAAAATTACAATTCCCAAGTAGCCCTAATATGGAAAAACAAAAATTATAATTCATAAGTAGGCCTAATATGGAAAAACAAAAATTATAATTCTCTAGTGTGCCTAATATGGAAAAACAAAAATTACAATTCCCAAGTAGCCCTAATATGGAAAAACAAAAACTATAATTCTCTAGTTAGCCTAATATGGAAAAACAAAAATTATAATTCATAAGTAGGCCTAATATGGAAAAACAAAAATTATAATTCATAAGTAGGCCTAATATGGAAAAACAAAAATTACAATTCCCAAGTAGCCCTAATATGGAAAAACAAAAATTATAATTCATAAGTAGGCCTAATATGGAAAAACAAAAATTATAATTCTCTAGTGTGCCTAATATGGAAAAACAATAATTACAATTCCCAAGTAGCCCTAATATGGAAAAACAAAAACTATAATTCTCTAGTTAGCCTAATATGGAAAAACAAAAATTATAATTCATAAGTAGGCCTAATATGGAAAAACAAAAATTATAATTCATAAGTAGGCCTAATATGGAAAAACAAAAATTACAATTCCCAAGTAGCCCTAATATGGAAAAACAAAAATTATAATTCATAAGTAGGCCTAATATGGAAAAACAAAAATTATAATTCATAAGTAGGCCTAATATGGAAAAACAAAAATTACAATTCCCAAGTAGCCCTAATATGGAAAAACAAAAACTATAATTCTCTAGTTAGCCTAATATGGAAAAACAATAATTACAATTCCCAAGTAGCCCTAATATGGAAAAACAAAAACTATAATTCTCTAGTTAGCCTAATATGGAAAAACAAAAATTATAATTCATAAGTAGGCCTAATATGGAAAAACAAAAATTATAATTCATAAGTAGGCCTAATATGGAAAAACAAAAATTACAATTCCCAAGTAGCCCTAATATGGAAAAACAAAAATTATAATTCATAAGTAGGCCTAATATGGAAAAACAAAAATTATAATTCTCTAGTGTGCCTAATATGGAAAAACAATAATTACAATTCCCAAGTAGCCCTAATATGGAAAAACAAAAACTATAATTCTCTAGTTGGCCTAATATGGAAAAACAAAAATTATAATTCATAAGTAGGCCTAATATGGAAAAACAAAAATTATAATTCATAAGTAGGCCTAATATGGAAAAACAAAAATTATAATTCATAAGTAGGCCTAATATGGAAAAACAAAAATTACAATTCCCAAGTAGCCCTAATATGGAAAAACAAAAATTATAATTCATAAGTAGGCCTAATATGGAAAAACAAAAATTATAATTCATAAGTAGGCCTAATATGGAAAAACAAAAATTACAATTCCCAAGTAGCCCTAATATGGAAAAACAAAAACTATAATTCTCTAGTTAGCCTAATATGGAAAAACAAAAATTATAATTCATAAGTAGGCCTAATATGGAAAAACAAAAATTATAATTCTCTAGTGTGCCTAATATGGAAAAACAATAATTACAATTCCCAAGTAGCCCTAATATGGAAAAACAAAAACTATAATTCTCTAGTTAGCCTAATATGGAAAAACAAAAATTATAATTCACAAGTAGCCCTAATATGGAAAAACAAAAATTAAAATTCATAAGTAGGCCTAATATGGAAAAACAAAAACTATAATTCTCTAGTGTGCCTAATATGGAAAAACAAAAATTATAATTCACAAGTAGGCCTAATATGGAAAAACAAAAATTAAAATTCATAAGTAGGCCTAATATGGAAAAACAAAAACTATAATTCTCTAGTGTGCCTAATATGGAAAAACAAAAATTATAATTCACAAGTAGGCCTAATATGGAAAAACAAAAATTATAATTCATAAGTAGGCCTAATATGGAAAAACAAAAACTATAATTCTCTAGTGTGCCTAATATGGAAAAACAAAAATTATAATTCACAAGTAGGCCTAATATGGAAAAACAAAAATTAAAATTCCCTAGTATGCCTAATATGGAAAAACTAAAATTATAATTCCCTAGTATGCCTAATATGGAAAAACAAAAATTACAATTCACAAGTAGCCCTAATATGGAAAAACAAAAATTATAATTCATAAGTAGGCCTAATATGGAAAAACAAAAACTATAATTCTCTAGTGTGCCTAATATGGAAAAACAAAAATTATAATTCACAAGTAGGCCTAATATGGAAAAACAAAAATTATAATTCATAAGTAGGCCTAATATGGAAAAACAAAAACTATAATTCTCTAGTGTGCCTAATATGGAAAAACAAAAATTATAATTCACAAGTAGCCCTAATATGGAAAAACAAAAATTATAATTCATAAGTAGGCCTAATATGGAAAAACAAAAACTATAATTCTCTAGTGTGCCTAATATGGAAAAACAAAAATTATAATTCACAAGTAGGCCTAATATGGAAAAACAAAAATTAAAATTCCCTAGTATGCCTAATATGGAAAAACTAAAATTATAATTCCCTAGTATGCCTAATATGGAAAAACAAAAATTACAATTCCCTAGTAGATCTAACATGAAAAAATAAAAATTACAATTCACAGTAGGCATAATATGACAAATCAAAAATTGCAATTCCCAAGTAGCCCTAATAAGGAAAAACAAAAATTACAATTCACAAGCAGGCCTAATATGGAAAAACAAAAATTACAATTCCCAAGTAGCCCTAATATGGAAAAACAAAAATTATAATTCACAAGTAGGCCTAATATGGAAAAACAAAAATTATAATTCTCTAGTGTGCCTAATATGGAAAAACAATAATTACAATTCCCAAGTAGCCCTAATATGGAAAAACAAAAATTACAATTCCCAAGTAGCCCTAATATGGAAAAACAAAAATTATAATTCACAAGTAGGCCTAATATGGAAAAACAAAAACTATAATTCTCTAGTGTGCCTAATATGGAAAAACAATAATTACAATTCCCAAGTAGGCCTAATATGGAAAAACAAAAATTACAATTCCCAAGTAGCCCTAATATGGAAAAACAAAAATTATAATTCACAAGTAGGCCTAATATGGAAAAACAAAAACTATAATTCTCTAGTTAGCCTAATATGGAAAAACAAAAATTATAATTCACAAGTAGGCCTAATATGGAAAAACAAAAACTATAATTCTCTAGTGTGCCTAATATGGAAAAACAATAATTACAATTCCCAAGTAGGCCTAATATGGAAAAACAAAAACTATAATTCTCTAGTTAGCCTAATATGGAAAAACAAAAATTATAATTCACAAGTAGGCCTAATATGGAAAAACAAAAACTATAATTCTCTAGTTAGCCTAATATGGAAAAACAAAAACTATAATTCTCTAGTGTGCCTAATATGGAAAAACAAAAATTAAAATTCCCTAGTATGCCTAATATGGAAAAACTAAAATTATAATTCCCTAGTATGCCTAATATGGAAAAACAAAAATTACAATTCCCTAGTAGATCTAACATGAAAAAATAAAAATTACAATTCACAGTAGGCATAATATGACAAATCAAAAATTGCAATTCCCAAGTAGCCCTAATAAGGAAAAATAAAAATTATAATTCCCTAGTATGCCTAATATGGAAAAACAAAAATTATAATTCACAAGTAGGCCTAATATGGAAAAACAAAAATTACAATTCCCTAGTAGGCCTAATATGGAAAAACAAAAATTAAAATTCACAGGTAAGCCTAATAGAAAAGTCAAAAATTACAATTCAAAAGTAGGCCTATAGGGAAAAACAAAAATTACTATTCACAAGTAGTCCTAATATGGAAAACAAAAAATAACACCATGGTGATTAATTTGTGAATTGTCAACTTCTTATACAGTTTGGATCAAAAACCTTTACATTTTATCAAAATTTCATAGAAAACGTTTTGACTGCTTTTGAGATATTCAACATTCTAAATCGGGTTCCATAATTAATTATTCACTTTCTTATTGATGATTATCAAACCAGGGTTTTGGGGGTAATAGATAGTGAATGGATGATTTGTTTAGAAATTTAAGGGACCCAAATTGTACCAAATAAAATGACATTTAAGACAAATCTTGTTCTGTAAATATGCCTACATAACAAAAATTAATTCAAATTAAAGTAAGCTGCAGAGACCTACATTGTCTCACAACCTAAGCGCAAGTTAGGCTATCCCATTTTTCAAAATAAATTTGTCTTTGTCATTACAATACTATTACTTAGGCTATATGCGAAAAAGTAAAAAAACGGTACAAAAACATTGCACCAACTTTCTAACTTACCCACCAATAAAACCAATTAAAAAATAATCAAAATTCTACATCACAAAAATTGTCATTTTCGGTAAAAAAGTGAAAGTGAATGGTGTTCTGATAACATATTTAAATTGGGCTTACTTTACGTATCATTAACACGTTCTCATCCTAAATCGCATTTGAAAATCGAGGTCCTTTTTTTACAATTATTCCTTAATCGAAACTAATTTTTTCTTGAAATTTTTCATACAGGTTTGATATTTTACATATACATTACAAAATTTCACATTACGGGACTAATTCTCAAATTTCATTAAAATTTGACGAAATCGGTAGTCGATTTTGATAAATTACATCACGAATATATATTTTTTTACTGATAACATGAACCGGCAATTTTAAAAAGATGGCGACCAATGCGTTTTATTTGTGTTCTTAAAAGGCTACACGTGAACAAAATTTTGTCAAAATTGTTAGAGTCAATTTTGTGAAAACCGTAATTTTGTGTTTTTTTTTTTTTCAGGGAGTATTCCCAAAAGGGTATTAGGGAGTAATAAAAAAATGAGGGTAAAAAGTCCAGAGATAAGCCAATATCGTGCACATACCAAATTTGATTACAGCATTTTTGCTGTAGAGCTCTGTATTCGAGAGAAAAATTTTCAAAAATTGTAGGACTCAGGAGACTTCAAAATCGATTTTTTGACCCATTACACAACTTTCTCCATTGCTACTATATATATGAGAAATAAATAACGGAAAATTAAAAATGAAATCTTTAGGTTCGTTATAAAAGGGCCGGCCTACTTATATATTTAAAAAAAAACATATTAACTTAACCTAAAATTATTTACTTATATAATTTTTTTTTTTAAACTATCTCTCCTGATTAATTTATTTTTAGTGAAAAACTATTTGAAATTCTTTTTCGCTCATTACTATCAATTAAAACAACTACAAATCAAATGATTGACTAATGCCGAATTAAAACAACAACTGACTAATAACTATAATAAACAATAATTACAAACTATAATCACACAAATTCACTCATAAAAATCACTTCAAATTAGCAACATAAAAAAAAACACTCTTAAAAAACCGCATTAAATATCACTGTTTAATTAAGGAGTCTGATTCATTTATTGACACAATGTTGTGGAATTATTGGCGGTTTTAGATAAGACTAGCGCTAGATAACAAACTGGACAACTTAACAACCGAGTGAGGTTATGATACCGACTGAACTGAATGGCAACTACCAACGCGTGGTGTGGCAGGGTTTATTATTAAACGATAAAAACTTCCCTACTCTGTCCCTTCTCATGCAGTGTTGCCAATTCAGGGACAAAATAAACTAAGCTTTTTATATTCGAAATATATCACGCAAAGCTGGGATTCTGAACCATTAATTATTGTAAACTAACAGTACATCAAAATCGTGTTGTTTTGTTCGTTTAAATTTATACATGTGTGTGTTTACGCATTTGTAACTATAGCTATTTTTCAGATCTTTTGATTTTTGTAACAGTGTTTATTCTGGCAAATGTTGTCTACAGCCCAAACGCTTTGATTGATTTTAATCAAATTTAATATAGGCCTATAGGCGTATTTTTATATCTCGGGAGTTATTTTCTTCTTCAATTTTATAACCTAAAATTTTGAGTAATAAAATCTGACAGTTTTGATGTAATTTTGCTTAAATATAGCCTCTTTATACTCAAATAAAACTTATAGATAACCATCTTTCACTGTCGATCCAAAAATGCTATTTTCCGTCTGTCCGCCCATTTTGTTTTTTAGGGAAAAATTTTTTTGGAAATAAATTAGATATAGATTTCAAATTTAAACATATGGTATGAACTTTTGGTACTTACGTACCGTATTAACGCCACCGCAGCAGAAGTAGCTAATGGGCATGCGCCAATATTTGCTTACTTTGCGATATAATTATATATCACGACAGGTTTGGCCAGGTAGCTATATATATATAATCACCTGGCCAAACCTTTCGTAAGTTTATTGAAGTTAATAATTTGAAATTAGATCATGGATAAACATGAGCTTTAAAAGTGAAGTGCCTCCAATCTACGCCTAAAATTTTTGCGACAAATCATAAAATGAAAGTATATGAATCTCAAAGCTGAAAAAAAAGGAATTCTGTTTCCCTTAAACCAATTTGCTCTTTATTGGCGCATGCGCATTAGCGCAACTTCTGCTGCGGTGGCGTTAATACGTAAGTACCGAACTTTTTTATCAATGTAGCAAAAACTAGGACCTTTGTTTTATACGTTTTCAAAATTGAGACTGTTTAAAATTTTTAATAAATAACGAATATGTCAAAACCTTATACTTCACAAAAAATGTACAAGAGGCCAAAATGTTTTCTTTTTTAATGAAAAATAGAATAAGTTTTCTAATTGTTCAGTAGCTTACAGGATAACAGTTATTGTCAAAAAACTGAAAACAATTTCTTGGTAAAATTGTCCACAACACTCAATATTAGCATAAAAACAATATATTTTTAGAAAAAATATAGTAATAACCCTGTGGGTAGTTAAGGGGCAAAAACTATTGTTAAAAAATTAATTTTTTTTTGAAATATTATGTGTGTGATATCAAATAAAACTAGAAATTATTGTGATATGTTGGCGCTAGGTCAGGTATGTCCCGTCCCCCCCCAACTTAAACACGGCTTGACTTATAAACCTGAAACATTATTTGGCCACACAATGAGAAATGCGTAGCGTGTGTTTTAAAAGCAGTTTTGTGAGAAACAATTCAACAGTCATTAAAAGATGGATTGCATTTTTATTGGTTTCTCTTTATTAGGGTAAGTAGGTATAAGGAACCTTATAATTACACATCCTTGACACTACACAAAGGTGAAAAGTAACATAATTAATTTAAAAAATCAGATTATAACAATCAGTAAAGCTACTGAGAATTTTTATATATTTAGATCAATCTTATAAGTTATTGTAGATCATGTATCACTGAAGATCGCGACTTTGTCGTTGAAACGCGTTTGATTAAGTAAATGTACAGTAGCCTCCGACTAAGCGTGTGTCTGGTGTAAGGGGCGTGTCCTCCCTTCTACTTGCTTCCCTAGCCTGACTTGACAGTACAACCCATTCCAAGAAAACTAGCTACACAAATTACTGCTTAGCTAGATTTTAATTCCTAAAGTTACAACTTCGTGACAGACTTTTGTAAACGTTTTATTCTTATTTACACCGATAAAAGAAACGAAAGTAGGGTACGCGTTTACACAGAAGTATTTGAGGTCTATATTTTTTTATTGGGGTTGTACCGCTGAAAGTAAACGCAACAAAGTGTGGGCGCCCCTCTTTTCCTCTCCACCCCAGACACATTCCTACCTTGAGGATACTGTAACTTTTGTGAGATCTTGTGTTCGAGTTTTTTTCTATCTTTATCTCGCAAGTCAAGTTTAATATTTATAAACGAAAGTTGTAGACCCAGCTAGGTAACTTGGGATTGCCGCCCCCCCCCCTGAAGTTGCTTTCGACAAGTTTTTAAATCAGTTGGAAATATCGTAACTTGTATTTGAATTCCCCCTTTGTTTAAAGGCTGTTGATATGCAAAAGAACTCCTACAAAAGCTTTGCGCACAGATGCGTGAAGTATGTTTTGTGCAGCTTCCATGATGTGTGACAGTAGCATCGTGTTACACAAACTACATCTGTGAGTGACGCTGCCGAGGAAATGTCACGATGCTCCGTCGTGTTACACATGGTGATTTGGTGACTTGTTAGGATTCGATTTTTTTTCTTCCTGGCGTGATTTGTGTATCAGAAAGATTACTGACCTAAAGTTTTTTTCATGGCTTTTTATTTACCATGGTGTGTTTGGTAGTCCCAACAAATTTCACAAGATCACACAAAAATTACGTTTACTTAATCAAACGCGTTTCAACGACAAACTCGCCATCCTCAGTGATACTAAACTATAACTATAAACTATAAGCGCGTAAAATTTTCAGTAAAATAGAACCATTTTCACTTTGAAAAGTAATAATGTTAGTGTATTTATTTAGTTTTAAACAGACAAAAAAAAAGTGTTTTCGGGAAAAAAACCTGAAATATTCTAAACACTGTTGTTGGATTGTTGTTAGGCTAACAATTAACAGTCAAAATGTATAAAAACTTGCCCTTTCTTTTGAAATGACACTTCAGTTTATATGGCAGTTTGAGAATAGAATTAATTTTAAATTATATTTTTTATTTAACAATAACAGTTTTTACTAGACTAACATAAAAAATTCCTATATAGAATACCCATTTCTCTAAACGCGTAACTTATCTTCAAAACTCTTTTTTTTTAAATTTTAGCCCAGTTTTCTCTTTACCTTTAATTTAAAATATTAAACTCAAGTGTCTTATATTAAGAACTGACATTTCGACGCTTTAATTGGTTTGGAGAATAGGTATGCCAGAAAGTTACTACAATATTTTTGTGTAGCTCCGTATACACGGACCAGCGAAATAGATTTGACAAACCTAACCTAACCTAATTTATTGTACCAGTTTGTATAAGGATAAATATCTAATGTACATCCCGTAGCGATTTAATATTGAAATTTAATTAAATAGTGCTCTGCATACTCAATTTTGAAACAATTGGATCATCCTTTAGCTGGGTAGACCCTTTATAAGTATTAAAAACCATTATTTCTGTCTAAAATAAGCAATTTAAAAGTGCGAACCTTATGAGGTTAGGTCATATCTGTCTATGCTAATTCCTATTGCACGATGGTGAATATATTATTTAGTGTCTCATCGCTCGATGTTTATATTCATCCGCGCAAATAGGTCTGGTTAGGTAATTATCTCCTTACCAGACCTTTAGTTCCTTTACTAGGTCAATATACAGGGTGTTCGAAAATCACAAATTATCAATACATAAATATTATTTTATTTTCAAACATGTAGGCTACAAAATGAACACTTTTTAAAGAAACAAAACTTTTGTGATTTTATGATATTTATTACAGTTTTAAAATTGTTTAAATGGAGAAAACTGTAGGTATAGCATGGAAGAAATTAATTTCTCTGTTATTCTTCGTCCAAAATAAGCTTAATAAGGTATCGTTGGAATCTCCATAAAACTTACTACATTTTAGGTATCTTGCAATTTTTTGTAAAATTAACGGTTTTTGTGAAATTTGCCGTCAAATATTTAAAATAGCCGCCATTTTGAAACGGTTAAAGATTATTTTTATTCATATTTTGCACAAAGATAGCGGCCAATAAGATGAACATTTTGTGCCGAATCTCAACGCTGTAACTCAAACCGTTAAGGAGTTATGAATTATTTTGTAAAAAACACATACAGACAGACAGACGCTAAACGAATCGAGATAGGACATATGTCTATATAAACTTTTTTGCTTATTTTTAACCTAGGAATCACTACGTAAATTATTGCCACACATTTTTCGAACACCCTGTATATATAGATATAGGCTCATTGCGTATTCTGAATATCGAATGCAAACTTGTAAATTGCTTATTTTTGAAATAAATATTAATATATTAATACTAGAAAAGGGGGTAAATATGCATTATATGTATGTATATAACGTAATATGAAGAAGGCATGTCAGACGAAACTTCATTCTCGATGTATTGGGCAATGTAAATACAGACGCAGATTTACATTAACTACAGCAAAGTACAATCCATACTTGCATAATTGTTATTTTCTTACATACATAATGTATTTGGTGCATTGAAAATGGTGTTGACACAAATGCCATAATCACTAAGATGTGAATTCTACATAATAAGTTACGTATTTAAAGATTTCACAAAATATAAGCAAATATTCAACACGTATGGTACAATGCACATTTACCGAAAAGAGTCACCCCAGCTAAAGGATAATATAATTGTTTCGAAATGAACTATATAAAACACGATTTCAATAATCAAATCGATACTGGATGTATACTACACTCGCCCACGCAAGTACCTGTTTTTGCAGTTTATTTTCAGAATTGTTTAAACCCCTCTACCTTCAAGAAGGTCCTATATACTGGCAAAACTATTTCAAAAATAAAACCAAACCGTGTGAGGTGTCTCCCCTAACGAGTATGTGTTAGAAATAGGTTAGGCCAAACCTCATTAAGTTATCGCCGACTGGGACTATAATTAACTATTACCAAGGTTTGTGACGCGAGCAATTCGACAATGTAATATCCATGCACATGTAATTAGCCGGGTTGTGTTGGACATGCGGTTTTTATTATTCAATGAAATAATGTCAAATCCCACAGTATTGTAGTCAAGGCAATCGGTTTTGATGAAACTAAGATGTCCTTGAAGAAACAATAAGCGTGTGACATGATTCAAGAAAATATATACAAAAGTTCCAGAAACGGTATAAGTTTCGTAAACAAATTATACACATCAAAAAATGGGTACTTACGTATTAACGCCACCGCAGCAGAAATTGCTAATGCGCATGCGCCAATATTTGCTTACTTTGCGATATAATTATATATCACGACAGGTTTGGCCTATATAATCACCTGGCCAAACCTTTCATAAGTTTATTGAAGTTAATAATTTGAAATTAGATCATGGATAAACATGAGCTATAAAAGTGAAGTGCCGCCAATCTACGCCTAAAATTTTTGCGACAAATCATAAAATGAAAGTATATGAATCTCAAAGCTGAAAAAAATGGAATTCTGCTTCCCTTAAACCAGTTTGCTCTATATTGGCGCATGCGCATTAGCGCAACTTCTGCTGCGGTGGCGTTAATACGTAAGTACCAAAAAATGTAATAACAGCACAATTTTTGTCCACTTACTAAACATGAAATCATAGTACTTACCCTGCCCCATCATTGCAAAATAATAGGAGTCCTCTAAATAGAATACGTAGAATTGGCTTCTTGGGCCTTGTAGGAAATGTTAAATTCTATTAGCAGAACTAGACGTCATATCCAGAAAGGTAAGTTTGTTTAAAACCCCCTACGATCACAAATAGCGAAGTTACCGTTAAAAATGTAATTTCTAACCTCCCAAGAAAATTTAATATTCGCGTAGGCCTACTAGATCTGGCAGAGCGAGACACTGAAACGAGCGTAGCGAATGCAATTTCTTAATATATAAACAATTATGAGGTTCAGAAACCTCTGTAAAAACAGTTTTAAACAAATCTACCCTACTGGATACGACTCCTTTATTTACTAATACATTTTAACGTTCGAACTTTTGAACATTACATTTTAGGGGATTTATTTATTAGGCTACATTTTATGTTAGGGCTGGGTAAATACCCTGATGGCGCCTATGAATTGTTTTATAAGGTGATGATGACCAAGCTGTTTTTCGCCTTCAAACAAAAATATCTTGGTTTTGCCTTCTGGAGCAACCTCAAATGGAAATCCTTGCTCCTATTGACTATTAATTTTGATGTTTAAAATAAGCTAGCTGTCAGTGAATATTGAGGGGTTTGATTGAATTAAATTGTTCAGTAGGGGTAGGTGTTCTACAGACTAATTACTTCTTTATCAAAATCTTTTCAGGAGTGGGGATAAAAATAGGGTTTCTGATGCAGCGCATGACGCAGAAGTTTTCTGCAAGGTAAACATAACCTCGAATTTAGAACAGCTGTCAAGTAAAATCATATGACAGTTGTAGGCTATATATCAATCTAGGGAGAATCTAAATGCAGAATAAAAAAAGGCTGTTTTGAAGCCAAAAGTACCATTTCCGGGTTAGAATGAATCACACCAGATGCGTTGTTAACAGGGATTTCGGATAGAGAGCGGATGAGTCAGACCAAGCGTGTTAGTCCAATAAAACAAAGAAATAGAATAATAATTGCTCCGTTCTTGTTTTAATGACGAATATGCAGGAAGCTCTGTCACTGTTGCTAACCAAGTCATCGTAAAATGATTAAATATATGCCTAAACAGTGCACAATAGGGCCCAGTGGCATCCACTGCAATCAGTCTTATAAGATCTGTTGTTCTGAGGCTGTTCCTGTAAACTGCACTACTGTACTTCCAACTCTAGTTCAGTATCTTTCTTGATCTGTTCTGACAGCTCTTTTACACCTTAACTTTCCCCTTGCTATATATTATGTTCATCCTCCCCCCCCCCCCTTTTTCTTATATTTTCAGCGTAACATTTGAAATGTATAGATTAGGTTAGGTTATGTTAGGTTCTCTTATGTTAGGTTAGGTTAGGTTCTGTGTTGTTATGTTAGGTTAGGTTAGGATATGTTATGTTAGATTAGGTTATGTTATGTTAGTTTAGGTTAGGTTAGGTTCTGTTATGTTAGGTTAGGTTAGGTTAGGTTAGGTTCTGTTATGTTATGTTAGGTTAGGTTAGGTTCTGTTATGTTAGTTTAGGTTAGGTTAGGATATGTTATGTTAGATTAGGTTAGGTTATGTTATGTTAGGTTAGGTTAGGTTAGGTTCTGTTATGTTATGTTAGATTAGGTTAGGTTATGTTAGGTTAGGTTTTGTTATGTTAGTTTAGGTTAGGTTAGGATATGTTATGTTAGATTAGGTTAGGTTATGTTATGTTATGTTAGGTTAGGTTCTGTTATGTTATGTTAGGTTAGGTTCTGTTATGTTAGTTTAGGTTAGGTTAGGATATGTTATGTTAGGTTAGGTTAGGATATGTTATGTTAGATTAGGTTATGTTATGTTAGTTTAGGTTAGGTTAGGTTCTGTTATGTTAGGTTAGGTTAGGTTCTGTTATGTTATGTTAGGTTAGGTTAGGTTCTGTTATGTTATGTTATGTTATGTTAGGTTAGGTTCTGTTATGTTAGTTTAGGTTAGGTTAGGATATGTTATGTTAGATTAGGTTAGGTTATGTTATGTTAGGTTAGGTTCTGTTATGTTAGTTTAGGTTAGGTTAGGATATGTTATGTTAGATTAGGTTAGGTTATGTTAGTTTAGGTTAGGTTCTGTTATGTTAGGTTAGGTTAGGTTAGCTCACTCGTGCTGATTGGGTGATTCGTATAGCACAAAAAGTGTACCATACGGAGCCTGTAGGATATTGTGATGAGCGTCATAATGGTACGTACCCAGCCCACGAAATAATACAAACAGATCGTTTAAATGTAATGTCCAATTTTTTTTAAATTTATTTATTTTATTTTTTTATTGTTGCTTTCTTGGGGCTTGTAGGAAATGTTAAATTGTATTGATAGATCAAGGAGTCTTATCCAGTAGTATAAGTTTGTTTAAAACAGTTGTTACACAGGTTTTTTGAACCTCGTAATAATTGTAGTATATGAGGTCAAAGACCAGACGGGCCACGTAGATGTGTATATGTAAAAAAAAGTCCCCATTCGCTTCGCTAGTGTCTCGGATGTACCAAGCTTCTAAGCTGTAGAGGTTAGGTTAGGTTCAGTTATGTAGGGTAGGTTATGTTATGTTAGGTTAGGTTATGTTATGTTAGGGTAGGTTATGTTATGTTAGGTTAGGTTATGTTATGTTAGGGTAGGTTATGTTATGTTAGGTTAAGTTATGTTATGTTAGGTTAGGTTATGTTATGTTAGGTTAAGTTATGTTAGGTTCAGTTATGTTAGATTAGGTTATGTTATGTTAGGTTAGGTTATGTTAGGTTATGTTAGGTTAGGTTATGTTAGGTTAGGTTAGGTTATGTTAGGTTCAGTTATGTTAGGTTAGGTTATGTTATGTTATGTTAAGTTATGTTAGGTTAGGTTATGTTATGTTATGTTAGGTTAGGTTAGGTTATGTTATGTTATGTTAAGTTATGTTAGGTTAGGTTAGGTTAGGTTAGGTTATGTTAGGTTATGTTAGGTTAGGTTATGTTAGGTTAGGTTAGGTTATGTTAGGTTCAGTTATGTTAGGTTAGGTTATGTTATGTTATGTTAAGTTATGTTAGGTTAGGTTAGGTTATGTTAAGTTATGTTAGGTTAGGTTAGGTTATGTTATGTTATGTTAAGTTATGTTAGGTTAGGTTAGGTTATGTTATGTTATGTTAGGTTAGGTTATGTTAGGTTAGGTTATGTTATGTTAAGTTATGTTAGGTTATGTTATGTTATGTTAGGTTAGGTTAGGTTAAGTTATGTAAGGTTAGATTAGGTCACTCTTGCTGATTGGTAAGGATCCAGGGCATGCAAGAAGAGACTAAGACTAACGGATTTCCTTACGGGGCAGACACACTCAGAGGAGATCTTGGGACAGATGATGGGATCTGTAGGGTACTAAGTGAGGGTGAGAAGACCCAGCACTACTTACTAATAGACTGCAAAGCTGTAGCCATTAAAGGAGCTTTGGGAAAATACCAATTAGAAGTGGAAGATCTACCATACCTAAAATCCCCTTCAAATCATACAGTTTATGGTGGATACCGGTTTGGAAAGGAAACTGAACATCTCAGGACAATGAATGGGTTAGTTAGGTTAGGTTAGGTTAGGTTAGGTTAGGTTAGGTTATGTTAAGTTAGGTTAGGTTAGGTTTGGAAAGGAAACTGAACATCTCAGGACAATGAATGGGTTAGGTTAGGTTATGTTAGGTTAGGTTAGGATTGGAAAGGAAAATTAACATCTCAGGACAATGAATGGGTGGCACAATAGATCTATATGTAGCACTCATACAATAGAACACCAAATGTGTCATCTTATTTTTACGGCCCCTATCGTGTTTACGTAGGTACAGAGAAAAATCACTTTTTCAGTTTCCTGAGGCTACGATTCGCGAAGATCGATTTATTTTTACTATTACCAAACATACGAAGTATATAAAAAACCGAAATGAACTCTAATACAGTTTCCTTTATAAATTTGATCTTAAATCTATAAATATTCAATAAGACTCCTCCATCCCTATTGAACTCGTATCTCAAGACAAAGTTCATGTGTTACAAACCGACATAACCACTGTTTGTTTTAATAGAAAACAATTCAATGAACTATAAAAACGCAATCAAATCTGTGGTCAGGGCTTTCTCCTATAATGGTAGCACGTGTTTGACAAACCTGCGGCTAAATTTTAATAGTACATGATACGTTTTTTTCGCAATTCGTATAATTTACAATTTCAACATAACCTCAAATGTTACAGTTTCATTATGAACTATTGCGAAGTTCTCGTGAAAACGTCGGATCATTATATGGGCACTGATCCACCTAACGGAGTTTCTACTTATGTGAAGGAGCATCACTTGCTACGCTCGTGTCGGTGACTCGTGCCGGCTCTCGTAACTGTAACGACCTTGGACGATCAGTGTTACCAACATTAACAGTAATTTCCCTATTTGTCATCGTAGAGAAGTTGGATTGATACCATAACGTAATTAAAATCTAAAAATTAGTAATTTTGTGTCTTATAAGTTGAACAAGATCAAGAGATATGAACAAAAACTTATTTAATATGGCCGAAACATTTTAAATTCCATATTTATAAATTTCCATAGTGTTCTATATAAGCACACTATAGTCCTCTATACCAAATTTAAACTTAATTTCTGTGGCCGAACTTAACAACATAACCTAACCGAACCTAACCTCATATAACCTAACCTAATATAACCTAACCTAACCTAGAATCTTAACTTGGCCAGTCGTGGTTAAGTACAGACGACAACGACGGCGAACGGACGGCATGTCAAAAATGACTTTTTCGGTAGTAGAAATTCAGAATCTCTACACTAGAAATTCAGAATCTCCATACTAGAAATTCAAAATTTCCATACAAGAAATTCAGAATCTCCATACTAGAAATTCAAAATTTCCATACAAGAAATTCAGAATCTCCATACTAGAAATTCAAAATTTCCATACAAGAAATTCAGAATCTCCATACTAGAAATTCAAAATTTCCATACAAGACATTCAGATCTCCATACTAGAAATTCAAAATTTCAATACAAGAAATTCAGAATCTCAACACTAGAAATTCAAAATTTCCATACAAGAAATTCAGAATCTCCATACTAGAAATTCAAAATTTCCATACAAGAAATTCAGAATCTCCATACTAGAAATTCAAAATTTCCATACAAGAAATTCAGAAGCTCCATACTAGAAATTCAAAATTTCCATACAAGAAATTCAGAAATACCACACTAGAAATTCACTAATAGTACTAAATAAACAAACCATTGACCGAAGTTTGTCTTCCCTTTTCGAGTACATTAGCTTACAAATATATAAAATTAAGTTACGAGACCCTAATCTTAAGACTCCCATAGATTCAACTTTCAGCAACAGGTACCCTCCTCCACACGTGTCGGATATCTTCTTGTACAGACAACGCCCTAAACAATTACCTTAGGTACAATAATGTCATCCAAGCATGACAAGGGCGTCACCCCTAACCCGAAACTCCCCTCACGGAAGTCCCTGACGGTGGACCATTTCTTTTCATTCAACGATTAGTTATAAAGACTTTAGAAATCCAAGGATATTGTTATAATAGGTCTATGACTTAAACAGCAGCCAGAATGTTTGATGCCCAACTGTTCAAACGATCTGTACATTGCAAGACTACATATTTTACTTCCTACAGAGAAAGTATGTGATTTCAAAACACCGATGTAGTGCTTTATACCAACTAATTCGTTTTAAAGTCTTTACTGTGTTGTGCAGCGTCAATGATCGATTTTCATACATTTTCGAATAAAGGCATATCTCCAGATTTTCTAAAAAATTCTCCAACTCAAAATTTGTGGTTAGCTATATCGAAATAGTCAAAAACGGATTCGACGATTTTGATAAAAAATTTTTAACTCTTCTGAGGACCCAGACGTAACGTCTTGGTCGTCTTCCCTCCCCAAAAAAAGCAACGTGGAAGTTATTAATACAGACGGAAAGCGGTCATTCGAGTTGTTACAAGAGAAAACCTGACGGTTATCATCGCCTTATCATAAATAGTTTAAAATAGAAACCCAACAAAGTCGATCCCGCACCTATAAATGTCATTTTCTGTAGTAATGAAATATACTATTAAGCGGAACTAAATAAAAGTTTGGTCATTTCTTAAAGAAGTGTTGTGATTAATGGTTTTTGACAAAATATGGTATTTATTATAAAAAGAAAGTCTACAAAGTCCTTGGTGACAGTCCCCCATTGGAGGTAAACAGCCAGCGAGCAGTCTAAAAAAATAGTTATTTTTTTAACTCAGATATTGATTTGGAAAGTTTTCATTTCATAACCTCTACCTAGTAAACTTTATTAAGCTGTTTTCAACATACCTGACGTTGTAGCTAGCTATTCCCAATGAGGGACGGCCCTCAAGGAGTCAAAAGCAAATCTTAAATGTAAGGATAGGTTGATATGTACAACAAATTAAAGATCTTTATTAGTAGAGTACAATACTGCAAATACAACTACCTAAAGCAAGTATGTTTCCTGTTTGCAGGTACCCACTATCAGTCACAAACAACTTTTTCTTTTAGGCCTAAATGGTTAATCCGTTTTCCTTGTTTGATTTATTATGAACTTAAAACCCACGCTATTTTGACGTTGTAGCTAGCTATTCCCAATGAGGGACGGCCCTCAAGGAGTCAAAAGGAAATCTTAAATGTAAGGATAGGTTGATTGATATGTACAACAAATTAAAGGTCTTTATTAGTAGAGTACAATGCGGCAAGTAACAACTACCTAAAGCAAGTATGTTTCCTGTTTGCAGGCTACCCACTATCAGTCACAAACAACTTTTTCTTTTAGGCCTAAATGGTTAATCCGTTTTCCTTGTTTGATTTATTATGAACTTAAAACCCACGCTATTTTGACGTTGTAGCTAGCTATTCCCAATGAGGGACGGCCCTCAAGGAGTCAAAAGCAAATCTTAAATGTAAGCATTAGTTGATATGTACATCAAATTAAAGGTCTTTATTAGTAGAGTACAATGCGGCAAGTAACAACTACCTAAAGCAAGTATGTTTCCTGTTTGCAGGCTACCCACTATCAGTCACAAACAACTTTTTCTTTTAGGCCTAAATGGTTAATCCGTTTTCCTTGTTTGATTTATTATGAACTTAAAACCCACGCTATTTTGACGTTGTAGCTAGCTATTCCCAATGAGGGACGGCCCTCAAGGAGTCAAAAGCAAATCTTAAATGTAAGCATTAGTTGATATGTACATCAAATTAAAGGTCTTTATTAGTAGAGTACAATGCGGCAAGTAACAACTACCTAAAGCAAGTATGTTTCCTGTTTGCAGGCTACCCACTATCAGTCACAAACAACTTTTTCTTTTAGGCCTAAATGGTTAATCCGTTTTCCTTGTTTGATTTATTATGAACTTAAAACCCACGCTATTTTGACGTTGTAGCTAGCTATTCCCAATGAGGGACGGCCCTCAAGGAGTCAAAAGCAAATCTTAAATGTAAGCATTAGTTGATATGTACATCAAATTAAAGGTCTTTATTAGTAGAGTACAATGCGGCAAGTAACAACTACCTAAAGCAAGTATGTTTCCTGTTTGCAGGCTACCCACTATCAGTCACAAACAACTTTTTCTTTTAGGCCTAAATGGTTAATCCGTTTTCCTTGTTTGATTTATTATGAACTTAAAACCCACGCTATTTTGACGTTGTAGCTAGCTATTCCCAATGAGGGACGGCCCTCAAGGAGTCAAAAGGAAATCTTAAATGTAAGGATAGGTTGATTGATATGTACAACAAATTAAAGGTCTTTATTAGTAGAGTACAATGCGGCAAGTAACAACTACCTAAAGCAAGTATGTTTCCTGTTTGCAGGCTACCCACTATCAGTCACAAACAACTTTTTCTTTTAGGCCTAAATGGTTAATCCGTTTTCCTTGTTTGATTTATTATGAACTTAAAACCCACGCTATTTTGACGTTGTAGCTAGCTATTCCCAATGAGGGACGGCCCTCAAGGAGTCAAAAGCAAATCTTAAATGTAAGCATTAGTTGATATGTACATCAAATTAAAGGTCTTTATTAGTAGAGTACAATGCGGCAAGTAACAACTACCTAAAGCAAGTATGTTTCCTGTTTGCAGGCTACCCACTATCAGTCACAAACAACTTTTTCTTTTAGGCCTAAATGGTTAATCCGTTTTCCTTGTTTGATTTATTATGAACTTAAAACCCACGCTATTTTGACGTTGTAGCTAGCTATTCCCAATGAGGGACGGCCCTCAAGGAGTCAAAAGCAAATCTTAAATGTAAGCATTAGTTGATATGTACATCAAATTAAAGGTCTTTATTAGTAGAGTACAATGCGGCAAGTAACAACTACCTAAAGCAAGTATGTTTCCTGTTTGCAGGCTACCCACTATCAGTCACAAACAACTTTTTCTTTTAGGCCTAAATGGTTAATCCGTTTTCCTTGTTTGATTTATTATGAACTTAAAACCCACGCTATTTTGACGTTGTAGCTAGCTATTCCCAATGAGGGACGGCCCTCAAGGAGTCAAAAGCAAATCTTAAATGTAAGCATTAGTTGATATGTACATCAAATTAAAGGTCTTTATTAGTAGAGTACAATGCGGCAAGTAACAACTACCTAAAGCAAGTATGTTTCCTGTTTGCAGGGTACCCACTATCAGTCACAAACTACTTTTTTCTTTTAGGCCTATCATGGTTAATCCGTTTTCCTTGTTTGATTTATTATGAACTTAAAACGCACGCTATTTTGACGTTGTAGGTAGCTATTCCCAATGAGGGACGGCCCTCAAGGAGTCAAAAGCAAATCTTAAATGTAAGCATTAGTTGATATGTACATCAAATTAAAGGTCTTTATAAGTAGAGGTATAATGCTGCAAATACAACTACATAAAGCAAGTATGTTTCCTGTTTGCAGGCTACCCACTATCAGTCACAAACAACTTTTTCTTTTAGGCCTATCATGGTTAATCCGTTTTACTAGTTTGATTCAATAATA
This sequence comes from Aphrophora alni, assembly GCA_963513935.1. Taxonomy (NCBI): domain Eukaryota; kingdom Metazoa; phylum Arthropoda; class Insecta; order Hemiptera; family Aphrophoridae; genus Aphrophora; species Aphrophora alni. The sequence continues at coordinate 19,174,331 of OY740776.1, read as the reverse complement.
CGAACTTTAAACCCACGCTATTTTAGCTAACTTTTTGAAGTCGGGTTTGCTGCATTGTGTTCTACTCATAAAAGCCTTTAATTCTATGTACAACTCGACCTATGCTCTCATTTAAGATTTCCTACTTATTCCTTGTGGGCCGTTCCCCTGGTAAGGTAACGGTCCACTGGATACGTACTAAAATAGGTTTTGATGTCAATTAACAATGTGCAAAGCTCTGTAGCTCTATCTGTAATGGTTAAAAAAATATTAAGAAGTCCCTGAATACTTCTACACGATGAGACAGCTTGTGTAAAAATATAATTTAACATTTCCTACAAGCCCAAGGAAACCAACGTATGGGCGTTACGTTTAGAGAATTCGCTTGTATGACTGGGTTGGGTAAGTACTATGATGGCCCAAACAACTATTTTTTTAAAGGGGATGATGACAAAGAGGTTTTTTGCCTTTTAAATGTACAAGGAAAAATTCAAATACGTTCGATATTAGTCTAGCACATCCTTAGTTGAATTTGACGACTTTAGGGGTGAGATTCCGTTTCTGAATTGGAAGAATTTTAAGGGTTGTTTTGCGAAAAGTGTGGGAAACCTATCCGCTATAGATTTCTCGAATTCCAACCGCCGCTGAAAGGGTATCTGAACACAATAGCAAGAGTGACCCAATAAAAGGGTTGTTTGCTCCATTTTGGGAAGTAAACAAGTCCAGGTGTGCAGTCAATCTACCAATAGTGTCATCTGCTCCATTATTTTTGCGACTGATTTTAAACCTATTTCGGAATTTGTAATATTTGATATGCAGTTTATTTCCCCCGCCCCCCACCCTTGTGGTTTAAAATCAAAAACCTCTCGGACAACATTACCTGTAAAAGAAAGAAAACTAGCTCTCGAAAACTCAGTCAGTATCGGAAAAGAACAAAATTTGGTCAAGAGATAGTAGATACGAAATATGAAAGAGAGGGATCTAACCCAAGTCTACATGAAAACGTGTATATTCAGCTACGATGTATCGAGTTTGCCACACCACTCACTAAACCCTTGGTGAGGACAAATGATTGGTTTTTGAAATGACCGAGATATTTTGTACAAATTTTCCCACAGTTAATTTTCTTTTCAACGCTTAGCGAAATATTTTCCCGCCACAAAACCGACGGAAAACGCCTCCCCCCCCCGTTACTTAGCAGATGCATGTCTTTCCGTTATAATACGATCAGAGGTTAATGTCACTTTGAAATTAACGAGCTCTAGTGTTGTAGTAATGACCTTGACACAGCTGTTTACACACACACCTGTCTTGTCCGTTCCCGCCAAACAACTGTTTCGCGCTTCCAACAAGCAATGTTGTATTGATGGATAGGACAAAGCCAACAAACAGGAAGTAGTGGAAGATATTCTTGTGCGTATACGCGTCCCGAAGAGGAACCATCATAGTACTCACCCAGCCCCCATCATTTAATGTAACGCCCGAATCTTGTAAGACATGTTAAATTGTGTAATGGTACATCAAAGGCTCTTATCCAGTATCGAAGCTCTACATATATGAAGGAGCTTTAACTCGCTACGCTCGTGTCAGTGACTCGTTCTCGAGTTTGTCATCGTAGAGAGGTGGGATTGTAACCGTTACACGCAGAATTAAAATATAATTTCAAAAATGGATGCCATTTTGACATTTTCAATTAGATTTTTCTAAATTTCAGTAGGGTTCTATATGAGCCTACTATAGTTTCCTTTACCAAATTTCATGTTTCTATCTTAATTTTTGTGTCCGCTATCGTGCTTACGTACAGACAACAACGACGACGGACGGATGGTGCGTCGAAAATAATTTTTTCATTTTCCATAGGTCATGAAATGTAAAAATCAGTGAATAAAAGGAGGTCTAAACTGTTGATAATTGCCGTAGTGATGTGTGAGTTCGAATTAAAATACTCGGTGAATCCGAGTATCAAAATCCTCGGAGCATTCCGAGTATTAAAATCCTCGGTTTCGTATTAAAATATTCGGAGGAAATCCTCGTAACTAGGAACAAGGAGGAGGTAATGTACGAGTATGAATTCGAAATAAAATCCTCGGACAACAATATTCGTTAGTGTTGTGTCAATTCCAAATAAAATGATCGGTGTTTCTACTTTGGTTATATTAGTTTCTAAGCCGATTTTTCACTACACATTAATTAAACATTACGATTTTGAGTTTAAATGATTTAGATTGGGTAACAAGTTCAATTTAAAATAATAATATTCATTATTTCCACATTAACAAAAAGTAACATTAAATTATTATTTAAATGTTATTATTTATATTTAAATAAATATTAATAGGTTACCATCTTTGTAAAAAATATAGTAAATTAACTTATTTTAAATAACAACTAAATTATTAACGTTGGTAATAATTGTACTAACGTTAAATTACTGAATTTGTGTCGAGGCAGGATAACATTTAATTACGTATTAGAAGTGTCAATCACATATTGTTTAAAAAAATAAATACTTGGTGGATCAGTCTAACAGATAGAACACAAAAGTGTAGGTTTATCCAAAACGATCTGATTGGTAAAGCTGAGTTTGAATCCGATCATTCTGCGCATATACTCGATTTCGAAATAATAATACGAGTATTGAAATCATTTGAAACCGAGTAATGCGAGTATCCATTTCATCCGAGTATCAACATCGCTAATAATTGGTTTTCTCAAAATCAGCTCAAACGATAATAATGAAATTTCGCATAGAAAACTAACCTCAAAATAGTAAAACTCAAACTGAACTGTTTGCAAATAAACCAATCATGCATGAATGACAAGGTGCAGTTCACTAACCCCACCTAGTCAAAACATCCCGTACTAAATCAAAACATTGTATTGTCTATGTTCTATGTATTGTTTAAATATCAGCTGATCAATCGTCTACAAGTTTCTAGACACAGCTGATGTTGACATTTGTGGACACGTCTGGTTAAGGACTTTGACTTATGAAGACGAAATAAATTGTTGACTTCAATGAACGCTTCATACAAACACATTGTTAGTAAAAAGAAATGGCGTCAATGGGGTATTGTTAAAAATTGATTTGTAAATATTTAAAGACAAAATAGTAGCTTGGAAAATTTTTTTTAAATGATTTTTTTTCTAATGTGTGTGGAAAAGTCTTAGCTAGCATAGTTTACTTTATGTTCTCTTTTGTCGACTTCCCCCCCCCTCCAGGAGAGTCATTATTGCGAGGACGACGGTAGCAATCCCTAAGTATCCTAGCTGGATCAACACTTTTTTCACGTAGTAAAAGAACTCTTGATTACTTCCGAGCTTGACGCTATTAAAGTATTCAAAGTATCCTTTCTTTATAAACTGATGATGACCTAAAGGTTTTCCTCCTTGAAACAACAAGGGGGGGGAATAAGCTATTATAAGTTCATTTAGGGACCGAGTATGTTTTGTTTTTTATCATTGAATTGGTTACCCTTTGACCTACAAAAATGCTTTTATTGCCTTTCGTATATTTTGTGTATAATTAATAAACATTCGAGATGTTCAACGTTTAAAATTGTTAACTACCGCCATTTTGAAACGTGGAAAATTTGTATAATCACTTAATACTTATTCAAAATCTATTGTGTATTTCTTCTATTATTATCAATATTTTTTTTCAAACCCTGTAAAATTGAAAACTTCTTTTATAGTACTAATACATTTTGTATGGATAAAAAACACCGCAGCGCGTCACGATCGATTTCCCGTAGCGCGGTTCCGACACAAAAATCCGTAACGCATCACGCTCTATTGTCCAGTCACGCTCCACTATATATAGGCTACGTACGTACGTAGGCCTGTGTATAATATATATGTACGTACTATCTCACACTCGCAAAAATATTGCATTAACTTTCTCTCACCCATACATACATACAAAATATTTTAAAAAGAAGAAAAATGTAGAGTATGAAGAATCTCCAATTAATGCGTGTTTTTTAACTTAAATATGTATTAAATAATAAAAAAGAACCATTACATATAATTAAAATATTTATTACATTTATTGAAAATTAAAAATTTTATTAACTTTTAAAATTGAGTTTCTTTTATTATTACCAAGTAAAATATTCAAAAATAACTTTAAAAATGTAATACATCATTTTCTAATACAAGGGTAAATTTTTCAATCTGATAGCAAATTACTGATTTTTGGTGTGTTAAAAACGCTTCCAAATTTATGTTTTTCTAATTCAAAACTGCCTGGTGAAACGAAATTTAATTGAATTCCAGGTCCATTTATTTTTTATCTGTATAAGTCTATTAGTCTAAAGTTTATACAATGTTGCCAATTATAGATTGATCTTTATGCAGCTTAATATGGATTGCGTTTATTTTTAAAAATCATATCAATATTTTATATTATATTAACAATGTCATAATGCTAATAGGTCATCCCCCCCCCTATTTTCCTTCGATATTTCAGTTCAATAAAAAGGAAGCAGGGTGTGAAATACATTTCAACATTCTTTACTATTCTAATTTTCTTTTATTCGCATTATTTCTTCCTTTAAGCTTGTTTAAAGTCGTTTTCAATCAAATTTCATTGACATTCAGTGTGTATTACTTAACAATTAAGAAGACTTAAGAAAGTTGTCTTAGTATCAAAAAAGTTTGCAGTGGGTGAGTCACTAATTAGGCAGCTTGTCTGTGGCAGGATCTCTGTGAGTGTGCGTGCGTGAGAGAGGGTTCACCAGTTGGCCACCCGTCTTCATCCGTTTTACAAACTATACAAATGAAATTAATAATTGACTGTTATTCAAAAACATTTCTAACGATTTTAATTTAACTTTCTTCAACAGTAGAATTAAAGATTACTATTTTCACAAAAATGCAAACCTAGAATTGCCAGTTACTAAACGGAAAAAAAAACCAAGGCCACTCTGAAGGTTGTATTGCTATCATGTTATACACAAATAATATCTACAAATCATAATCTTATCGATAAACAAGATTAGGTTATGATAAGGTTATTATGTTACTAAGATTTATTTACTAATTGAAGCGGAAATTTTACACCACAGATTATTGCAAAGATAACCTAAAATTAAGAGCGTTATGATATTCGAATTTTTTTTATTTATAAAAGGTAATTTTTGTTTTAGTTTTTTGGTTGTAAAATAGCGAGCTTGTAATCCGCCAAACTGAATTCCCCCCCCCCCCATGTAGTCTTGTTGACGATCCCTCTCTTTTCATCTTTCCTTTCAAGTCTCCCTTAACCAACTGTTGCTCTCTTTCGACTCTGACTATATTAAATTATTCGAGGGCTAGGGATCTTTCATGAACTATTCTCGCTTTTTTTATATAAAGCGAAGATGACCAAGAGATTTTCCGAAACAACAAGGAAATAATATACACGTTACTTGTACTATTATCAAACTGGGAATGTGGCTGAACGAAGGGTCGCATCACTCACACAAGCGCAGAGGATTAGGGCCTCTAGTGACCTACCCCCAAGCCACCTGTATGAGCATAGAAGAAGGAATTAGAATAAGAAAGTCACAGCCCATATTAAACAGTGTGATACAAAATATCCTTAGTTTGGCTACTGGACAACAGAAAGCGCTAGTAGCATCGGGACAAAAAGGCTTGGCTACTGTTTCACAAGCCCTGTTGGCTACTAGCGCTTTCTGTTGTCCAGTAGCCAAACTAAGGATATTTTGTATCACGCTAGAGCCTATACTTGTGCCTTTCTTATTCTAATTCCTTCTTCTATGGTATGAGTCACCTACTGGGCTTTACTTTATAAAACATCAATTTATTTTTATTCTGTGCATAATTACAAGAAAAATAAGACAACGTATAATTTACTGAATTATAGTCCAAAATCAACAATGTTTTTATTTACAATATTTAAATAGTACTAAATGTTTATTTAATGCATTCCTTATCACATTGTTTGTAAATAGAAATGTTTTTTGCATTTTAAAAAACACATTTGTTACATTTTCAATAATAGTAGGTAATTTTTTGCTGTTTTCAACATTATTCTCTGTATTACTTATTACTTAGATGAGCAAATGTTAAATTTACAAAAAATAAATTGATGCCAATATTACCGTTTTAATACATATTTTATTCATACGCAGCTTATCACAATGTAAATAATAAAGTACACATTATCTTTTATACTATTATTATTATATTGTGCTACTTTGTTTCACTAAAATCAAAAAGTAAATATTTTTCGATAAAGATATACGATAGTGTTGTTTATTTACACTTATTAGTCATCATACTGTCATTCATTTTGTAGCAAACATTGTTGATTCTATTAAAGTAAATTATACGTTGTTTGGTCTCATTTTACTTGTAATGAAGTGTAGAATAAATATATTACAGATTTTATTTTAAAATATCAAATTAATTAAATGAAAGTTTGATCAAGTGAAGCACAGTAGGTAACTCATGTGGGTGGGGTGGGCCACGGCAGGTACCGGCCAGTCCTAATACTTTGCGCGCTTGGGTGTGATGGCGCGTGCGTTAGAGTGAGGCGACTCTTTATTCAGCCTCATTCCCCGTTTGATGTAGTATAGTACTGTGTAACTTTCATATTAAAATATTTGCAGAAAAATCAAGTGTAAAAATATATTGAGACCGTGTGGTGTAAAACAGCTTTTGAAGAATTGACTCCAAACACAAAGTAGTGATATAAATTATTGGTAATAGTTGCACATGCACGAAGGCGTGGTAGGGGTTGATTTATGACACCCTGAGCCGATCATAAATAACTCAATGTCAGGTCGGATTTTTAAGGAATGAAAGAAAAGTGAAAGTGGAAGGTCATTGGTCTTTTAAAGGGGTGCAGACTACCCTTCGAAAAACAATTGAGGTTCTTTTTTCGTCTTTGAGAAAGTACTTCCTATAGAGTTCCATGTATAATCTGTAAAATTAAAAATCTTGTTAGTAGTCAGTGTTGCCAACTGTCTTCACTCGCCATAAATAAATCCAACAAAGACTATCTATTACCAACCATAAAATAGTTATTTGTGTAACTAGTGAGCAAAGTGGCACTTTTTTAAACGAGAGGAAAATGTTGACGCACGATGCTTGCCGACTTCCTTTTTCAACTTTAAAACGTTGTTTTGTTGTTTATTTTACATGTAAGAATTAATCTAACCTACATAAGGGACATTTCCTGTATATTATAAATCAATTCAAATAAACTTAACCTAAATTTCGTTTTGTTCGGTTGCCATTCGGAGTGAGCAAAGTAGTGGGCAAAGTGAAACTGTTGAGAAATCAGCTGTTTTGCAAACTAATTTAAATGAACAAAATGCCACTTTGTCAACAACTGTAGACAAAAATTATTAGGCACCAAACTCGAAACATTACTAATCGATATTTGACTTTTCGTTATCGACAAAATTTTTTTCGAAGCGTCACTTTCAGTTTCGACGGCGTAATAGTCTTGCAGAATGTTTGTACACGACAAACCGAGTGACGATAATTTGGAAGGCATAGAACGATACAGGAAGAAAAACAGTTTAAGATAGTGTCAATGTGGAGTTGATAAGTTAGAAATGTGGATTTGAGAAAAATAGACAAAAGCGAAGTATTTTGTAACTGCTTTGACAAATGCTGGCGTTTTTTGTGCTAGAGGGTTAGACACACTGACTTTAACGATTTAATACTTTTTATGAACTTTTGGTTACATGAATATGAAAGTTTGGAACAGTAGCTTTACAATGGTACCTAATTTACTGCGATAGGACGATTTTTAGTGGGCGAAATGTTGATTGTAAAAATCTAAGTTCTCTTCGACGAAGTTTCATCGAAGGATATTTTAAAACCACTTACCTTCGAGTTGAAGGGCAGTTGGAGGGTGTAGCAGTGGTTGTAAATAGTCAATGCCGGGTTATTTCCGACGGAGTCTCTTTTCCGACGATTTCCAGACGGAAAGGGTAGACCCTGATTATATCCGACGATTTTATACCGTTATACATTTGGCAACACTGCACATTCCAAACATAGTAAAAGCATAACTCATATCTATTACTACAAGAGACACCCTGCCAACAGCTTGTCACTACAACCAGAAACAATGCCATCTATAGTGTAAATATAGAATCTTTTTTAGGTTATGTTGGTATAAGTAGTGCATAATATTCATACTCAATAAGTGAAAACAAATTATTAGACTTTGTTGTGCCCGGTCTACGTTGTGCAACGTTGCCAGATGTATAATAAACTGGATTACGAGTTGATCAAATATTAGGGGGAACTATCGGAAATGATACAGGTCAACTCCATCTGAAAACCGTCGGAAAAAACACGTAAGCGAATAGGCGGCTCGAGGGTATCTGGCGAAAGGTAAGGACTACCCTAACTATAAATAGTTACCATCATCTACGTAGAATGGAAAGTGATTGTTTAAAGTTAATTGTTGTTTGGTATCATTTTTTTAGAATTTCGCGTAGATTTGAAAACTGTCTTTAACTTGCACGGTAAAAAAATAGATTTTGCAATAAGCTGAATCCAGTAGGTAAATCACGCCAGCGGACAGGTGTGTTTAAGTGAAAGCTACAGCATCCTCAAGGTAGGAATGTATCTGGGGTGGAGAGGAAAAGAGGGGTCCCCACACTTTGTTGCGTTTACTTTCAGCGGTACAACCCACCCCCCATATAGACCTCAAATGCTTCTGTGTAAACGCCTTCCCTACTTTCGTTTCTTTTATCGGTGTAAATAAGAATAAAACGTTTACAAAAGTCTGTCACGAAGTTGTAACTTTAGGAATTAAATGTAGCTAAGCAGTAATTTGTGTACCTAGTTTTCTTGGAATGGGTTGTACCGTCAAGTCATGCTATGGAATCAAGTAGAAGGGAGGACACGCCCCTTACACCAGACACACTCCTAGTCTGAGGGTACTGTACGTGTGTGTAGTGCTGCCGTCTACTTTCGTTTCACAAAACTAAAGACGCAACAACTTTATAGGTTATGTTTATACAACAGAAAAACTGACGACTTTTATATTCTAAAGTTAGAAATTCGGTTCCAAATATAAAATGTTGACAAATTTTGACGAACATTTAAAAAGTTTAGGAAGCAACCTAATAGGAGTGGTTGCCAGGCAAAAACACTTCAACAGGATGAGTCAATATCGAAATGGACGATCTGTGTTTCTAACTCGATAAGATACTTAGCAATCTGTGATAACGCAAGGCCTTCTAGATTAGGTTAATGTACGTTGTATTTAATAGCCTTGAACTGAATATTCAATTATGTTGGATTTTAAATGCGTTAAAACAAATATTAGCTCAGTAGAAAGGTAGCTTTTCCATCAAAAAATCGCTTTCTCTCCTCTTTTTTTTTACTTACCCAGTACGAAGTTTATGATAAGTTTAGTAATCGGAACAAATTTCGATATCCATTTTCGACTAATTGATTGTCACGTTTGAAAACGTCCGTTCGGATGTCGTCTGTGGGTAAGCACACGATAACGACACCAAAATTTAAGATAGGAACGTGAAATTTGGTGATAGCTGAGTATAGTTTGCTCATATAGAACCCGTTTGGAAGTCAGAAAAATCTAATTGAAAATTTCAAAATGGCGGACATTTAAAACAGTAAATTAGATACAAATATCCGTATTTCATTTCTGCGTGTAATGGTATCAACCCCACCTCTCTACGTTGCCAAATAATAGAGTTATCATCAAAAATGTAATTTCGAAACCTAACCTCACAAACAATGTATAGTAACCTAACCTTCGTATAGTTACGAAGGCCACATCATCGACACGAGAGTAGCGAGTGGAACCTCCTTCACACATCTAACCTAACCTAGACTAACCTAACCTAACCTAGCCTAACCTTCACACATCTAACCTAACCTAACATAGCCTAACCTAACCGAACCTAACCTAACCTTCACACATCTAACCTAGTCTAACCTAACCTAACCTAACCAAACTTAACCTAACCTAGTCTAACCTAACCTAACCAAACCTAACCTAACCTAACCTAGCCTAACCTAACCTTCACACATCTAACCTAACCAAACCTAACCTTCACACATCTAACCTAACCTAACCAAACCTAACCTAACCTAGTCTAACCTAACCTAACCAAATCTAACCTTCACACATCTAACCTAACCTAGTCTAACCAAACCTAACCTAACCTTCACACATCTAACCTAACCTAGTCTAACCTAACCTAACCAAACCAAACCAAACCTAACCTAGTCTAACCTAACCTAACCAAACCTAACCTAACCTAGTCTAACCTAACCTAACCAAACCTAACCTAACCTTCACACACCTAACCTAACCTAGACACTGACGAGAGCGTGGCATATTTAATACAGGGTGTTGCACAATTGTGTTTTCAAACTTCAGGAGATGGTTTCTCCATGAAAACTAAGAATAAGCTCCTATAAACATATGTCCGGAGTTGCCTGGTTTACCAGATATCCGCCAATTTGATTTTTACAAAATATTTTTGACGTGAAACATCTAATACGGCGGTACGACAGTATTAGCGTCGCTATGGATGGTCAAACGTTCCTTGTAGTTCCTCTCTGCGCCACGAGTAGCGAACAGTGTAAGTTGTACTGTTGAAAATATTTTGATTTAAATGTGGAGTTTTGTTTGTGGTTCTCTCTATATAAAAGTCAAAACCCACTGACTGATCACGAAATCTCTGGATGCAAGAAGTCTAGAGCTATCAACTTTTTAACATGGTTTGGGGTAGGTCTGTAGACGCGTACTAAGAAAGGGAAAATGACCCACTCCAAGGGTGTTTTTTATCCCTAAAACAAGTATCATATTTTTGTTATTTATGGGTCGATTTTGATCAGAATTGGTGTGTTGCTGTATTTGAGCATAATTTAATTCTACAGCACCACCATTAGGGTTGTGCTAAACAAGTTATTTCTTTCCCCCAGGTGGGTGAAACTGGGACCATCAGCTAGCTAGTTATGAAGGAATGTGTAAAAACAAGTAAGTACTTTAGTTAATGTTATTTTCAAACTGAACTTGTATTTACAATAATATTATACTTAGAAACTATCGTTCAATGTTGGATAACCAAAGTATTTAGGCTTATAGTGGTTATTAGGTTATGATTTCGCCTATAACAGAAATATTTATTTTTTGTATTTTTGTAAAAGATATGATAATTGTTTTATATACAAAAATCTAAACATTTGTTTATTTACATTATTATTCCCTTCAAATATTATTTTCTCTTTTGCAAACTTTACATAAAAATTAATTTTGATGTTTCACATCTGCCAGAGATCACGTGATGGTTTGACGGATTTAATTAAAACTTGGCATGGTACCTAATAAGCTAAAGAACTAGAGTATTTTGTAAAAAAATAATCAACCAATAACCCGTTTCAAAATGGCGGCTTATTGTTGTTTAAATCTAAATCCAGGGGCGGCTCCAGGATTTATTTTTTGGGTAGGCACAGTTTAGGGGTGTCGTGACTATGGCGGGGGACCTGGGTAAATACCCCCTAGGATAAGGGGGGACTGCTTATTGAAGATAAAAGCATACACCACACTGTTAATTTTAAAACTATGGAGCCAGGTCAACTATGAAAAATAAAAATATTTTTGTTATTTTATGATATGTAATATATTTTATTGCCTGTAAGTGTCACAAAAGTAGTTGTTGAGAAATAATATTTAAATCAAAGTAAACCATACAGCTCGTTAATACACCTTAAATCGGTAATATGTACATTTAGGACCTAGCGGCGTAAATAACAACTTTTTCAATTCTGTCGAAATATTAAAACGGCTGCCAAACGTGGAATATTTATTTTCTGATATTGTGCATCGTGCCATTGTTCTGTTTATAAACTACTTACCTACTTTTCCAAATACCTACCGAGTACTGTGAGCTGTACTAAATCAGTGTACAAGATAGTATGAATATAATAATTACAATTATAACCGATAACTAGTATTAGATATCACCGGACAAAATAATAAAAGATATCTAAGTAAAGAGTGCTCAAGGTCACAGCAGAGCGCTACGACCGGGCGAAGGGCGGCCGGGTGCGAGCTAACTGAGCAAAAAACCCCGCAGTGGCGTGTCACCGGCCGGTGTAAATTAGGTGAAAAACCAAAAAGTTGGGTAGGCCCGGGCCTACCCGCTGGAGCCGCCACTGTCTAAATCACTCATGAACGGGACAATTTTATGAAACTAATGGGAAATGTGTCTACGAAATTCCTCTAAAACGAATTGAGAATGAAGTAGACTCTCTCTCTCTCTCTCTCTCTCTCTCTCTCACATCGTCCCTCTCTTCCGACAATTACCGCTATTAGAGTATTTGAGGAGTGGGGAGGGGAGGGTCTTTAAACAACAAGAAAAAACTATTAAAAACAACAAAATTAACACATATAAGAAGGATAACGAAATATGTATACCATTTATTTACACAGGTATACAAACATGACAAACCAAAAAGACTTTTCCGAAGAATTTTAAAAGAATCACGCAACCGTTGCAGACCTAAGAATTGCTACACTCGAGTCTCTTTGTCAACCCTCAGTTCTATTGTTTACACTCGGGCGCCATTTTGTATTTGTATAGGATCTTTGTGAATTCCAGAAGTTAGACTTGATTGCAATGTAAATATTAAAATAAGTAGTTGAAAAGACCATCATGGGAAATAGAATTAAAATAACATAGGAATTTTTAAGAAACACCTGTTCACTTCCTTTGGCACACTGCCAGACTACAATATTCAACTACTGTATTTGATGATTTAACTTACGTCATTGTGAGGTGCTTTTATTCTGTCACAACTGTTTCGGTATACCTTACACCGTCATCAGGTGGTGTACAAATTTACGATTATTTGTTTTTGTGCAGTGAATATGACTGTTCAGTGCGTGTAGTCGTGTTCCTCAACTAATTATGGTATGAAACATACCGAAACAGCTGTTACAAGAAAATAAAAGAACCTCCCTACTGCTTGATGCAAGTTAAATCTTTTTTTTTTTTTGACGAATTGCATAACTTTCTTTATTTTGTAGGAAAGAAAAATATTAAATGACGGGTTTGACATTTGAGGAAGACAAAAACGCCACAACATCCACCGGAAGCAAGCAAGAGCAACAATCTTTGTCTCAACCATGTAAAAAATAAAGAATAAATTGATTTTCAGTTATGCAAGCATCCAATGAATACAGAAAACGTTTGTAATTCTACAACAAACTGATGGTGACATCATGGTACTTACCCATCCCATCAAATAGATCATTTAAAATATAAGCCTTGCAGGAAAATTTTAATTGTATTGGTAGATCATGAAGACTTATCCAGTATTGTAACCTAACCTAACCTAACCTAACCTAACCAAACCTAATCGTAAACTTGGTACCTAATAAGCTAAAGAACTACAGTATTTTGTAAAAAAAATAATCAACCAATTACTTATTCTTGGGTTAGATCTCTCTCTCCCTCCCTCCCTCCCTCTCTCTCTCCCTCACTCCCTCCCTCCCTCTCTCTCTCTCTCCCTCCCTCCCTCATCTCTCTCTCTCTCTCTCCCTCCCTCATCTCTCTCTCTCTCTCTCTCTCTCTCTCTCTCTCTCTCTCTCTCTCTCTCTCTCTCTCTCTCTCTCTCTCTCTCTCTCTCTCTCTCTCTCTCTCTCTCTCTCTCTCTCTCTCTCTCTCTCTCTCTCTCTCTCTCTCTCTCTCTCTCTCTCTCTGATTCCGAATATGTATGCTTATTTGACGAAGAAATTAATATGTTGGCGCTAGGCCAAATTTAAAATGTCAGATATCATACCTCCCCCCCACCCCCACCCTCCTCTAACTTCAACAAGGTGTAATGTATAAATTTGAAGGAAAATTATTTGGATTTGGAATTAAATTGCAGTGCGAGCATATAATATTATAATTTTCTGTATGAAGAATACAACTTAATTTAATCACACAATGAGAAATCCATAGCATATAAGTTTTAAAAGCAGTTTTTGTGAGATGTGAGACAAACAATTCAATAGCCGTTAAAAGATGGATTGCATTACCATTGATTTCTCTTTATTGAGCCATTAAGTGAAACCAAGGGTCTTTATAATTTCATGCGCATTTCTGTACAATTTAAACTGTAGATTAAAAATTTCGACTTTAGACAAAATATCTTCCCCTATATGCCTAAGTCTTGTGGTTTAAAACACTCGCTTGATCTTTTTATTTCTAGGTATTATCTTAGTGCATAACTAGGTAATTATATAGCAGAGTAGCCTCACTTCAAAATCAATTTTTGTGGGTTTTATTCGTCAAATAAATGTTGAAAAAATATTTTATTATCGAAAAAAAGTGTCGGAAAGATGATTACATAATATAATTACACAAGTTGTTTTTTCGTGAAAAAATTAACTCTGTGTTATCTTTCATACTCATGAATAAACGTACGGAAGGTTTGGCCAGGTGGTTTTATATATAACAACCTGGCCAAACCTTTCGTGACATATAATAATACAGCTCTACATATTTACAGCAAAACAAAACATTATTTATTCTTATGAAGTAAGGTATGTAGTAGAGGATAAAAAAATAAAACAAGGAAAATATGGCGCCAGCCTTACCTCCGAATTTGCTTCAGAATTTGACTCTGATTAAGATTTTCTTGTGTAATCTTGTGTAATTTAATTATATTATGTAATCATCTTTCCGACACTTTTCTACGATAATAAAATATTTTTCCTACATTTATTTGACGAATAAAACCCATAAAAATTGATTTTGAAGTGAGGCTACTCTGCTATATAATTACCCAGAACTAGACTAGAAGAAAAAGAAGAAATTAACGCATCGATCCAGCAGCTTGAGCTGATTCTGCAGTTTCCAGAAGCATTGAACATTTTTATAATTTTTCGGATTGGTAGTCTGAAATTGAAAAAAAAATTATTCAATTTTCTTTTTCTTTTGAAATTTTAAAAGTCGTCTAAAAACTGTGAAAAGCGAACAAGTTGCCTGACATTACAAGACCATTGTAACGGACATACGGGGCAGGTGCAAAATGACCGTTGAAGATGACCTACTTTAGTCAGTATTGGCGGGAATATTAGCAAGGCAAAGTGAGTGTGACTTCCTGTACTTTCACTTATACACTTCCGGTGTTTTACTCGCTCCTGAATAGCCTAAAGGTAAAGTAATGCTTGATTAGTGGTGATTGGAAGTTTGAACAGTTGCGTCAGTAAGTTTTACAGGGGCAACGTCGTCACGATATCTATTTATACAGTTGATACCTGACCGTGCAAAAACATTGCACACTTTCTCACGCACCGATCTTTTGTCATCAACGCCTTATAAAAAAAAAAGAAGAAGAAAAGAGCTTAATATAAAGACGTCTCAAGTACTCTATTAGCTTCAGGATCAGAAGAGAACAAGAGTTGGACAAGAGAAACCTAATAAAGAAAAATGAAAGAAAGGGATCTAACCCAAAACTATAGAAAAAAGGTTTAAATTAAGCTAGTGTCCGGCACACCTGCACTTACTATGAGTGAACCTCTGAGGGTGTAAAAAAAAGTAAAAAGAAAAATGGCTATCTTATATTTACAAAATAGATTATTTTCCCCCTTCATTTTATCCCTCTTGACAGGTCTGTAGGAAAGGCTGCATTCATTCACTTGAAGGCGTTGCAACTTAAATTCTCTTGAAAATATTTCTTTCATTATACAGTGTCTAGAAAATATTGTCCCAAATTTAACCTGGCTATTCTATAGGTGAAAATAAGAAAACAAAAAGTTCCAATAAACATAGGCTCGGAAATGTTTAGTTATCGAATTATCTGCCATTTTGTTTTATCTAAACATTTAAGATTTGTTACGTAACCTTTTATCCCTGAACAAAATACCAAAACCTTTTAAAGTATATTTTCAAGATAGCGACCATTTAAAATTTGTAATGTTAAATATCTCTAACTCCAAAAAAAATTATATGTATATAGAAAAGAACGTTCTGGGTTTTTTCCACAAATTTGTAAACTAAAGTAGAGCTGAATATTTTTTCTATTTCCAAAGATATTAAATGTTTAGTAAGAAATTTTTAAAAAATGGCGAATAGTTCGAAAACAAACCATTTCCTGACTTATGTTTATTGGAACTTTTTCTTCTTATTTTCACCTAGAAGCTTAATGGTATTTGGGACAATATTTTCTAGACTCTCTGTATAACTTGTCAAGATAATTATTATAAGATAAAATCAAGTTTAAATGACAAAGGTCAAGGTTCAGAATTTCCTATTGGTGATTTTTGATATTTTGTTGCAAACTGGTGTCACTAATCTTCATATGTCGCCAAAATTTAAATGAAATCGGTTAACCGATTCTGAGAAATTGCGTCCTATAAACAACTCTATAGTAGATATTTTAATTTTTACTATGAACTTACAAAAGACCATTTTTAGAAAGATGGCGATAAAAGTCATGTTTGGGTACTTAGTAAAATTTGATAAACATTGTCTTACAACAGCTATCCCCCAAACAGCTTCCAAAAATGATTATTTCACTGTGAATGATAAACCATAATAAAGTTTTGTTGGTAAAGACTACATGATTTTTTTTTTAAATTTAGCAGTCTCTATTGTACATACACTTTTTTCAAACAGTCGTTCATATGCATTTGTTGTAGACCAATTTCGTGTGAAATATCCGTATGCAACAGTACCTAACGATTCGATGATTACCAGGTTACAAAATACATTAATCGGTAGATGTACTTTATTACCTTTTTGATGTGCACGACTTTTCAATGTGCGCAACTTTTCACTCTGTATAACTCTTCATCAACAAGAATTGATTTTCTATAGTCAACATTTTGTTCAATTACACTGATATAGGGTAAACTAGAAACATAACTATACTTTTGTTTTTCATAGAAATCTATTGTACAGAGTGGAGAATGAAAAAATGATAGTTTTCATATTGGCAGCAGTGTGTAAATATTTGGAATAAAGAAACTAACTTTTGTCAACAATGAGTTTGGATTTACAGTAATATACAATGGCTATGTAGACAACACAGCAACAAGTTTTGGGTGTGAATGAATTTATTACAAATAAATCCGTGATTGTGGTGGAATGTGTGTTAAGGCAGCAATTTATCCTCAAGGGCACACTTTAGTGAGTACGAGCTTGGCAATACCGAGGGGACCTAGCTAGATCTATGCCTTTATTCATGTAATCTTGCGTTAGATCTCTCTCTTTCATCTTTCCTATCTGGTCTCTCACGATTTTCCAATTTTTGTTCTTTTTTGACCCTGACGCTATTAAAGTATTGAGGGCTAGGGTCTTTTATTATATGTTTTTTCCTTACTTTTTTTTATAAAGCGATGATGACCGAGATGTTTTTAGCATTTAAAAAAGAAGGGAAAAAAGGAAATCTACATAAAATTTGGGACAATATGTTTTTAGCTTTAAATTGTTCACTTGGACCATTTACATTCACGTTAAATTTGTTATAATGATAATCATTTTTATTCCAATTCTTGCAATACAAATTTTTCTTCAACATTTTTCTGACTTAAGGATATTTACTGATCACTTTTTCCCAGTAACATGATCAGTATGTAAAAAAAAAAAACCAAATATAACTATAGAAGTTATAATCCAAAACACTTTCTCAGCACAGCTCTCCGTACCCGTTCACTGATTAACACTTAAACATAATAACTAAATAAACAACAATAACACAAAAAACTATTACCCTACTGTCAACAACTAACTCGCTACTAGTTAAAATAAATAAATTAAAAATTATTATTTACCTAAAATAACATGACGCACAACCTAACACATAACAATATTCAAATAACTTGTATCTTTTATGGAAAACAACCAAGACTTAACATTGGCACAGAATGATCTTACAGTTTGAAATTCCTTAAAATTAACAGACAATTAATTGTAGTATTTTAAACACAAATACCCAAAGAATTAAAATTGTATAACTTTTTCTTTTTTTTTAACATTTGCACATGGTGGGTGAACTCCTTTCACCACCTCCCATTTTCCCCGGCGATACTTCCTTTCTAACAGCCTTACTAGCAGGTTGCCTGAATGGTAAATTGCAGGGGAATTGTTTTGCATTAAATCAGTACACTCGACCCCTTGATGATGAAAATCCTTATCGCGCATCAAGGTTAGAGAACGAGTTGTGCACCAACCGCAAGAGAGACTGAAAGTGGATGTCTTCTAGTCTACAGGATACCCGATATTCCAGATACCCTCCAAATTGTTCACCCACCAAATAATGGCTAATTAGCCCCTTATGGGATGGATCAGACGGCTAAGGGTTTTCGGCGGTGAATCTCTAAATTTTGCATAAATTTAAATATGTGATAAGTCAGTTAACGGCCATTTTGGCCTAATACTATTTCCTAGACCACTAGTTTTAAATAGAGTCATTCTCCTAATATTATTCATAGTTAATTTAGTTTATTATGTACCGGTAGCCGGTACTACATAGTTTTAATTGCTCATGGAGCTGGCTGGCTGAGCTGTAGTATTTGAGTAGTCGAGGGTACATGTCAAGTTAAATCCCTCCCATACCTAAAATTCCTTCCCGAACTCAAAATATCCAAATTCATAGTCTACTTCAGGATGCTGCACACATTAAATTTTTAATTGTTTGTGCTTCTTATGTTGGAAAAGGGATATTGTATTACTTTGTTTTCACTCCTAATATAAAATAATCTTAAATACAAAAAGGTACTTTATTGGTGATATATTTAATTCGCGACACAGGGGAAATAAACGTTTCATTTTTAGTTTTCTTAAAATAATCCGCACAAAATTACTTTGGGATTGACTTAACTTATCGTCGAGTAGCATTTTATAAGTGCCCTCAATATATGATATCATATTGCAATCTAGACTGAATTAATAAGTTGTATCACAGAACTTCCATAAATATATTTTTTTAAATTACAGTACTAAAAGTTTAATTTCCTTGTAGAGATTATATACATGTTACTTAACCCTTAGGTGGGCGTGCCGGCGGCAAATTGGCCGCAATATTTTATTTTCACATCTTATGGTAGGTATCGATGGATAAAAATTTTCTAGGCTTTGAGTATTTGTCAATATCACTATAAGGAACAGAAATTCTATAAAAAGAATGCTAACTTATCTTCAGTCCGTCCGTCTTCAGCGATGTAGTCAGTCTGCGGCCCAGTTGCCGCAGCGCGCCCAATCGTGTAACTGCTCTTACTGTGTTTTAGGATACAAAGTTACTTTTATCCTTCAGGTAGTTTTGTGTTTAGTGTTTTGTACAGTGTTTACATTCTATATACATTCTTCATTTTTATACGTTCCCGTAAATAAGTGATTTATAGTGTTTTTTTTTATGAACTTCTTTGCTGTACAATAACGGATCGCTATCTCAATCGTAATGAAATTGCAATGTTTCTGTAGAATATTTGTCATGTTTATTGTATAAAATTCAATACTTTTTTAGACCAGTGTTTATAATTCATTAACTGTTGTCTATGTTTCAAATATTACTTAACAAAACATGATACATTAAAATTAAATTTTTAAAATAAAAAATAATAAAATAAATTACTATAGACATTGAAAAATAGAATAAATCATTTAGGAACAAATTATAATAACAAATAACATAATGTGATGACAAAATTAGTTTACGTGAGGACAAAAGCGGAATTACGCAATGCGGCCAAATTTCCGCGGCGCGCTCGGTCGTGTAACCTTGCTAGTCGTGCCTACAGAAGGGTTAACCGCATTATAAAAAAATTAGGATCTAGTATTGTATACATTTTATTTTTCTAAAATAAAATTTGAATGGGTTTTTTTTCTAAGTAAAATAATGTATTACAGCATACGGTTTGATTAAATGTTATATTTTATAAGTTTTTTTTTTAATGATTACAAGTTGCTCGAAAAATGCTTCCCATTTAAGATCGTTGCAACTGCTAGTTGTAGGGTTAAAGGAGAGGGGGGATTTCGATTCACCACATACTTATATATGAGGGTAAGTAAAAAATAAAGGAAAAACAATTTCCCTGTCAATTAGATGTTACACAACACCGAATGTCCTGCTATGATTGATAACCTAATTTCAGTTCACTGGAAGAATTGTTCCTTTGTTAGCCCTTTGTTATAGTGTTTTAAAGTCAGTAAAAGCTTGGAGTAGCTGTCATATGACAAAACAATTACGTCTAACGATTTTGCTCAAGTGTACCCTATAAGGACTCAAATAAAACATGGTGAGCTGTTACAAAAGACTTAATATCTCAAAGTAAGCAACACCAATTTTGTTACATTTTTAATTACATGTCAAAAATAATGATCCAAACCTGTGAGCAAAATCGTAACTAAAATAATTTCGCGGTTCAGGGCTAATTTTTACTTACGTACCACCAATTTTAGAGAGACCAATACCTTTTGTTCAAGGCCTTAGAGAATACACATAAGCAAAAATTACCAAAATCAATACAGCCGATTTAAACAAAATAATCATAATTTTATATTATTCTTATAGCAGCTATCCCAAAATTTTGAGTTATTTATAAAATGAAAAAGATTGCCTGAACCCTTCCCATGTGGCAAACGAGTATAGCTGCAATGGTAGACTTTGACCCAAACGCGAATGACGATTAAAGTCGCAAAAATATATTTTAGCCTATGGTTAGTTAATTAGTTCACCAAAGTTCCGGTAGAATGCAGAGGCATGTCCGCTGTCTATTCAGGAATAGAAAAACGTTTTGTTGAAAGTTCTACGCCTCGAGGCAGTGGAGGGGGGGCGCTATTTTGTCTGGAATTGCCCGGCGGCGCACACATTCTATAGCTTCTACAGAGCGGATAACGGCTATACTCGCAGTCTCATTAGTCTTATAGGCGGCGACCTCCGTGTTTCCATTTGAGCATTGTTTTGAAGAAGTATTTTTTTTGTTTTTTTAACATTACCTTGTATTTTTTTAAATATTATTTCACAATATTACAGTTACAATTTACAAATACTAATAAAAACTCAATTTTTTTTGCAATTTTTTACTATTTTGTTGTATGTAATAAAAAAATGTTAAATGTAGCCGAAAACCAATGATGACATTTTTTAAAAATTAACCTTTCACATACAAAACGAAAACAAAAATTAACTTTGAAAAAAATAATTTTTTTTTTAAAGTTATTTCAGCGTTGAGGTGAAATAAGGCCAATTTTATTCAGCATGCGAAGGGTTAAAATATGACCAAAGTATGCCGATATACCAAATTTGAT
This sequence comes from Aphrophora alni, assembly GCA_963513935.1. Classification (NCBI taxonomy): domain Eukaryota; kingdom Metazoa; phylum Arthropoda; class Insecta; order Hemiptera; family Aphrophoridae; genus Aphrophora; species Aphrophora alni. Next base: position 19,153,101 of record OY740776.1, on the reverse strand, counting down.
TAAAATCGGTCCACACGATTGGGCTGTAGAGAACTGCACAAACAAAATACAGACATCAATCCAAAAACCACTTTTTTGCACGACCCAGGAATAGCTCAAAACCTGCAAAAAACTCAAAATCTTTTTTTTGACCCATCACATATGTACGTGTGGGAAAGTAAAAAGTAAAGAAATCATTTGTTTAGTGCGTTGTTTAATTAATTTTACTTGTATTGGAAATTTTGAAATAAATATGATTATATAAAAAACCACCAATGAGTTAATGGAAACATGGTATGTTTATTGAAAATACCCCTGTTTCTTTTTATTTGAAACTTTGTGAACATTTACTTTATACAGTATTAGAAATTTTCAAAATATCCTTTGAATTCAGAACATAAAATTTTGTTTCAAAACCACTGTTCTTTATGTGTCTGCGATTGACACACTTTTAAACAAGACCATGTAAAAAAGTCAGACCATGTGTGTCATATCTTGAGTTGACTCGCAACTGTATAAAAAGAAAAACTATCCACGGACAAAAATACAACTCCCATTGAAATTGACATAGTATTTTGAAGTCTATATGAGACTATTTTTCTGTTATAAAAAATGAAATTAATTTTGCTTTTACATAGTCTCTTATCCCAAAAGAAATAATTGTAATATAATTTAACAAAATAAACAAATAATTTGTTCAGAAAGAAAATTTGTTTTCCCAAAATCAGAAGCTGGTTCCTTTTTCGAAGCAGGGTTTCCCCAGTAGGTAGGAAACGGTACTCCAAAAGATTCAATCATGATATGGTAATATCCTTGATTGAGAAAAAAATGTTGATCTAGAAATCTAAATAGTGATTTTCAACATGCCGTCCATCCGTCGTTGTCGTTTCTACATAAGAATGATAGTGGCCACCAAAATCTAGATAGTAGATCATTTATAGTGAACATGAAATTTGGTATAGGCGCTATAGTTTGGTCATATAAAACTCTATTTAAACTAACTCAGAAAAATTAAATTTAAAATGTCAAAATCATAAAAACAAACATTTCAAATATTGACGGGCATTTTAAACAGTTTGTGTCAATATCTCGTGTGTTATTCCATTTATAACTCACTAAATTATATATAAATTTGCAGATTTCAATTCTGCTTGTAATGGTATGAACCCCCATCTCTCTACTATGACAAATACCGAAGTTATTGTCAAAAATGTACTTTTGAATTTTGAAGAAAATGTGATATTCATATAGTTACGATATCTGGCAGGACTAAGTTACCAACATGACCTTAGCTAGCAGAGGCTCTTTCACGTAATGTACACATAAAGCTTCTATTTATTAAGTACACATGAACAACAAAAGAAAATAGTGATATATATACCATTAAGAGGTTCAGATATGTTTAACAACGGTTTCTAACATATATATCCTATACTATGTTTACCCCTTGATCTATCAATACAATTTAACATATCCTACAATGCCAGGTAACAACTTTTGGGCATTACGTTTAGAGGATATGTAACTTGTTTCACTCTCAGTGATGTAATGTTTTGTCTCCCAATGTATGTATTGCATCTTTAATTCTGGATTATATTGAAAAATCCATGTTATGTGTCAGCATAACATTTACCAGGAAATCCAGCAAATTTTTTCCTTTTTTTGTGCACTTCAGAATTACAGAGTAAATTTCTATTCAGTTTTCTTTTTATTAATACAGTGTGCTCCCGATTATCCGCGAGTGGTTGATCCGCGAAGTGGATTATCCATGAGTTTTGCAGAAAATATAAGTAAAAACATTTTACAGCTCTCTTTACCTGTTTAGTACGGGTAAAACTACGATAAAAAAGTTGTCAGTAGATATAAGCTTACTGTCTAGAGTGGTTGAACTGTGACGCTAATGAGCTGTGATTCGAGCAACTGACGGACCAAGAAATAGAAGACAAAGCAAGAGGGGCGAACGAAGAGGAACTAACGCGCATGCACAATTGACCCACGAAATGGTCTTGCAAGACTTCAATGGACTGCTCCAGTATTTAGAGGAACAAGACGACGATGCACAGTTAGCTGAAAAATTGAAGCTAAGAAAAGTTCAGTCAAGAATAAAGAGACTGTGTTTTCTCAGTAAGAAACAAAAAACAATATTTGATTTTTGAAAAATCATCAGTTTTTAAAATTGCAGTACTGTACTAGCGTAGAGTAATGTGTTTCCTGTATTGTTCTTTTGTTTAACTACAAGAACTTCTCATTTATTACACTTTTTTATTTCTTGTAAAATGTTTTTACTGTATGTAATTTACAGGTTTGTACTGTGTATTATGTATTTTATGTACAGTATATTAACACGTTCGCTACCGACTCAAATTTTGGACTTTCAGTATAGACCAACGTCACGTATTTGTGACACGCTGATTTTGCATGTAGACCGACGTCACACATGTGTGACGCTTGGGGCGCTAACCACAGCCCGACGTCACATATTTGTGACTCGAGCTCATTGTTACTAAATAGGCTCTGGTTGCCAATTGGTGTATTTGATCGTCTTTATAACTGCGTAATGGGCTACAGGAATGTCTGTCAGATATATATGTCGCGTGGTCTGAGGATAGGACTTTTTGTTTTGACTCCAGAGGAGTGTTGGCCAACCTGTTGTTTACATCACTCTCAACCTTACAGACTGTGGTTCAGTTGTGTCAACCCCCTGTGATCAGTTTGTTTGTGAGATTATTAACTGTTTATTGAGTGTTGTGGAGATGGGTGACGAACAGAGGTCGCGGAAAGTAAGGAAGAGGAGTGATTATATGACTGAAAGTGAGATTGACCGTGTGATAGACGATGGAGATGTAAGTGATGTGAGTTTATTTAGCAGTGATGGCGAATCTGAATATATACCTAGCTCTGACTATGACCATGAGGATTCATCTAGTAATGGTGAGCATTCTGACCCTACAGATCACTGTTTTGACATAGGCCTAAACCAAAATAACCCTCTACTAGACGGTATTGAAGATGTACTCGAACAAATTGAAGATTTGGGGATTGGTGACCAAATAAACCTATTGGTTGATGATGAGGTTGAAGTTCCGTTTGAAAACATAATTGAAGAATCTATGGACTTAGGAAGCATTGAAAATGATCCTAATGTATTATTTGTTGTATCAAACATTCATTCTGAGTATCAGGCTCAACAAAACGTATGGACTGATACAAACAATGAGCCCGAAATCTACGAATTCATAGGAAAAGAAGAGGTACATATAAATTCAACTGACCCTATTGAAACATTTAACAGTTTATTTGACGAAAGCCTTTTGAATAAAATTGTTGCTTGGATAAATGTTCGTGCCCTAAACCTCCAGGGAACTCCCACAACAAAACATTCAAACATGCGGTGGTGGAAACCTATAAACACTAGATGAACTGACGAAATTTTTAGGACTATGTATGCTCATGGGCAACCTGGATTTTCCGAGTATGAAGCATTGCTGGTCAACCTCAGAGCTCTATGAACATTCCATTTTTGGAAAGACAATGTCTAGGAACAGGTTTGAGGCAATCCTCAGATGCCTATGTTTTTATGATCCCGAGGTTGATTGTACAGCTGGCAAACTCCACATAATCAATAATGTTTTGAAACATTTGCTGGATAATTTCAAAGAAGCCTACAGCCCTGGAAAAAACTTATCGCTTGATGAAGCGATGGTACTGTGGCGCGGTAGATTGTCATTTCAACAATATATCAAAAATAAACGCCACAAATATGGCATAAAACTTTATGAACTCTGTACGCCAGATGGTTATATTCTGAATATTCTCATCTACACTGGCAAAGGAACTATATCAGATCCAGTTAAAGGTCACACCTTTGAAGTTGTGACTCATTTGATGCAAGATTACATGGGCAAAGGCCATGCTTTGTACCTTGATAACTTTTACAATAGTGTGGACCTTACAGAGCACCTGATGGAAAATAAGACAAATTGTTGTGGCACTCTGCAGACTAATCGTGCTGGAAACCCACAGATGGTTGTCAATGCTAAGCTCAAGAAGGGTGAATGCATAAGCCGCCAAAAAGGGAGCATCACAGTAATGAAGTGGAAAGATAAGCGGTATGTTTTGACCATATCCACAACCCATGGACCGGGAACTGAAGAGACAACTAACAGAAGAGGTCAAATTGTAACCAAACCCTCTATGGTGATCACATATAACAAAAATATGAGCGGCATAGATAGGGCAGACCAGATGATTTCATATTATACTACACCAAGGAAGTCACTTCGTTGGTACATCAAAATTTTTTTCCATCTTCTCGGCGCAGCTCTCTGGAATAGTAACTACGTGAACAGGAATTTGGGAAGAAAAATTACCTACTTGGAATTCAGGGACTGTATCATTGCCCACTTTCTTCAGGTGCAGCCAACACCACGACGCCCCGTCCGCCCTAAGCGCGATCTAGATCACAAACTAATAAAGGGGGACCGAAGAGTAAGATGTCGCCAGTGCTTCCAAAAAGAGAAAAGACGTAAAGCAACGAGTTACTACTGCCTGTCATGCACAGACAACAATGGAAGCCACGTAGGACTGTGCCCAGCCCCGTGTTTTGCAGACTGGCATAAGGAGTAGTTCAGCATCGTGTTTTGCCTTCCTTTTATAAAATGATCTTTTTGACACTAACCTACAAGTTATTATTCAGAAATTGTTTCATGTCTCATGTGTTCAGAATATTGGATTCTGTTATTTTTTTTATCATTCATCAATACTCAGAAGGCCTAGGCCTGTATGTTTTTTACCATTCAACAAACCTAAATGTGATTTTATGCAATCTGTAGCATACCTTTTTCAACTAAGGATTTGTTTCATATTTTATGTGTTCAGAATATTAGGTTCTGTTTTTATCATTCAACAAAACTAAGTATGTAGGTTTTTATTATTCAACAAACCTAAGTGTGTTTTTATGTAACTTTTTTTCTTCTTTTTTTTTAGCATTACCTTATCAAATGTTTTTGCCTTACTAATTTACATGTTTATTAAGAATTTGTTCCATTTTTATCATTCAATAAACCTATGTTGAACTAAAGAGAGTTGATTTATTCCATTTACCTAAAGAAAAAAACATAAATTTAGATTAAATTGTATATTTTAAATGAGTCACATATGAGTGACGGACGGTCTGCAGCAAAAAGTCATCATTAGAAAAACGCTATGGACCGACGTCACAAATGTGTGACGCAAAAAAAAATCCACAAAAATGCACAACTGTTACTTACACAGTGTTTCAGGCACTTTTAAAATATTGTTTGAGTAAAATAAACATTAAAACATAACAAAATATATTTGGTCTAGGGATTTGTTACTTTGTAATTCCACTGGTCTATACCGAAAGCATATGTTTTACAATCGGTCCGCTATGGACACCCGTGCGTCACACATACGTGACGGTCGGTAGCGAACGTGTTAAAGTATTTTTATGTAAAATTTAAAAAAAAAATTATTTTTTGAATTCTTGCATATTATCCGCGATTATCGTTATGATTATCCGTGATGCCTGTGCCATCCAATTTCAAGGATAATCGGAAGTACATTGTATTTAATTGATCATGCAAATTTCGTATTTGTTTTGATCAATATTTATTATTTTGAACTACTAATAGTTTTAATGTTTTCATTGTGCATAAACGTTTTCATCTTTCATTTCGTCTCTAAACTTTCCATCACCCTCTAAAATTTGTATTTGTGACAACATTTATTCTCATTCACTTCCCTCAACAAACACAAATATTACTTTAGCAATTTCTACAATTTAATCAAATTTTCAAATTACTGTGTTGCCGAGTTCACTATGAACAATGCCTTAACAGAAACTAAATGGCCGACCTAGACGAAATCGTCTGTTTCATCCATTTCTTGGCAGGTGGCTTCAAGATCAAAGATTATACAAATCATGTGATTCACAATGTCGATACATTAAACAGTATCTTTCTTTAATAACCACACCTATGTAACAAATCAATACGTGCAATCATGTTAACATCCCAACTCTGGTCTAATAACTAACTATATGAACATAAATTTTCTTCAGAGGTCATAGCGAAATATATATAATTTTTAAGTAAATATTATTATTTTTATAGTGACATTACAGGTTGATCATTACATCTAAAATAAATATCTACTAATTTTGACCTAATTTAGTATATTTATGTTTACTAAAAAAATATGACATAAAACTATTTAAAAAAGCACTCTGTTTGAACATTTTCCAAAATTGTGTATGGACGCATATGGCTAAGCATTATCATATCATTTGCATATCTCTAAGCAGAGTTTAACCAAGAGTATATCGACAATCAGGTATAAAAAGAGTAGAGATAAAACTACACCCCCTCCTTTCTCTCTTGTACAGCTTTTAAATAATCTCGTCCTCTTTTTCGTCCCCCCAAAATCTCAGCTAGCTATCATCCCACTCATAGAAACTATTGGAGCTTGAATCATAAGAGGTGTTTTCAAAAGCAACTTTGATGTCTAAAAAGACACCATATGCATACTCAATGTTCCTTTCAATGCAGATACTAAAATATGAAGTCCACTCTTAAAACAATTTACCTGATAGACAATCATGTAGTTTCATATGCACACGTAACTTTATTATTTTCTTTCTTTAATTTTTTGAAAGGCGAAAAACCTAGTGGCAATCATTACATTAAAAAAAGAAGGAAAGGACATAAAAAAGAGACTCCTAGCCTTTAAATACTCTAATAGTATCAGAGTCAGAAGAGAACAAAAGGTGATCAAGTGAGACCTGATAGACGACATTTTAGTCAGGTAATATGTGTTTGAAATTCTCATTGCTCTAACCTTCTCAGAGTTTGCTACTAAGTGTAGCTTCCCAATTTTTTCTCAAGAACCTTGGTCAATTCCGTAAATGTTGGATCCTCAAAATGGACTGAACCCGAAACCTCTTACTTATGAAGCCAGAATGCTAACCATTAGACCAGCTTAGTTAACCCTCTAAATGTTTTGTTGAAGATGATATAGATTTTTACATTAAAAATCATCCTATCGTAATGAAGTAGGTACTGTAAATCTACCAAAATTTCATAAAATATTTGTAAAAGGTATTCAAAATTTCATGTCTACATAAAACGTAATAAATAATATATAATAAATCGCTAAAGTTAGTGTGTCTCGCCGCTAGCACATAAACATCAGCATTTGCCGAAACAGACTAAAAAATACATCACTTTTGTTTATTTTTCTCAAATCCACATTTCTGATCTATCAACTCCACATTAACACTATCTTAAAATATTTTTCTTTGTCTTCCGTTGTATGCCTTCCAAATTAATATTACTTTCATAGTTTTCTGTGTACGGACATTCTGCTAAACCATTACAGGGCAGAGTTTGTAAGACCAGTTGTAGGAATATCCGTGTATCTGACAAAGAAGTCCATAAATAGGTGGGTTCATGCAAAACACCAACAAAGATGGGGAAGCTTTCAAGGGCACAACCATAGTAAATCATTACTTAAGGACATCTCCTCCGGTAGTCCTGAAAGGACAATAATGACACGAGGTAGGGGACAACTCAGACAAATGATGGGACACTGTGGTCTGAGAGTCAATTTGCACATGATAGGAGCTCATCATGGCAAAACTGTGCAGGAAGGATGAGTAGACTGCAGACCACATAATTTTCAATTGTGAGGCCCTGACGAATAGGAGGCGAAAGGTTTTTGGATTCCAAATTCCTACGGAACTATCATTGGACGAGATAGTTAGTGGTACTAAGCTAGAATGAGGAGTCTTTAGTTTCACAATAGGCCATCGCTCACAGTGCCGTAGCTGGTTTTTAAAAGGCCCTTAAAATCCAAATAAAAACAATTAATCACACTATTACAGCAACAAATCTCAAAGTAGCGTATGAACAAAATTTTGTAGATAACGAGAGGTAAAATATCGATTAGGAACTTTTAGAGTTTGGTAAAAATTCTTATATGGTTGGAAAGACGAAATTCAGGACTTGCTATTGGTATATTGAAGTTTCATAGTTCTGCAATATTTTGTTTGTACTGTACATCCACAGCCGTACATCCGAAATAGAAATCTCCCTCACTTTGTCCTACTAGCCATTTTGTAAGATTTTTAAATGAAAATTTTCTAAATTGATCTATTTTTTTAAATACTTTTACTCACTACTATATTGCAAAACTTTTGTGTATCTTGAAAAAATATATATGTAAAAATTTTGTTGTATGTGTGTTTTTGTGGTGTTTGTTTTATTACATAGATGAATTCTATACAACTTTCTCTAAAAATGGTATATTACGAGTTGGGTTTTGGATAAAATAACTATTTTTGGAAAATTAAAAAAAAAACTATTGTAAAATGCACACAAAAATGGCCTGCCATTCTGGGATAGGTTAATATAAAGTAAGTCGAATGTTCAAAGCGTATCTCCAGTAAAGTTGAAATGCATGTTCCATAGTGAAGTACTAAATGTTTTACACTAGTGTAAAGGATTTAATAAAAATATATTCTAAACCAGGATAAGTCAAAATTATATGTATATATTACGCAACACAATTATTATTACTATATCCCCGAGAGCCAAAAGCACACATACTTCTTGATCTATACTTTATGAATTGAAATATTAAATGTAGATTATATATTGGATTGTATAAAAGAACAATCATAAGTTTTACAGTAGAACCCCTCTAATCCGTCACCTTCTGGACTGGGGGCATGGTTGGAACGCAAAAAAGGTCGGATTATCCGAGAAAAAAAGTCAATATTTATTACATATTATATAAAGAGATTTTTTTAAAGTGAAATAAGTGATATATAAACTTTTAAAAGTCTATATATAAACTTTGCAAGTACTATAGCAAATCAATAGAAACAACACGAGAGATGACACAGCACTGAAGCGGGATGACACAGCACTGAAGCAGGAAAGCGATAACAAACCGGAAAGAATGGCGCTAGACGGGCCATGAGTCATCGACAAATCGGCATGTCGGCACAATATCGCGAGCTCGAGCACGGTCGTATTAACCGGAATATCGGACCACCCGAGGGCGGATTAGAGTGGTTCTACTGTACTTTAATATCAAGTGGTATGAATGTCTGAACGAGAGTTTTCAATTAGACTTCTAGATACATTCTTCTCGATTATGAGAGAAGAAGGTATCTTTGGAGGATCTCAATCAGGAGATGTTAATCCTAGTTTTGGACAAAAGTTGCTGAGTCTCATTGAAGGGTCTAAAGACGGGTCTGTCTAGCTAAGTCTACAAGGGATCACAATAAACTTTGGTTGACCTACAGAGTCCTCGAGTTCTAATCCTCCAAAAAAAACATAATCTAACCTACAGTTCAAGCAACAAATAATTTAAATTGTTAAGAGTCCAGCAACTTCTAAATTAAATTACTCTATATTATGAGATTAATAATGTACAGTGAAATCTCAGATACTTTCTTATAATGATTTTACACCTAACCTAACCTAGCCCTGATAATGTAGAAATAAACTAACAAGCTCATGCCAAGAATGTTAAACTCGTCTTACCTGAGAAGAATGGTCAAATCTATATCATGACTAAGCCTATCCAGAGCTTGAGTACCTTCTACTCTTACAGCATTTACTTTATCCCTCAACGCAGTGTTGGAACCCAACGGCGCATGTCTTTCTTTCAAAATATCTATGATATTAGGCTGACGTAGGAATGCAACAACTTTGTCATTGTAAGCGGTAGGTATTTCTAATGTTCTGCTACTCATACCTGACGTACCAGGGCCTGGAGGTCTTGGTGGAGGAATAGGCGCCTGTAACAAACATTTAAAGATCGAGTCAATTTCTGTTAGTTATGGACCACTGATACCAATTTAGTCCATTGTTATCAGTTCTGTTTTTTTTTTTCAAGTTACAAACGTTCACTACGAATGCATTAATACAGTACAAGCAGATTTCAATTTAAAAAGTACAATTTATAATTACTAACCTAAATATGCCCGCTTACATGAATAATCTAAAAAATTACTAAAATCAATCACAACTTAAATTCACCATCCGAACTCTGTATCCATACAACAAAATAAACAAACGTAAGAAACAATATCAAAGAAATTTATGAAATGAAAAGCAATCTAACAATTATTTTCGGAAACTTAGAAAAGCATGCAGTCATGGGTATAAATGTCCTAGGGATTAGACAAATACTAAACAACAACATACTGATGATAAGAAAGAAAATATTGCTAGGAAGAAAATCCTTTCTAAAACGTGACAGTTGAAACCAACGTTACATGCTCAATAAGATAAACATCAAAAAATAAAACAAAAATTAAATCAAAGAAGGACATGTCAATAAGATTTTACTAAATAGTAAACAACTGTGTCAGCATATCACATTCCAACCTCTTTTTACTAACTTATATATTGCAAATATAGCTATACTCATATTCATGATGAAACATGATGAAAACCCACAAGACAGTGAAGTTATTGTTACCAGAACAAACTTATAAATAATATGTCACAAATTTACGTACTACAGTTGATTGTTGATGTTCTGACAAATATTGAGAGTCATATTGAATGATAATCATTCCAAAGCCAGGGGTGGATGTTTTTGGAAGGAAAAATCCACTAGACACAGGTTGTAACAACATTCCTCCAATGATGTTTCAATTCCCGAATGCAAGACCTAAGGGCTGGTCTGTGGAATCTCCTCTGAAGGAAAGAACACAAAACAAGAATGAAAAAAGATGGAATTAATGATACAAGTTTAAAATGGATGCAAGTGACAGCAACAAAGGCTATTCCCGTATGGGATGTGCCGACTGAGGCTTTTCCTTAATTAGTGATAGTGTTGCGTAGTGAATGTTTAGTAATTATTTTTAAATCGTTAATCTATTATTAATTAGAATAATCTCTTCGAAGCTGGATATCTTGTGGTTGTTGGGCGAACCTGGAGTAACCAATATAGACCTGAAAATAGGTGAGGGTCAAAAACAGTATTACTTTCCAAAATGTAGACCTTAGGGTAGAGTTAATTGTAACGTTAATGTTTCAAATTGGAGGCAGATGATTTAAATATAAATTGGAGATATCTGAATCTACGCTTTTTCATCATTCCTATCAAGTCTTTCTTCTCCAACTCTTGTTCTCTTCCGACCCTAATGCTTTTAAAGTGTTCCAGGTCTAGAGGTTTCTATTTTGAATTTTAAGGCGATGATGACCGAGAAGGTTTTCGCCTTTAAACAAAATAGGAAAACTTAGAAAACTACATTTTCTCTTCCAATGCAGCAGCTAATAAACCAATATTCCACTACAAAAAAATAAAAAACATTCCAAAATACATCCAACTACAAAAGAAAAAGAAAAACGGAACAAAATCAAAACCAAACCGTTCTTACTCTGATGAAAGCCCACTCTTGTTCGCCAGCACTATGGCTACGTCGTCTCGCTCCACCACCACATACAGTCCAACCAGCACTTAACTTGTGGGGGTTTAAATACGGAGCTTCTGTAGGCACTCTTGGATCTATAAAAGTTGTAGTCTTGCTTGTGTGATCTATGAAGAACTGCTACTTCCATCGTCCAGAATTAAAAGTTAGACATGCAAGAAAGATTAGTAATATATAGCACAAGAGTGTGTATCCACCAACATTAATCATTAAAGTTTACAATAGTGTTAGTATTTAGAGAACTAATGTGCTAAGCTAAAATATGAGCTACGCTCATTTAAAGTTTAAAAAATATATAGTACATATACCTAAAATTTTTAATTCTTATGGTAAAGTAGTAATTGTTTATATATATAAACAATTTTTATAAAAATCTAAACTTCCTGTGAAGAATTTATAATGTACTACTCCTATGTAAATTTCTGTCTCCTCTTCTTGAACGTTATCCAAATTAATGGGACTAGAAATCAAAGTTTTCAATATTCTATGCACAACGATTCAAACTCGGTGTCGTTAGGGTTTGCATTTATCTTTACATAAAGAGTCAAACACAAAATAAAGTATACTTTTGTTCTATGTATGTAAATACTTACAAAAACAAACAAAGAATGCAATTTTGCATAAAGCAAAACGCAATGTAAACTGCTATTTTTCAGCTAGCAATAGTTCACAGTTAAAACAAGCAAGGAACAGATGATTGAAACAGTTAGCGACTAGAAAATATATTAGTTCCGAGTCTCTGAAAACATCTTTCGGTTGTTTTGGCGACAGAACAAGAATCGATAAGACGTCACCAACTTCTTTTATATCTTTTGTTTTGTATAAACAAACGCAAGAAATATCACTGCATTTTATCTGAAGTTTTGTGAATCTAAGCATGCGTTTTACGCTTATAAGCTCAAACTGCACTTGAACATTGGGTTGCGTCCGTTTTATAAATGCAAGACACATTTTAAAGATTTAATTATTAAAGTTAATTAAATTTGTTTCTTAAAGAACAAAATTGAGGTTAGTTCCGACTCAGCACGATTCTTATTGGAAATGGCTTTCTGTGAAATCAACTTATATGATTATGTTGGTAAGTTAAACAAAGTATTAATGTGCATGTCGCTCTGATATGGATATTTTATGAGTAACAAGCATCTAAATGTCATACAATTCAGTTTTAGATTCAAGATAAATACAGTAATGTAATGTGTTATTGCAACAATTTTTAGCTTTTTGACTGTAATAAATTTTCGTAGATTTCTATTGAGATTTTTTTTTCTGATAAAATTCTAAAACAACTAGTTGGGGGTCATGGTACTTTCCCAGCCTTATCATATAATGTAATACAAACATACCTTTTAAATGTAATACCCAAAAGTTGGTTTCTTGACCCTTTTAGGAATTGTTCAATTGTATTGGTAGATCAAATGGTCTTATCCAGTAGGGTAAGTTTGTTTAAAACAGTTGTTACACAGGTTTTTTGAACCAAATAATTTTGTCTATAATACTTTCTCGATGTTGGCTAGGCCCTAGCAGGTTTCGTAAATGTATATATGTAGCGACACGCTACCTCTTTGCATCGTAACACTAAATTGTTATAGATATGTAAATATAGTTGTATTCAATTGTGATCTGAACTTGTAAATAAATAACGCACAGAAAAGAGAGAGAGAGAGAGAGAGAGAGAGAGAGAGACACTGGACTGTTCAAGGCCGTGCAGAGTGGGAGACATGCACGCTCAACCCTAGACGACCTATAAATACGGGCTGCTGTTACCTAAATTCTCTTGTTTTCTTTATTATTCCTTAACTGTCTTTCCTTCCGTGGTCTGTCGGCTAATCCCAGCAGCAGGGACACCCCGTTCGTTGTCTGAGGGTTGATCCCTTCGGGACGAGTGTTACCTTCTTGGTCTGTCGGCTGATCCCGGCAGCATGAACTCCCCATTCGTTGTCTCCATGGACGAACGTTCCAACCTCCGAGTGGTCTGTCAGCTGATCCCGGCAGCATAGACTTCCCCATTCGGTGTCTCCATGGACGAATGTTCTAACCTCCGAGTGGTCTGTCGGCTGATCCCGGCTACATGGACTCCCCATTCGTTGTCTCCATGGACGAACGTTCCAACCTCCGAGTGGTCTGTCAGCTGATCCAGACCGCACTCGACCTCATTCGTTATCTGAAGGCTGCTCCCCTCAGAACGAACTCGTTCCTAACTCCTACCATATTTCCTACTGAATACGCATGTTGTCAAAGCCCTTCTGATACCTAAACAATAGTACCTCTATCCTTAGCCTAAATCTAAATCCAGCACCGACAGTATACATTAAAAATGTCCAGTTTCTTCTATTTAAAGAAACCTAATACACATACAAATAGGTTATGTAAACTAATTAATGTCTAGGCAATTCACTGTACTAATTACAGGTTATGAGCTTCTACATATTGCGGAATAAAGTCATTATCGATTAACGATCAGACTAATTGAGCACACGTAATATAACTTTTTTTTTAATTTGACTTTTTCCTACAATTAGAATAATATAACGGCTGTAATATTTGTTTAATATAAAGATAAAAGACTTTACCCTAACCTGTATGTCAAAGGTTATGGTTTAGTTAATATCATTTATGATGTGACACACGATTTAGCGCAGACTTAGGTTAGGTTGAGTTGATTATATTAAAATGTTTTAACTATTATATTCATGAAATATCACTTATATACGATATCATAATATTTTAATAAAAACTAAAATGATTCTTATTAAGTTCAAATCCGCATACTTTATACACGATACTTCAATATTGATTTTACGATAGTTAAAATGTAGTCGGTCAAAGTCCCGTTTAATTCCCATTACGTCTAAATTTAATGGTTAAAACTTAGATCCTTTCACAATTTGTATGTCGAAAATTTAAGATTAAAAATGAGTTGTCAAATTGCACATTTGTATTTCGAATAATGTAATAAAATAATTACATTAAGTGGAACAAATGTTGATAGACGACTTACGGTGTTAACTGTTACAGCTAACTTGCCATCGCATTTAACTTCATTTTCAGGAGAAAAATATTATTATGTTAAAGTTCTTATTTAGAGTGTTTGGCTATATTTATGCTAGGAAAAGGTTAAAAAACATTTTTAAATTTTTTAAATAAATATTAACTTTAAAAAAAATATATATTAACATTTTTCAGTTATAACATGATTTTTTTTTTTTTTTTAAATCTACTACTTGAATTATTACAACTATAATGAATAAAAAGAAGAAGAAATGGAAAAAATTACAAATAAAATTGTAGTAAGTATTAAATTAATCTTAGATTCACATCAGTTTTTTAAAGTACTGTAATTACAACAGGTTAACTTCCTTATGCTACTAAAAGGTGTCTATAGAATATTCCACATAGAACTTTTGGAGGATACTGTAAAGACAGCAAATTACCAATAAAACATAATTTTGACCAATCGAGCTACAACTAAATTCACAAAATGGTTCCTAGTTTCCGCCTATATAATATTTTAATGTTGTCCTACCCCCTGCCGGACAATTTACAAACTATATTTATTGCTATGTATATAATTATGTACCAGCAGAATATTCTGTATTTTATGTTTCGGGCAAATTAAAGCTATTCCATAGACCGTGTTTAAAGGCATAAAGGTCACAACTAAAACATAACTTTATGACATTTAGAAGCTAATATCTAAAAAAATTACTCATAGCAACTCGATGCATCCATTTAGAATTTGTTTAGCTCTCCAACATCACAAATTCTTCCATTCTATGTACTTACAAAAGTAATAAACGTATTAAAAACACTAGAGATAAAACAGAGATGATAATAGAAATCCACAAAACTGATAGAAGATAACAACTTAATAGAAAAATATTATCTCCACACACACACACATTTTTAAAAGCGATTCATAATCAACTTTTTTTATCTACACCTTACTTAAAAAATAATAAATACCTTTCTGAAATCGATTTAACATTGTTTTTACATTTACATCTCTATCCAAAATAACACACTATACTGATACACACCTTTCCATTTCTGTCAAATTTGGTTTCCCATCCACGAGGCAAGTCTCTTACGGAATCAGCGAATAGATTTATAAACACAACTAGATCTCTGTTATGTTGGTAGCGTTCAAATGTCTGTGGGTTTCTACGTATTTTAGACACAGTATACTTGAGTGAACCGTTTCTGTTGTACAATGCCAGGGCGTCCTGAAAACACAGAAAAAATTAGAAATGAGCAACTTCTAATTATCACTGCGATAATTTGTATCAGATACCCTAAAGTAGTATATAGTAAAACTGGTAAAAAAATTCACTTAGTAAATACTTTATATTGAAAAGGAAAAATATATATTTTTTTTTAAACAGAATTCACTTTTACACTATAAAAAAGTGAAAATGAAAAATACCAAATTCACATATACATAGGTTGCAATGGGAATTCAGAAGTTTAATAATCAATTTTAAAATGGTCACTTTTAAAGCCTATTTCAAAAGAAACTAAGATTCAATGAAGATTTACATATCGTATGATGTACGAGGATTGAATGTCATATACAGTAGAACCCCTCTAATCCGCCCTCGGGTGGTCCGTTACTCCGGTTAATCCGACTGTGCTCGAACTCGCGATATTGTGCCGACTTGCCAACTTGTCGATGACTCACGGCCCGTCTGGCGCCATTCTTTCCGGTTTGTTATCGCTTTCCCGCTTCAGTGCTGTATCATCTCTCGTGTTGTTTCTATTGATTTGCTATAGTACTTGCAAAGTTTATATATAGACTTTAAAAAGTTTATATATCACTTATTTCACTTAAAAAAAAAATCTCTTTATATAATATGTAATAAATATTGACTTAATTCGGATAATCCGCCCTTTTTTGCGTTCCGACCATGCCCCCAGTCCCGAAGGTGATGGATTAGAGAGGTTCTACTGTAAATCATTACAGTTTCTATTAAAATATGATTTTCATAATCTAACATCATGAATTTCTGTATTCATGTATTTCATGTAAATAATAGTTGAATAAATTATATATTAGATACTTACCTAACCTAACCTTGTCATTGACGAAAAAAAACTAGGTGAGATTAAATTATTTTATATTTTCATAACATTCCTATTTCAAAGCAAAGTAAAATTATTGCTAAAAGTTGGACAATAGTCGTGATCAATAACGGTACTCACTTTACTGTGTAATAACTAGTAGCTCGTCATGTGTAATTACTTCAGTAACAGTAATTTCCTAGACTTTACATAACCTATTGTTATGTTAATTTACTTCTTTTCATTTTCAATTTTTACAAGAAAAAAGTGAATTCAGCATAAAAATACTATTTTTTCCTTTTAAGCGTGAAGTTTTAGTAAATTAATTTGGCAAAATTTTATATCTAATCTTTAGACTGAAGTTGTAAACTGGTACTGTAAAAGTATAGGGTACATTTTATACATCTTGGAGCAGACAGTAAGTGTCAAGCGACAACAACCCCCAATGTCCATAACATGCCGCTGTTGCAAACCCTCAGTTGTTCTCATGCTTCAAAACTTCATCCTATCTTCCCTCATCTCCGACCAGTGCTCTAACGTCTCATCCTCCAATTGAAAAGCCATGCACCCTCAGCGGCTCACATGTATGAGTAAAGAATCGGTAATTCCAAGAAACCTAGCGGAATCCAGGTTTTACCTGTAGTCTTCGTAAGGGAATCAAAGATCTCTCTCTTTCATCTTTCCTATCAGGTTTCTCTAGACCAACTCTTATTCTTTTCCGATCCTGGCGCTATTCAAGTATTCAAGGACTAGGTTAGATCAGTACCCAGAACCTCCTTTAGATTGATTTAGACACTGATCCATTTGTTCAGATTTGTACAAAATTCTGATACTTTGATATTATCATTTTTAAGGTTTCACAACTAAAGGGCCTCTATAGAATCATCTTAATCGGCAAGTCGAGGTCCACCTCCCAAGTTTTGTACCATTTGCAAAATCCACTTGTTCATTGAAAATTAGCAACTCTAAAAGAAAGAAATAACTAAAATAATAAAACCTAAATTTCTACAACACTTTATCATCAACAAGGCAACGTCACAAGAGTTCAGCTATTCACAAATATATCTCCAAGAGACTGAATCTGTTGTCTTGTTTTTTGAACAAATGTGTATTTCCATTCATCTGTTGATAGTACACGTGTTGCTCTACTGTAATTGCGCTAGAGGCCATAGTACCTTCTTTCTTCCACTTTGACGTATTGAATGTTGCTTAATATCCATATTTTATTCTCAAAACATTAATGTTGTGCACAGCATGTTAAATAAACTGTATCAATTTGTCCTTTGACAAAACTTTCTCTACAGTCCTACTATGTGCCTTTAAAAAGGTATAATTTGTACTTTTATATTAAGTGTTGAGCTTGACTTATGAGAAAAATTATACAGTATAACAAACACACAGATCACAATTCTGAGTCAGTTATAGTTTGATTGGTGTAGCTTGTGTATCACTGAAGAGGACGACCTTGTCGTTGAAACGTGTCTGATACTTAGGCGTATTTTTTTTGTGAGAATTATGTTTGTTAATTTGTACTTTATCAAAATAAAGAAATGAGTCTTCATGGTAACAATATTAAACCTAAACCATGTCTTAGGATACTACAGATAGACAGAGGACCATGGATTTAGTCCAGGAGAAACGAGGTGAGAAGAATGCAGTGAACAGTCTGTGAGGTTGAATTTTGCTGGATGTTGTAGCGTCTTAGAGATTGAACTTATCAGGCTGTGTGTGTACTATCCTTTTAGCTTAATTGTAAAAACATCGCCTCACTGCACATTCATATTTTGCGTAAATCGTGTAAAACAAGAAATGGAAATAATAAAAAACCTTTCATTTTGAGTTCTGATTTGCAATATAAATTCCTTAAAATATAATACATAACAGCCAAGTATTTGTAAGCTGAGTAGTACGGTGGAAATGAAAGAAAGAAGATGGGGAAATTTCTAGGAATTATCCCCCCGCACCCCTCATACGTTGCCTCCGTTCTCCTGGCGGTCAGACAGGAGGCTATCTACAGTTTTTTATATTTATATGATTTAGTGAATGTTTAATTATGTTTGTTATATGTGTGATTGTAAATTGTATACTATTTTGAAATGTCTAATGACATCTAAAAAAAGGTGGATTAATGATAACTCTGAAGATGGACACGAAGTGTCGAAACGTACAGTAAGTAGAAATACTACAATATTATAATACTAAACCTTCTACAATATAATTGCTTTAAAATAAGTTCTTTACCTGATTCATATGTAAAATAGAGAAGAAATCAGGACGAGAGAGGAACTTGACTGCAGGTGTATGATTAATAACTTCAGACACGACAACAGTGTTTTGTTCGGTTGATGTCTCGGGTGTTGTACTATCAGCTGGTCCTTCATCTCCTTCGCCTCGCCGTGATGTTATAGTACGTCTAATACTTTGGTATCTGCAAAAAAAATTCACAAGTGTTATATTATAACAATACAAACCAATTTCATTGGTGTATTCAAATATATAGTGATCTAAATGCCTCTATTATCATAAAAGCAGATTATTTACAACAAGTTATACAACAGAAACTAAATAATTAAAACTATGGTTGCCAGATATAAGAGCTTAAATACTTCCACATAATATTCTATGGACTTTAATATGAAACAGCATTTTTTTCTGTTTTTTTTACAATAACACAGTTCTTTCTACAGTGGTAATAGGAACACTTAATAATATATATTATTAATAATTAAATAAAAGGCAATTTTAACTTCTACAATATTTATTTATAAAATATTGTAGAATTACAAATTGTCTTTTATTTAAATACTAGCAGAGTACCCGTCCTTCGTACGGGGTTAACATATAGATAATCGAATACGTACGTATAGTGTACGGGATTAACGTACAGAGTCCTATCGTAATTGTTGGTCTGTGATAACAAAACTCATGTTATAGTAGTACTTCTAATTGGCGTTTTGTTACCGGCTATTCATGCTGTGCTTCTGAATTGAATCTCTTAAATACTGGTTTAATATCATTCCAGTGGGCTTTAACTTTTATTATTATAGATTGAATGAAATAAACATGTTTATGTAAATACTGAAACAAAAAGGCATTTTAACATATGAGAAAAAACTGTAAACATATCAAATCTAATCAGTTGAAAGCAGCAACTCCATCGGTCAAAGAGAAATGCCAGCCGCCATTTTGGTTTTTAGTAATTTTTTAAATCTTGTATTTAGAGCCGATTTTTAGCTAAAAATATTAACCTTTTGCCTATTTTGTATACCATAAGCATCAAACATTTAAAAAGAAGGAATGTTAGAGGCCTCAGCTAGAGAAAAATTTAATTTCGGATTTTTTTATATGCTTAAACACAAAATTTTTCCAAAATATTTCTTAGTGAGCACCTATTACCTATGAGGAAGCTATATTCCAAGTTTCATTGCAATCCGTTCAGGAGTTTTTGAGAAATCGTGATGAGTGAGTGTGTCAGTCAGTCAGTAGTATTTGGCTTTTATATATATAAATAGTTATTTATTTATATATATAGATTAATAATGGAATTCCACCAAGTACCTATGGTCGGTAGTATAAGTTATATATATTATTTACACACCTTCTATCCAGTTGTTGTCTCTGAAGTTCGTTACTCAACGGTCTCGCTCTCGAAACAGAGTTATGTGTAGGCCTTTGCCATGTTGTCATACGATTTACATGGTCTATGTAGAAGATACGTCCATGACTATCAATACGAGCTTCCCAATCTGAAAATGAAAGAATGGTAAACTGAAAGAAAACTCCACTTGATATAAACTAGGACATCCAATGGAAGGAGAGAGAAATCGAGGAATTCTCAACTATATTTGCTCTCATAGTAGTTACAATATCAAGCAACTGGAGCTACCATATGATTAGCATTAACATAACGACATCGGTGTCTTGGATGAATGCTAAACCATACAGTATGTTGTTGAACTGCTGAAAGACACCCTTGCATTCACTATAGATGAGAAATTAACTTGGGAGAATCACATAAACGAGCTGTGTAAAAAAAACTAGTTCAGTGATCTTCCTCATACGAGACTCACTGGCTCTTTAGGTTGCAGAACCGAGGTATAAGAATCAAAGTTCGTTTGAGTCCTAAGGATTCTTGCAAAAAATCATTTTTAAGTTTAGGTTTTTAACTCTACTGTGTATGTACATCCTTGAAGTAATTTTATATAAACAAATTTAAAAGCCAAACTGTTCCAAATATAGATGTACGTACATACAACACTCAAAATTAAGGTAATTTCCATGATTTCCATAAGAACTAAAATTTGATTATAATACCCCTACAACTAAAAAACAAGCTGAAATTTTACCTGTTAAATCGCCACAAGGGGTTGTAACCCGCTCTCGGGCTAGGAAGCTTAATACAACTAACAATAGTTTGTCACGCCTTCTGGACCACGTCACTTGTTGCTGTATCTTTGATACAACAAAACGTATTTGACGTTAGTTGTGTGTTACCGTGATTGTGTTTTTTGACTTCTCAGTTTTAGCTCTGAGATGCATGCTTAGATATTAAGGTTGGTGGTATTCTTATTTAATTTTACTTCTTACATAGGCTTAGTTTCTAGTTTCATGTTTCTTTAGTTTTTTAGTCACTTGATAACGGGAATTGATTCTTATTCCCGAAATGTCGTGTTTTGATTGTTAACACACAAATGATGGCAAATGTCCGAAAAATGTATAATAATAAAATTGAACTACCATCATTAACAAATAACTTCAAACAGAGAATGGATTAAATTATGTACTTACAAGGTGGTAATGGTTCTTCATCTGCTCCAACTTCAAGCCTCTGCGGCTTAGCTCCTCTTTCAGGAATCGAAGGAAGTCTTGTTGAATTCAAATGCCTCAAAGAAAGGATAGAACATGCTTGTTGATTTATTCCAGAAGAACTTCCAGATTCGTCAACACAAGGTAAAGCTTCGGCACTGATTGGTTGTAAAGGTCGTCTAGCTGCAACAGACACTTCCCGAAACTGTTCAAACGGAAAAATATTTGCATCATCCATCGATTCACTAGATCTTGGTGAACAAGCATTATTAAACTCTCGAGTTAATGTCGGATGCCTAGGAAGAATAGGGCTTTGAAAAGAAGATCGAACAGGCCGAGCATGATGAGTCGGCGTTGGAGGGCACTGAGGTATCGTAGGACTAGTAATAGCAGCAACTCTATTCAACATTCTATTCTGTGGTCTATGGAAATTATCTTGTCTATTGGTGTTATCCGGTGGATGACTTACTTGTCTCGAAAGTGGTTTATGTGAACGAATCGGAGTATCGTTATTAGTTAAAGAACGTGGTCTCATATGAACAAATTCAGGTGGTTCCATTATATCATTCCCCGAAACTAACGAATCCGAACTTGAACTTTGTGCACTTAGTACGTGATTTGAATCAGATACACTGGCATTTATTATAGCAACACCTGAATCCGAAGTTGGCGTTGATGCCAAAACAGGTGATAATTGTGACAACGATGTTCCGCTTACATCGGGTACTGATAGCAGACTTGCATCAAGTTCTATTTGATTGGACGGCAACTGGTTTTCTACAGATACACTTAATTCAGTCTCAACGG
The DNA here is from genome assembly GCA_963513935.1 of Aphrophora alni. Lineage (NCBI taxonomy): Eukaryota > Metazoa > Arthropoda > Insecta > Hemiptera > Aphrophoridae > Aphrophora > Aphrophora alni. The sequence continues at coordinate 19,130,978 of OY740776.1, read as the reverse complement.
GTTCATCAGGAGTAGGAACACTATCAAGAATATCACTAGATAGCAACACATCAACACTTTGACTAAGATTAGATTGACTAGACACTTGTCCTTTATTTCTATTTAATGTTCTTTGTATTGTAAGACTACTTTTTTGTATTGGTTTATTTTCAACTATGTCTTCCTCATCGATTAAATTATCAAAAGAAGCTCCATCGACTAAACTACCTTCTTGTTCTGGTGTCGCTAATGGTGCTCCAACTTTAGTTAAACCTTCAACATTTTTCCAAGTTAACACATCAGACACCCCACTTGCGTTTAAACTTTCAACATCACGTTCAATACTTTCTTGTAAACTAGAAGCACAAGATAGTTCGTCGGTATCAACAATCTCAAATCCAAAAGCATCTTCTGGATTAACCATTTTCTTAGGTCGTGGTGGTACAACTGGTCCACCTATTACAGGCTTATTTTTTCTTAAAACTTCAGGAGGTCTGCGATGATGTGGTGAAGGTGGAACTGCTCTCGTTCTTTCTAATGGTCGATGCCGAGGAGGGTAAGCTCTAGGAGGTAAAGGAGGAGGAGGTGTTTCTTTCGGAGTCGGATAAAGTGTTTCATAAACTGAACCAGGAGCAGTCGGTGATTTCTGACTCCATATTGGAAAATATTCAGGATTGTCCTGATCAATTTTGTTTTGTGTAGTTTCGTGTGAATTCCAAGTTGGTAAATCCTTTGAGGAATTTCTAGATGAATCTGTATCTGAATCATCAACTCTTTCTGCTGCTCGATGCAGAAATCCGTTAGGTATGGACGCTTTCTTTTTTAAAAGTCTCCAACCTCTTTTTCTATATTTTGATGATGATTCCGGTTCCGATTCACTTTCCGAACTGCAGTTCCCCGAATGTGATGTCTTATCCCGAACTCTTACTAAATCTCCAGGACGTGGAAGCTCTCTTTTAGATTTTAATGTTCCGCTTTGATGGTTCTGCTTGTAGGCTGATTCAATGTCCATGGGTTCACTCTGTGCTAGGCAGGAGAGATTAAGACCACTGTAGTAGCGAAAACACAGCAATCTCCCACATTCTGAAAAAAATAATAATAATAAAAGTCTGTTGTAAAAAGAAAGACAATTTTGTACGATTTTTAAAGTATTAAAAGTTTACTATTTATGCTAATGACCATAGGTGCTTGGTGGTATTCAATTTTAATAATTAAAACAAACACTTTTTAGTATAAACCACAACTTTATTTAAAATTTACCGATCATGGTTTTGCTACTTACAGCATTGTCAAGGTAGTTTACATTGTAATTTAAAATACAAGGTAGTCATTCATGTAAACTACCTTAACAATGCTGTAACTAGCGAAACCATGGTCGGTAAATTTTTAATAAATTTGTGGTTTATACTCAAAAGTGTTCGTTTTAATTATTAAAAGTTTATTTAATTTCTTCATTATCACCTTCTATGTTAACTCCTGAACTGTTTTTAAAAGTCTTCAACAAGAGAATTTATAAAATATGTGAAGAACAATTAGCACTGTCCCAGTTTGGTTTGAGAGGAACGGTTGCTACAAGATAAACTGCTGTTCAGTATACAAGTATTGTTCTAACGCTGCAGAGACATGAATTGTTCCATATATGCCTGTTTCATTGACTACACAAATGCATTTGATGGAATTCAACATCACAAAATGATTGAAATACAAAGAACTGTTGGTTTGAGTAAGAAAGATATACAAGTTATTACAAAACTATACAGGGATCAAACCGCCACTGTTAGGGTGAATAATGAAAATACCAGACATGAAAAGATTCTGAGAGGAGTATTCAGAATTTATTTTCAGAGAAGCTTTTGATAGCATAAATCCCAGAATTACTCTGAATAGAAAGAGAATGAATGATAAACAAAACTGTTGTTTTATCAGATAGTTTACAATATCGTATTAACTGAATTTCAATAGTTGGACAAAGATATGGCCTGGAAATCAATTTGGATAAAACCAAATTTATGGTAATCTGTAAAAATGATGTAGACAATATTTATCTGAATATTATAGGTAAGAATATAGATAGGGTGTGCACTTACACTTACATAAGCACTTTAATCAATGTCCAGTTGGATCAACCACAGGAAATAAGAATCAAAATTGAAAAAAAAAAAAATAGTAATACTTTTAACAGGATGGCTAAACTATTTAAAAGTCATGATTTAAAAATGGATATTACAATCTGCATGTTGCGTTACTCTCTTCTCCATTTTCTTTTTGGAGTTGAATTCTGGACTTTAACAGTAGCTGTAAGTGAAAAATTAGAAATATTTTTAATATAGCTCTACCGCAGGATTCTGAGGGTGTCCTGGATGGATAAAATAACAAAATGAAATAATATTGTAGAGATTGGGGAAAGGAGAAAAAGTTTGGATACGGTAAAATGTAGAAAACTTCAGTATTTATAGTTTGTCGTGTGGGTTACGGATTCTGTTAGTTTAAGTAACCCTTACTAAAGCGACACACACTCTCTCGCCACTCTACCTGCAACTCGACCCTAGCTAACAGCCACCTACTGAACAATACACTACCTGATTGTAACTTTTTACATTTTTAATTCGATCTTGTCGAGCAAGCTATTTATGGAATCTTTATAAAAAGATGAAAAAATGACTCCAAACATGATTAATTTTGATGTATTTAGGATGTATATTTTTTTTTAAATTCTAAAAAAACAAAACTTTATTTGGTAGAATCATTGTAATTAAATGGTATTTAGTCTTTGTTATTCATTTGTTTATGGATCACAAAAATAATCACCACATGGTGGACTCTCCAGTGGGTGAGTCATTAACTAGTCTCAAGGGGGTAAGTAGAGGCTCTCATGGACCTGCTGGTGAGTGTGCAGTGTTGATAGAGGGCTACTTAAGCGGATAGAATCCCCATAGCCCACCAGACAAACTAGGTCATGTAATACTCAATGACAGAAGACACAGTCTTTTACAGTGCTTACAGCAGGGTAGAGTGCTAACAGAAGAGGTCCTGGAAGAAGACCATTCAAGGTCTGAATAAATGTCAAGCAGCACGCTATATGGTTATTCATGACTATAATACAAGGAGTTGTAACTTTTTAAGACACCAGGTTAAAGGTTATAAAAAACTTCCTTCTCATGCAGGTATTGAATTTATTAACAAACTCCGGATTATTTAAGACTGGAAAAAGATTCATACATTGGGTCATAAATTAACAAAATGCACGATTTAGCGATGGGGGCCAAGCTCTATTTTAATAAAATAAAATGTAATTTATGCAGAGATGTGTATATCACAAGCAAAACAATTTTAAACCATATTTAAATATATAAATTTTTTTTTTTCCAAAGACAACATTCATGGTTCATTTACACTTTCTGACTGACGACTACTGCATTAACATTTTTGGCGACAAATAGTTATCCTTGGTTTTGAGGATGGATGAGTAGGAAAGATTGTGCAATATTTGTACATTGTTTATTTTATGTTCTTTTTTTAAATGTATGATGATTTTTAGTCATTTTTTGCATTTTATATTCTATTTTATTATTCCTATTATATTTTGTTTACCCTCTCTCGAATTACTATTAAACTCTATATTTTTTTTATAAATTCAACTTTTTGGAGGTACTATCAATCAAGTCATTTCATTATGTCATTGTTCTTTTTTCTCCCTTCAATATTCTTTTATACTTATGGAGGTGACAATTTTATTTTCATTGCACATCTTACCCTAGAACTGGCGCATGTTAAAGGTTTTATTTTAATTAAAAATTCATAAAAATTATTATTTTTATACAAAACCTAACTTATAAGACATCATTTTTCTCAGAAAGATGCATAAAATTTATCTATGTAAAAAAAATAATGATAATTATATGAAACGGTTTTGGAGTAAGTATGTTAGATCTCAAAAAAAGTTAACATTTTTCAGAAAAACCTGTATCATCCAAAATCAATAGCTTACCACATTTTTTCAAGATGTACAAAAGTTTTGTATAATATTTGTAAATATATTTAGAAGGGGGAAAAAAAATTTGTTACATTTTCAAAATAAAAAATATTATTTTTAGAAAAAAGGGAATTTGTTACGTTTATTTTCAAAAATTCACGAAAAATAGTAATATTTATGGAAAGCACAACTTCTATATATCATTATATTCAGAAAGGTGCATAGAATTTAGCTGCATAGTGAACAAAAAATGTTTGAGGGTTAAGTCTTAAATTATATCGGTAAATTTTAGTTTTTCATTTTTCCGAATGTTTCTCATTACATGGATAGTTTATTAATGCATTTTTATTAATCTATTTTCTCTAAAATTTAATTAAACTAAAACAATTGCATTTTGTACAAAATACTCCCCAGAATAGAATTTAGTTACCATTCCCAAGCCCACAAGGTAGAAATTCTCTATTATAAATTCATTAATTACAAGCAATGCACTTAGCACAAATTACCTTGATGGTTAACAGATGGTTGTGGTAAATCAATTAGCCACATTGTGTTACCAGAACAGCTCCCTAGGTCTTTAGTATAGCGAGCTAGACACTGCAATGGTTCCACTTCATCTGTAACAAAAACAAGAGTATATTTTAGGATGAAGTATTTTCACAGCAAAATGTTAGCATATTTTTTTTTCAGAATTTATTTCCCCCTTTTTATAACATAACATAAATGTATATAACTACATCCAATCAGAGTGATTAAACAAATTATTTTTAAAAGAATAAAAATTATGTAGGTACCGTCTTACAATCTTAAAATTATTCTGGTTTTGACCTCTTAGATAATAGATTGTTGATATTATTTTGGTCTAATACAATATTTGCCATTATTTGTGTATATAAAAACTAATACACAACGTTTCAACTATAGAAATCAACTCCCATTATCAAGTGACAAACCTAGAGCACGAGAAATATGAAAAACACCAACATAGCATGGTTAATTTATTGCCTCAATTAAATACAATTTTATATAAATACTAAATTTACAAACAGCATACAGTATTATAAATATATATAACACAATACAACAATAAATAACGCAGACACATTTTACATAGTATTTTTACAGAATGTTCCGTTGACCAAGGTAACTCTGCAAAACCTTTTTTTTACGTTCAACAACAGATTCTCCATTTTTTAAATACTCCAGTTAGTTGTACAATATTAGAATTTACGATTTAAGATTAGGTTAGATTCTAAGTCCCGTCAATAGACACCAGAACATAAACCATCATAACGACAGAGTACAAAAAGTTAACTAATTTCTTGGCTTGGACCTTCTAAGGCGTCACAAATGACTAATTAGTATATAACTACATTTGGAGATAAAACCAGGACTTATCGATAAAAAGATTGGACCAAGGCAGAGACTCTGTCGGATGGAAAGACGTTGTCAGGATGCTGCGGCAAATCAAGCTGATTAATGAAGAGGAGCCATTCAAAGAGGATCATGATAGCTCAAATAATTGAAGGTGAGCAAACCTCACAAGTAAAGGAATTAAGTACATCTTTGGAAATCATTTTATATTCATCAATTTGTCATAATCATTGGGACAGTTCTGGATTGAAGGTTTAGAATATTTTATTGATGGGATTAGCTTACGATCACATGTGTTTATGGATATCAACATATTAAGGGAGATCATTAAAAAACCAATATTAATGTACAGTTTAGAATCAATGTTTTGCTTGTTTAATAAGATTTTAAAATGGGAAACATTAAGATCCTGGATATTTGAATACAAAAACTTTTAGCACTAAACCATTGTTGCTCAGTTTATTTATTTATTTTTCTAGAACTCAACAACTGGAATTTTTATTCCTAACAAAAACTTCAAGCCAGAGTAGTGCACACAGCGCTCAAATTAGTTTTGGTTATGAATTCAGTATTGAAGTATCTCCTTCCCCATGGAGCACCCATGTTGGTGCTCTGGGTTGTATTAAAGAATAATAAAACGTAAATACGAGAGAGTGTCAAATATTTATTTTCTTACATTAATTTTAATTCCCTACATGTCTGATTAAAAATTCTTCTAATTATTTTTCGTATTAAAGATGCTAAAATATACTCCCTATAAGTTTCTCTTCAAATAGTGATTTCCTGATGAAAAGTAAATTTTGAATATGCACACAAAGTCCGATTTAAACACTGCCAGATAACACATCAACCATAAACGCTAAACCTAGAACACAAATTTAATTATTAATTCCTTGTTTTTCTTGTTGTCTTACGGTGAGCGGCCAGTGGTCTGAGCACTGCATCTTCTATTATCAAGGGTTTGGCAACTCTAGAGGCTGTCCGTTGAGCGACACATTTTATAAGATATTTCTAAGATGGCCCATGATAGGTTAGGTTACGTTCAAAATTGACATGTTTTAGTCACCTTACTTTAGTTTCTAAAATTTACTTATTTAAAAAAATAACATTAATTCAATGTTTAAAACAGATATTGTTTTTATGCTTTTGAGATAAGATTTAGAGGAACATGTTTTATCGCTTATTAATACTACCATAAATCTAAGAATGTTAGCCTACGTACCATTGACAAACATAATAAACCTTTAGACAGAGTGTCAGTTAGCAAAATCTATAAGAGTGCAGTGAGAAAAAAAAATGTATCAGAAAAACCTGCAGCTCAGCTGATAATCGAGACCTGTTCAACCCTTCTGACGCTTATCAACTGGAGATGCACGCTCAGAACACTGGCTGCTCAGCGGTTACAACCGATAAAACTTGCTATTCATTAGTCTACTGATACCCAAAATGAATATTTTGCATTAACTTTCATTTTTTCATTTTCACTGGAATATAATGTTGTTTTTTTAATGTCTCATATACAATTCTTAGCTCTAGCTTCTCAATATAGGCCAGAGTCTATTCTGTCTCTCTGCATCCAATTTTTCGCAGACCAGGACATGGTCTTTGTTGATCTTCTAATCATTTGGCAACACACCTCAAAAGGGAGGATGATGATCGTAAAGGTGCAGCGTCAAGTAATCCTGGATCTTGTTAAGGTACAACACCTGGTAATCGTGGATCTTGTTAAGGTGCAGCATCGAGTAATCATGGATTTTGTTAAGGTGCAGCATCGATTAATCATGGATTTTGTTAAGGTGCAGCATCAAGTAATCATGGATCTTGTTAAGGAGCGACACCTGGTAACCGTGGATCTTGTTAAGGTGCGACAACTGGTAACCGTGGATCTTGTTAAGGTGTATCACCAAGTGATCATGGGTCTTGTTGTGGTGCAGCGCCGAGTAATCATGGTTCTTGTTAAGGTACAGATCCAAGTAATCATGGATCTTGTTAAGGTGCAGCACCAAGTAATCGTGGATCTTGTTAAGGTGCAGCACCAAGTAATCGTGGATCTTGTTAAGGTACAGCATCAATTAATCGTGGATCTTGTTAAGGTGCAGCACCAAGTAATCGTGGATCTTGTTAAGGTGCAGCACCAAGTAATCGTGGATCTTGTTAAGGTACAGCATCAATTAATCGTGGATCTTGTTAAGGTGCAGCATCAAGTAATCATGGATCTTGTTAAGGAGCGACATCTGGTAACCGTGGATCTTGTTAAGGTGCGACGCCTGGTAACTGTGGATCTTGTTAAGGTGTATCACCTAGTGACCATGGGTCTTGTTGTGGTGCAACACCGAGTAATCATGGTTCTTGTTAAGGTACAGATCCAAGTAATCATGGATCTTGTTAAGGTGCAGCACCAAGTAATCGTGAATCTTGTTAAGGTACAGCATCAATTAATCATATCCAGCGGCCAAGCTGATATTGACTTCCTTGGCAGTAATCTGTTCTGAGTGTAGCAGCATGACATGTTTTCATATGATCCATCTTCTGAGATAGAAGGGAAGTTTGATGTTGCTTTTTTATTTGTTCAATCCTTCCTACTGGAAAATAGACCTGTATTAATAATTCATGAATTATATTCTTGTATTGTTTTAAATAGTTCATTATTTGTAATAACGTTATATAAAAAGCAACGACTTCCTTATTCATTGTTGAAAGATTACATAGAAACTTTTTCTCACGTTCACTTTTAAGTAACAATTCTTTGGTTTTGTGTCACTTAAGTTTCTCACAGTATATGTACCGAGAAAGTTATGTAATCATGAATACTTTTAATTCCAGATTTTGTCCGCTGAGCAAAACAATTTTAATTTGCAAAGTTTTCTACAGTGTCTCAACTAACAGGCGGGGGATTTGGTCAAATTTAATACAGAACCTATTTTAAAAGTAGAATGGGTAGACATATTTCATACTCATATTTTTGAAAATTGAGAGGGTGCTGTCTAAAAAAAAAAAAATGTTTTTATTCTAAAATCAACTTTCACTAATCATAATAATATATACAGGGTGATTCAGAACTACACGGAAATTTCTTGGAAAATAATTCGATAGTTAAAAATAAGATAAAAGTGTATACATCAAAAAAGCGCTTAGCGAATTACGGCTAGCGAAAGATTTCTGATCCACCGGTAATAATTATTGTACTTCACGAAGCATAGATTATGAAGTATTTTTGGTAGTCTTATAAGTTTTGGGACCTGGAAAAAAAATATAAAAAATGGTTCCACAACCGTATCTCTTGTAGTTTTTGAGAGAATGTTTCTAAAACCTAAAAAATGCAGTCGAAAAACACGATTAAAAAAAATTAATTTAGAGGTAAATGTGAATAAAAAACAATTAGGAACTTTTTTAATAGCGTTATCTAATTATTATTAAGCCCTAAAATAAAAAATATTTGGAGTTAAAAATTATAATTCAAAAATGTTATGTTTTACTCTATTTGGGTGTTGTAATTACATTTTCAGGTTTTTGTCCATAACTCGGTCATCTTTTGAGCTACAGAAAAAACATAAAAAGACATTTTGTTTTTCGTTTCTAAAAGAAAATCTTTGCTTTTCAAGATATTCCACATTAAACATATTAAAGTTCCGCCATTTTGAAAATAAAGTCGATTTTATGGTTAAGTAAACAATGTGAATAGCAACTCTTCACTCAATATTTTATCTACTTCCTAAGATACAGCGGCTTTATTCTAACTCAAAATGGCCGACAGTCAGGAATAGAAGCATTTCCAGACTTATGTTTATATAAATATTTTTATCTTAATTTTAGCTATAAGAATCATTTCCTGATTGATTCCTGTCCAGTTCCCATTCCCTCTGTATATATAATTTTTTTTTTAATTTCAATTGGTAATTTAAATACAAATCAAATTTATACGCAACTTCTAAAATAAAATGATCTGTTAACAAAAATTACTCACAACAATCAATATAATAAATGTGAGAAGTCTACGCCCTGTGCTGGGAAGCGACTAGGATAGCTCAGTTGGTAGAGCATTGGCGCGTAAAGCCAAAGGTCCTGGGTTCGATTCCCAGTCTAGGTCGTATATTTTTTCACTTGAAATATTATTTTATTAGCATTAAAAACTATAAATTAAAAATAATTAAATGTGTTTTAGCCTCGATAAATGATTTTTCAATAAAGAAATAACAATACATCAGTTTCAAATGAAACCAATGAAACCCTCGAAAGGCTATGCTTGTTATGAGGTTAAACAACAACAAAAAAATCATGGAAAAAAATGTCGGACACTTTAAAACCTACTTTATTATCATTTTGTTAGTATAGAAAATAATTTGAGCTATGCGGTCGTATAATAAGAAAAGACCCAAAATCTCAAACTGTATTCTTTTGAAAAGTAATGTTACACCAAAAATGGTCGGCACTAATTCATTTATGCCAACACGGTTATTTTTAATTTATAAAAATACAAATGACGTAATCCCTATTGTTTTAATTATTGCATGCTCGCATTTATAGATAACTATAGTAATCTAAAACATATTGCAAACCAAAACCTTAATCCAAACTGTAGGTACAAATTACAAAAAAAAAGTTTATATTTGCATAAACGTTCTCAAATACATGTTTCTCAGTTTCAAAGAACTGTATATAAAGATCTAGTTTGAGAAAAAATAAACAACTTGTTGCAATAATCCGTTTCACAAAGACGACCATTTTAATATTTCGAACTAAAATAACTCATTTCAAGATATTTTCATTTAAACATTTTTAAATGGCCGCCGTTTTGAAACAGATTATTGGAACAAATTGAGTTTTTTTTTTTCAAAGTAGGTCTTTACATTGATGGCTACCGAGCAAAATTTCAACTCAATCGGTTGCGCCGTTCTAAAGATATAGCCTAAATTACTTAGTAAAAAAAGCCGATAGCTAAAAAAAAGCGTTTCGGGACATATGTTTATAGGAACTTTTACCGATATAACAACCTGTAAATTATCTCCCCGCATTACGAAACACCCTGTATAATAAAAATATTCATAATTATAATATGAGATTTGTTGCGGTAACGAAAGAGAAGAACTGGTATGCGCTTCATTAGGTACTCAATTTTCCAAAAAAAAAAAAAAATCACCGAGAAAAGTAGAGCTTTAAACTGGAATCCCTAAATCTTCAGTACAGATCGTAAAGAAAAACAAAATTACATTTAAAAAATGCCACCTACAGTAGTTTCAGACTAGGAGTGTGTCTGGTGTAAGGGGGCGTGTCCTCCCTTCTACTTGCTTCCCTAACCTGACTTGACGGTACAACCCATTCCAAGAAAACTAGGTACACCAACTACTGCTTAGCTACATTTAATTCCTAAAGTTACAACTTCGTGACAGACTTTTGTCAGAGTTTTATTCTTATTTACACCGATAAAAGAGTCGAAAGTAGGGTACGCGTTTACACAGAAGCATTTGAGGTCTATATTTTTTATTGGGGTTGTACCGATGAAAATAAACGCAACAAAGTGTGGGGGGCCTTCTTTTCCTCTCCACCCCAGACACATTCCTACCTTGAGGATACTGTACTCCATAACCTACTTGAATTTTTTATTCTAATTCCTTCTTCTATGGTATAAGTGAGCCTCCAAGGAAACCCTAGGCCTTTAATAGTGTCAGCGTCGGAAGAGAACAAGAGTTGATCAAGAGCGACCTGATTGGAAAGATGAAAAAGTGAAATGTAACCCAAAACTACAAGAAGAAACGTAGGAAATATTGTAACCTTATCCACTATAAGTGATCCTCTCTATAAGTTTCCCTACAAATAGTATTAATTCTTATCAAATTGTGATAAGTAAATTATAAATATGCACACAAAGCCCGATTTCAACATTAGCTGATAACAAAACGTCCACCGTGAACACCCTAACCTAGAAAACAAATTTGATCTAGGGTCTATAACTATATAAATGTTGACTTTCATTTCAGTATATAACCTCATTTATTCTAATACTTATAAAAACCCAGTATTGCCAACACCAGTAAATAAAATCCCCACACAAACATGATGTTTCTGACCTTAAACGTCTTTACTTATGAATGACTTCCGATGGAATAATATTGAACGAAATGTAGATCTATGATCACGTGGTAACAAAAGCACGTGTTTCTGTTACCATGACAGCAGGAAACTATTATACATAGTACAGTGAAAGATGAATCTTGAATACTAAATAAACATTGGTGTATTAATAACACGGCGGAACTCGATGTCAAAAGTCCAATTTGTCAAACTACTCCGACGGGAAAATAATATATCACGTCCTCAAATACGATGACGTTTCGACAAAATCCCCCTCCATTCTAATCAAATGTTGTTTATTCTTTAATAAAATGGAGAAAACAAAATTTTGTATTTTCTTGTTTAAAGAAGAAAATCTTTCGGTTATCATCGCCTTATAAAAAAAAAGAAAAAGAGAAAAAAAGCAGAATAAAATAACACCCCCAAACCTCGAATACTCTAATAATGTCAGGATCGGAAGAGAACAAGAGTTGGTCAAGAGAGACCTGATAAGAAAGATGAAAGAGAGAGATCTAACATCTAACCCAAGACTACAACTGGGGTTCCTCGTGATTGCCAGAAAGTCAAGGGGGGGAGAGGGAGAAGGGGGAGGGGAGAGAGAGAGAGAGAGAGAGAGAGAGAGAGAGAGAGAGAGAGAGAGAGAGAGAGAGAGAGAGAACAAAACTCGTACGAACACCTCTCAGAAATACACAGTCGATTAGGATGTTTTATTGTCAGAATTGTATGACAGAATGAGCATTGCGGAAGATTCCCTTATTCCATCGACATTGATTTTTTGACCAGAATGACAACTGTTTTAAACAAACTTACCCTACTGGGTAAGACTCCTTGATATAACAATACAATTTTACATTTCCTACAACCAAGAAACAAACTTTGGACATTACATTTAGAGGACCTGGTGGTATTCTTTTATTACAGTGTATGGTAGGGTTGGGTAAGTATCATGATGGTCCCATCAATTTGTTAAAAATATCTCAATTTCTAAATCTCCTATGAGAAAATAGGTTAGATTACGTTAATTTGTTCATTATTAAATTACAAAGAAATTGGGATAATAAGGTTAGTTTGGGTTAATTATTAAATTACAAAGAAATTGTGGTAAGGTTAGGTTAATTTGTTCATTATTAAATTACAAAGAAATTGGGATAAAATTAGGTTAGGTTAATTTGTTCGTTATTAAATTACAAAAAAAAAATAAGATAAGGTTAGGTTGAGTTAGTTATTAAATTACAAAGAAATTGGCATAAAATTAGGTTAGGTTAATTTGTCGTTATTAAATTACAAAGAAATTGAGATAAGGTTAGGTTAGGTTAATTGTTCGTTATTAAATTACAAAAAAAAAGGATAAGGTTAGGTTGGGTTAGTTATTAAATTGCAAAGTAATTGTGGTAAGGTTAGGTTAATTTTTTCGTTATTAAATTACAAAGAAATTGGGATAAGGTTAGGTTAGGCTTTGTTCGTTATTAAATTACAATGAAATTGGGAAAAGGTTAGGTTAGGTTAATTTTTTCGTTATTAAATTACAATGAAATTGGGAAAAGGTTAGGTTAGGTTAATTTTTTCGTTATTAAATTACAATGAAATTGGGATAAGGATAGGTTAGGTTAATTTGTTCATTATTAAATTACAAAGAATTGGGATAAGGTTAAGTTAGGTTAATTTGTTCATTATTAAATTACAAAAAAATTGGGAAAAGGTTAGGTTAGGTTAATTTGTTAATTATTAAATTACAAAGAAATTGGGGAAAAGGTTAGGTTAGGTTAATTTGTGCATTATTAAATTGCAATGAAATTGAGATAAGGTTGAAGTTGACAGTTTTTTTCCTCTTTATTTCGTAGTTGTTTAGTCAAAAAACCTCTCGGTCATCATCGCCTTATACCAAAAGGAAGAAATGAACATAAAATAAAGACCCTCTAGCATTGAATACTTTAATAGCGTCAGGTTCGGAAGAGAGCAAGCGTTGATCAACTATTTATAATAATAAAAATCTAACCTGTCCAGACAGAAACACGATTTTTTTTAAATCATTGATGTGACTAAAATAATCATTGGTGGAACTAAACTTTCCGTCATGTTGTCTTGGGTTAGATCCTTATTTTACATCTTTCCTATCAGATCACTCTGAACAACTCTTGTTTTCTTCTGACCTTGACCCTATAAAGTAGTTAAACAACCAAAAACTATTTTCCGTCATAATGCTTCAAAAACAGCTTTTTTCGATACATGCATAGAGAGATGCTACTAAAATCCTAGGACCTAAAAACATCATCTGAGATCGAGGTCATCAGCTGTTACTTCGTTCGAACGAATTAATTAACGATTGTAGAGCATCTATAATAACAAACGATACTCTCGATTGTAAATAACCGTTAAAACAGCTGTTACTATCGATTTGAAGACAAATAGGTTATAACATTTTAGTTTTTTTGTTAAATTGTTTTCTTATATTGTTTGCAGTATAACGAAAAATTTAGTTCACCACTTGGACCAAAAGAAGCTTTTCTATCATCGCTCGTTTTCAAGTTAAACGTGAGCTTATATTGAAAAGCTTCACTTTTGGTACTAGTGATGAAATATACTAATTTAATTCCTCACACAGCTTTCCACTGGAGTCATGGGCGTCATCGCCGGGGGGGGGGGGGGACGCGTCCCCTCCAATATTTGAGATGTAAAAATATTTTTGCTAAAAACGAATAATTTACTTAAAACCTTAAAAGGTAAACATCGAGCTTTGTCTTTACTAGGGTTTTTAACATTACATTTCTGTTACAAACGCATAAATAAATGCATAAAAACGATGTTTTGAGAAGTTTAATTTTAAAAAATTTCCATACCCCCAGACCCCCGGCATGTCCCCCCCCCCAATAATTAACTGGTGATGACGCCCATGACTGGAGTTAAAATACACACATGATTGGATGTCACTATTAAAAGCATTTCCAACCTCAAATTGAATCCACATATTCGCTCTCAATAAAACCTAAAATTAACACAAAACGCGGCGCAAAAATAGCCCGCGCCAACAGTTTCCGGAGCGGAAGTACTTCCTGTTGTATAATTGCCAGGATACTGGGAACCCACCCCCGTGCAATGTCTTGAGTCACCCTTAAATATCTGTGTGACATACGAGACCAACACGTCAGCATTAAAAGCTGTTAAAAGTTCAACATTTACGTCTAAAAATACACCCTCTATATTTTGCAGCGATAAATCAGAATAGTGACTAGATTGTCTTTCTGCGAAGTGAAAAAAGGTTTTCACTGTTTCCAACGGGAAAAAACAATTTTGGTGAAGAGGAAACGAAACGAACCGAATTCGCAGGTTTTCGTCAACGTTCCGAATTACTGATCGGACTAAAAATTTCAATTTAGAGAAAGCATAGAACCTATTTATAACAGCACGTGAATTACAGGACCCTCGGGGGGGGGAGTGAGTACAGTCAAGCAATCCCGAGCTATATAACTGGATATACACACTTTTCTTGTAGTTAGATGATTGCCCAATCTTGGTTTAGATTTGATCTCTTTCATCTTCCCTATCGGTTCTCTCTTGACCAACTCTTGTTCTATTCCGACCCTGACACTATTATAGGCTAGATAGTGTAATGCTTCTATTTACCCAGTATACGAAGTATATCGACTAACCGATCTTCACGTTTAATGACTCCAAGAAACCAAAAAAATTAATTTCGATGACTTCTATCCTTCGTAATCTGTAAGCAGGATAGCGGTCATAAAAATTTAAATAGGAACATAAAATTTGATATAGGAGACTCTAGTGTGCTCATATTGAAAACTAGAATAATCGAATTCAACCGGTTAAAATGGCGACTATTTTTAACAGTTTTTTTCTTGATATCTCGTGTGTTATTCAAATCGTAACAAACTAAATTAGATCCAAATTTGCAGTTTTTAATTCTGCACGTAATAGGCTACTATCAACCCCACCTCTCTACGATGACAAATAGCAAAGTTATTATCAAAAATGTTTTCGAATCTTGAGCTAAGAAAATGTGATATTCCTATAATTACAAGCCGAGTCACGAAATAGAAGTTTCATGAATTATGTACAACTCGAGGGGAAGCGAAGAGAGTGAAATTGTTTATTATACAGGGCGAGTTTTAAGCCCCCCCCCCTACTTTTTTTATATGGTTTAAGTTAAAAAATTGAAACTCTGCATATCCATTTGGACTTAGATTTGGTTTTGATGCGCTCAGCGACTGTACAACTCGAATAGTGAACGGTCCACGGTAGCGATCTTGATACTCGGGTGAAATGAATAATCGAATTAATCGGTTTCAAACGATTTCAATGTTCGGATTATTATTTCGAATTCGAGTATCTGCGCAGAATGATTTTGCGCATCGGATTCGAACTCGGTGTTACCAATCAGTGAATTACTAACGAATAATTAGTAGGCTATCGTCTCCTTGTTCCTAGTAACGAATATTTTATTTCGAATCCGAGGATTTTAATAATCGGAACGATCCGAGGATTTCGATACTCGGATTAACCGAGTATTTTAATTCGAACTCGCACATCACTAGTCCACAGTAAGTCAGAAAAAATATATAAATGAGAGCATAGGTCGGTATGTACATCAAATTAAAGGTCTTTGTTAGTAGACCACAGTGCCGCAAATCGGATCTCAAAAGGTCCATCCTATCGAAAATGACGGGATTTTTAAAGTTTACAAGAGTAGCCTATTTGGTAGAACCGCTTTTTACCGCCCAAGTTTTAAAAAATGTACTCCATGATTTTTTCTTACAAGCTGTTTGTTAGACACCTGAAAGAACTATCGTTTGTTATGTTAAAAAAAAATTTAGGGGATCACCGGAAGTCCAAGATCTAGGGAGTCTACCGAATGATATTAATAAGAAGAGGGGCATAAGAGGGATTTTTATCGTTAAAAAAGATGATGCATTTGGAATTTAAAAAGGATTTCTGTAACAACAAAAAGCTTGTAGTAAAAAATTCTGGGGTAAACTTTTTTTTAAATAGAGGGTAAAAAGCGTTTCTACCAAGACTGTTTTGTAAACTTTAAATCCCCGTCATTTTCGATAGGATGAACCTTTTGAGATCCGATTTGCGGCACTGTGCTTTACTAACAGAGACTTTTAATTTGATGTACATATCAACCTATGCTCTTATTTCAGATATTCTTCTGACTTCCTAGGGGTTGGTTGTCCCTTATTGGAGTTAGACAGTCAGTGAGCACTTCGAAACCAAGATATTTAGGTCCAATATAGATATACGGAGTTTCAATTTTCTAACTTAAACCATATAAAACAAAAACAGGTGGGAAGGGACGTCAAACCTAACTCACCCTGTATCCAAAACAGGTGAGAAGGGACGTCAAATCTAACTCACCCTGTATCCCATATATAGCCGATGTCACGAAAATAGTGATATACACAAGTATGAAATAAAAACCCGTCTAACAACTGTTTTAAACAAACTTACCCTACTGGATAAGACCTCTTTATCTACCAATACAATATCAAAGGTGCAGTTGTGCTCAATATAAAGGTCAGACTAAACAGATGTGATTCAACGTATTTCTACCACCGATATTGAACTTCCGTTGTGACTTCCCACAAGGTGTTTACGGTCAGTTTGGGCGAGTTGGTTGTTCCTTCACTCCACACATTCCAAAGTTTTTCTCGACAGGAAGGGGGAAGATATGAAGTGAATGTTGATTCGATTTCACAAACATTGAAAGTTTAAAATGTGATACGCAAGTACCACTATAAGAAGGAGGGTGGTAGTAATAATATTTTGTGTTTGTTTAATTTCGAAAAAAAACAACCGAAAATCAGTTTTACGTCGAAGCGTCAACATTCCGCGTTCCTAATGCGTATACAATTCAGCTAAGGATTACGTGTTTGCAGCAAACTGGAAACATATAGCCGACGCAAAAGCGGGAAATGAGCAGCAATTGAGAAATCCCCAAGGCGTTCTGCTCGAAAGCATTCTGGTGCTTTGGGAATGTCAAGTAGCAGTTTGAGGATATATATTTACGATTTCATCCTTATAAAATACTGTTGGTTCAGGAATTGAGTGCAAGATATTACGCCAACCGTAGAACTCTGTGTGAGCAATGCTTGAACGCCCTCATGCACCAACGACCAGGCATACTTTCATCTCAGTGGAACTGTAAATAAAACCTCCACTTCTGGGCTGAAAATAATTCCTAACAGCTTCATGAAAGACTGCTTCATTCCTCTAAACTAACTGTGTGGTGTGGCGTTACAAACTTCGGTATGATCACTCCGTACTTTTTTCAGGAGAAAGACGTAACCGTCAATGTAAACTGGAAGAGATTGCTGAAGAAGAGGACTTGGGATTCCAACAGGATAGAGGATTTGTGGTTCCAACAGGATAGAGGACTTGTGGTTCCAACAGGATGGAGGACATGTGGGACCAACAGATAGAGGACTTGTGGTTCCAACAGGGTAGAGGACTTGTAGATCCAACAGGATAGAATACTTGTGATTCCAACAGGGTAGAGGACATGTGGTTCCAACAGGATAGAGGACTTGTGGTTCCAACAGGATACAGTTCTTGTGCTTCCAATAGGATAAAGGACTTGTGGCTTCAACAAGATAGAGGACTTGTGGTTCCCCCAGGATAGAGGACTTTTGGTTCCAACAGGATCGAGGACTTGTGGTTCCAACAGGGTAGAAGACTTGTGGTTCCAACAGGATAGATGACTTGTGGTACCAACAGGATAGAGAACTTGTGGTTCCAACAAGATAGAGGACTTGTGGTTCCAACAGGATAGAGGACTTGTGGTTCCAACAGGATACAGTTCTTGTGCTTCCAATAGGATAAAGGACTTGTGGCTTCAACAGGATAGAGGACTTGTGGTTCCCCCAGGATAGAGGACTTTTGGTTCCAACAGGATCGAGGACTTGTGGTTCCAACAGGGTAGAAGACTTGTGGTTCCAACAGGATAGATGACTTGTGGTACCAACAGGATAGAGAACTTGTGGTTCCAACAGGATAGAGGACTTGTGGTACCAACAGGATAGAGGACTTGTGGGACCAACAGGATAGAGAACTTGTGGTTCCAACAGGATAAACGACGTGTGATAGAAGACTTGTGGTTCTAACAAGATAGAGGACTTGTGGTTCCAACAGGATAAACGACGTGTGGTAGAAGACTTGTGGTTTCAACAGGATAGAGGACTTATGGTTCCAACAGGATACAGTTCTTGTGCTTCCAATAGGATAAAGGACTTGTGACTTCAACAGGATAGAGGACTTGTGGTTCCCACAGGATAGAGGACTTTTGGTTCCAACAGGATCGAGGACTTGTGGTTCCAACAGGATCGGGTCACAACGCGAAATTCAGTCGATGTTTTAAGAACAATTGTCTCTCCGATGGGTCATATCGGATGGCCCGCTCGTTTTCCAGATTTAAACATTTACTATTTCTTTCTTCGGACCTTCTTGAAGGTTCAAACATCGCCCTCATATCCAAGAAAAACTGAGCAGATTATTGAAAAGTGAACATCAAATCCCTCGATATGTGCTGACGAGAACATCTCCAAAACGTGTTGCCGGTTCCGGCCGCCATCTTGAAGGCATTATTTTCAAAACTTAATGTAAAATCAAATGGTACTGTATTGTTGAACTCAAAAATAAAAACGACATTTCCTTGTATTACTTCTTTAATTTTGTATACACATTCAAAATCGCTTAATCCTTTTACCCCCATCCTGTATAACTCTTGGTCTATGAATATTATCCCTAGACAGTAGTCTATAATTGAGTTTATAAGGATTTATTGAATCTATTAAGACATCCAAGAAAGCTATCTCTACCAGACTAATATTGAATCATTACTATTATAAGTGGAATCTGACATTTAATACACCATAAACTGTGTTAATTTGTTCTTGATAAATCAACAGCTGTTTATCACAATGAATTATAGACCTATTATCTTGTTTATTTATTACATGAGATTTATCTACATTGTCTAATTATCTGCATATCGTTTTTTTTATTTTTCATAAGACACGGCCTTTTTAATTTCTCCCTTCTTTCTGTATCAATAATTAAATATTGAGGGGGGGAATAAGTCAAGTTTTTCCAAAAATAATGGTTTTAATCTACATATGTGTAATTAAGAAAAGTTTTTTGTGATTGGACAAACAAGTTTCACGTAAAAAGATCTTTCGAAGATCATTGTGTTTAAAAAATCGTTTTTGTAATAATAACGTACCCCTATAGCCAAATCGAGAAAGATTTTACCAAATTTGGTATGTGAGTATATTTTGACCGTATCTTCACTGCTAATTTAATTTATAGTCTATATACAGGGTGTCCCGGAACTCTCTGGAACATTTCATAAAAAAATATTCTTTAGGTCGAGACAAACAGATTTCACAATATAAACATGGGTCTCCAGTGATTAGTTTTCCGTCTGTCGGGTCTGTATGTGTTTTTTACAAAGGATTTTATTACTCAAGATTTATTTAAGATGGAAACTTTAAATTTGTTATAAATATGTACCTTAATAGGTAGAATAAGTGTATAAAATTTCGTTGCTGGAACTAAATCCATTTCAAAATGGCGGCCGTTTAAATGTTTTAGTGTCAAATTACACGAAAACCGTTATAGCTAAAAAAATTATTAAGATAGGTAAACAATGCACAATTAAAAGACAAATCGAATGACACCTTATTTACTAAAATCGAATAATAAACAACCAAGTTATGACAATTCTTGCAAATCAATGTAATTTCCATACTACATAGAAGAAGGAATTAGAATAAGAATGTGGGGATTTTATTTACTGATGTTGGCAATACTGGGTTTTTATACGTATTAGAATAAATGAGGTTATTAACTGAAATGAAAGTCAACATTTATATATCAATAGGCCATAGATCAAATTTGTGTTCTAGGTTAGGGAGTTTTGTTATCATCTAATGTTGAAATCGGGCTTTGTGTGCATATTTATAATTTACTTATCACAATTCGATAAGAATTAATACTATTTGTAGGGAAACTTATAGAGAGGATCACTTATAGTGGATAAGGTTACAATATTTCCTACGTTTCTTCTTGTAGTTTTGGGTTACATTTCACTTTTTCATCTTTCCAAACAGTTCGCTCTTGATCAACTCTTGTTCTCTTCCGACGCTGACACTATTAAAGGTCTAGGGTTTCCACGGAGGCTCACTTATACCATAGAAGAAGGAATTAGAATAAGAAAGTCACAGGTATAGGCTCTAGCGTGATACAAAATATCCTTAGTTTGGCTACTGGACAACAGAAAGCGCTAGTAGCCAACAGGGCTTGTGATACAGTAGCCAAACCTTTTTGTCCCGATGCTACTAGCGCTTTCTGTTGTCCAGTAGCCAAACTAAGGATATTTTGTAACACGCTGTTTAACACGGGCTGTGACTTCCTTCTTCTATGCTATTAGTCTCTCCTACTGCTGTTCTGAGCGGGATAAACGCAACTAGGCTCTCTATACTCAATGATTGGAAGCTAATACGAACTTACCTTCAGACACGTAAGGTGTGTTACATAATTCGTTTCACTTTGGCATGTGCATTCCTTTACAATGAGTACGAAAGTTTAAAATGTTTATCAAAATCAGAAAATTCCAAATAGCGAAGGGAATGGAAATAAACGCCACTCCTGACTCCACACCCCGTAATGCACTTGTCTCAACACTTCAGAATAGTAAAGACTTTGTGATAAATGAGTCATTAGGTGTTTATTTCACACACAGAGAGAGATTAGGCAATGGAGATAAACACAAGGCAACGCTGTGTTTCCGGTATGATAAAGAAATTGTACACTTTATCAATACACATAGAGACATAAAATGTAAGTAATTTTAATTGTATAGCTGGTGAGAAATTAATTAATTCTGTAGTCATGTATATTGAATATTTTGTATGATTATATATGTATGGGTGCACTGATGGACGTATGGTTATATACACAGGTCTATATCTGTAAATATATGTGACTGAGTGTAATTTTTAACAATATTGTTTTGTTTATGCCAACCCAGCTGACGGTCAAAAAGACCATTGCTGTAAAGTAAGAATATTATTAGTTTATTTTATTTTATTTTATCTCCTATAATTAATTAATTGTGAAATTATTTTATATTTTGTATGGAATACACGTCAAAATAAAGTACGTTTTTCTATTTCTATTTCTAATCAGTTTGTTAAAACACTTTTCCCGGACATTCTGTCATCCTTGCACAATATCCACAGACAATCATTACGCAATAACAAAATACAACATGATATCGCCGGGAAATAGACAACCTATGTTAACTGATATCCATTGACAGTTTCAGTTTCCGATGACTAAATAAATACTGTACTATCACTTCCGGTACTATACAGCATTTCCGGTTCCGTTCATTTTTAACTACCAATTGTTTCACTTCCTTTGCCGGTCGCCACAAATGGATCGATGGAGAATTGGACATAGTAAAACTAAAATATTCTATAAAACATCTCGACGAGATTTCATTTGTCCATTTGTCTGTGCGCGCGGCTTGCTATGGCGCGGCGGGGAAGAAGGGGAGTGATTATCGCTCATTTCCAAAAACATGTGGTGCCGCGCGGCGCGCCGGACGTAGATTATTCACCTGCCTTCAATGTAGCTTCGAGTTGTTTGTAAACATCATGTTTCTATATGCACTACAAATCTTGTAAACTGTAATTATGTGTCGCGAAAGGTAGACAAACATAGTTGGGTGAGCGAGCCCTACTTTTACAGAACGGCTAGTAGCGTCAGAGCCGCGCGCACAGACAAATGGTCCCATCAGTAAAGGAATAGTTATTTGTGCAACTAGTGAGCAAAGTGGCACTGTTCTAAGCGAGAGGAAAATGTTGACGAACCGAGGCTTGCCTCGTGCGTCAATTTTATCGAGTTTAAAAAAGACACTTTGCTCATGAATTGCACATTATACTTTGTCTACAGTTGTTATTTTGGCAATAAAAACAGTTCATACTGGCGGTCGTACTTTTTCCTTGATTTGACAGGAAGGAGATTTAGTACAACGTTGTTAGCTTTTCCCGCTAATATAGGCGCGGTATTTGACATGTTTTCATCCTCTGAACTGTCCATATTTTAAAACTAACTACAAAAAATATAGCAGTAGTGCTAAACAACACATCAACTCTGAGAAGAAGTTCTCACGTCAAAACTGAGGTTATTTATGAATATTACAAATAACTTAGGTGTATTGTTGAGGAAACGGGATTGCCAACTTCAAAACTCGGCAAACGAAAAATACTCTCCGTGTACATATACACTGTCAATCATCTTCATGAATAATTACTTCCTTTTTCAACTTTAAAACGTTGTTTTGTTGTTTATTTAAGTTATTTTACATGAAAGAATTAATCTAACCTACATACGGGACATTTCCTGTATATTATAAATCAATTCAAATAAACTTAACCTAAATTTCGTTTTGTTCGGTTGCCATTCGGAGTGAGCAAAGTAGTGTGCAAAGTGAAACTGTTGAGAAATCAGCTGTTTTGCAAACTAATTTAAATGAACAAAATGCCACTTTGTCAACACCTGTAGACAAATGTGTTTTTTTTTAACTTTACAGAAATAATTACTAGGTAAAGAAACGGTTGCACAAACTTTCTCACACATTCACGATCGAAATATTAAGTTGTCATTAAACCCTCAAAGGATCTCGTTAGTCAGTACGCGCTTGGCAATTCCGAGATAACCTAGCTGGATCTACACTTTTTGTCGTCTTGGGTTAAATCCCTCTCTTTTACAATTCCTCTCTTGACCAACTCTTGTTCTTTTTTACCCTGACGATATTAGAATATTCGAGGGGCTATAAAAAAAAAAAAAGAAGAAGAATAGAACATAAAATAAAGACCCCTACCCCTCTAGATTACTCTAGTAAAGGCAAAAAAAAAGTTTGTGAAGAGACCTGATAGAAAAGTTGAAAGAGAGGGATCTAACACAATACTACGTGAAAAATGTTGTAGATCCAGCTAGGCCTTTCGGGATTGTCAAATTCGTACTCCCTAAGCTTCTCCGGGTATGTTTGGTGTTTGTTATTTTGACTGTTCAACGCTTTGATTTGAGATTAGGTTCCTTTTGTTAGATTTTAGTTTACAACACTGGTCTAGCCTAGTTGATTTACTTCTTGAAACGTCACCAGTACTAGCAAAACGGGAGTACCGATGAAGGCCAGGTTGCCACGCAGACCGCACACACGCAAGCGCAGAGGATTAGGTTCGGCCGCATTTCCCCTCCGTTAAGTCCCCTACTATACTTGACCAATCAAAATATAATTTTGTTTATTTGTAATTTTCTTTTGATTTGTTTAGTATTTTTTCAACTCTATAGATTATAACAAGAAAAATGATACCAAACAACGTATATTTACTATAAATTGTACCTTGTTTGGTATCATATTTCACATTTCACGTAATCCAATAATATATCAATTCACAAGCTTTTCAGGTTTATAAAAAACTCAAACTTGTAATGTAATCGCATTATAATTTATTATTCAAATATACTCAAATATTAGTTAAATAATATATAGACTCAAATTATATTTACAAGTATAATTTACAAATAATATTCACATAGTTTATAATAATACATTACTAAAACCAGACTGTCATAAAATAAATGTTTCAGACTATAGAGGAGGTTATAAGGACGCTATTTTGAAAGACAAAATGAACAGTATAAATTAAAATAGTAAACAAAAATGAAAGTTAAAGTATATCTTTAAAGATATTAGCCAGTACTTGGTTAACTATCATTGTATTGTGATCCAAGGTCTACTAGAGTAAATATTCATACCGGTACTATGTTTGGTATGTAGAATCTGTATACATGATTAATTTTTAAATAAAATTAAGTATAACAAAAATTAATGTTCGATAGACTGAAGTACACTAGGTGACTCATAGCGTTGGAAGGAAGGACGGTCCAAATCCCTTGCGCGCGTGAGAGTGAGGGTGCGTGCGTGCGAGGGGACTTGACCTGGCTTCCATCGGTGCTCCCGCTTTGCTATTACAGTACTATAGTTTTTATTGAACACCACAAATGACATAAAATATACGCTTAAAAACCATATAAATATTTAAAATTTGTATATTATAAAAATCGCTAATAGTACAGTACATTTATACTGATAAATTACCGTCTTTCACAACAAAACCCACACGAAGGGTAGGGCGTTGTCCCAACACCTGTACTTGGCGGTTTCACAAAATGCATTAAATTTATTAACTGGAATCTAAAATGATTCCCTCAATGTTACATTTTCTCACGCGACCGGAAGTCGCTTCCGTTTCCGGTCATTTCTTCTGACGTCATTTCACAATCAATAACATTATGTTTTAATGACACCTCAATTATTCCATTTATAGTAGTTGTGTTAGCTAACTATATAATACAAATTACGTTTGTTTGCTACTATTTGTATGTTACTTTCTGACATACACATAGTTTAATGTTATGTAGGCCTAAATGGGTGAACAGAAATTGGTGAAGATTTAGATTTTTTTCGAAAACCAAAATTTGTTGAAAGCTGTTAAGATAAACAGTCAATATCCCTATTTTAAAATTTTAGTAAATTAAATCATTTCTTTTCGATAACTCATAGTTTTTGGAATAATATCTATTTGGCGTTTATTTTACAGCCTAAAAGTGTAGACCGATTTCAATGAATTTTGATATGTGATATATCTTAACCATATTAGGCCTATTGGAAATTGTTTAAAAATGTTCGATAAATTACAATTTGAGAGTAACTGCCATAAGGAAAAAAACAATTTTTTTTTTCAAATTCGGCTATACCGATATTAATCAAATTTTGCCACCAAACAAATCGTTTTAGATCGTTATCTAAAAAAAAAAAAAATCCGGTACGTGATTTATGGATCAGTAAAAAAAATCTGTCATGGTGCTGTAATTCCTCAATATCTCCTCTTACAAATTTAACTTAAAGTTTGATAAAATGTGAAAATTGATCCCCCCCCCCAACTAATGTCCAAATAATAGAAATTTACAGTTAATATATATATATTTTTTTAACCGAAAACTATCAATGACCGCTGTCATTAAAAAATTGATTTAATCTTGTTTATGTCTTGTTTTTTAAAGGCCTTTTGGTTATCATCGCCTTATAAAAAAAAGGGGAAAATATAAAATAAAAACTACTAACCATCAAATACTCTAATAGCGTTCAGGGTCGGAAGAGAACAAGAGTTGGTCAAGAGAAAATAAAAGAGAAGGATCTAACCAGAGACTACGTGAAAAAAATGTGTACATCCAGCTAGGTCCCTCGGGAATGCAACACCCCCATACTCACTACAGTGATGTTAATCTTATAATTGTTTGACAAATTAAATAAATAAATTTTAGACCTTATTTAAATATACAGGGTGTTTCCAAAACTTCAAGAGCGTGTTCCTCACATCAAAATCAACGGAAAAGTCTATATATAAACATATTTCGTAAAATGTTTACTTTCTGGGGGGGGGAATGATATTTTTTAGCCGTAAATGATATGGAATAGACATTTTGCACGCTACTTGAAGTAATAAAGAATTTGAGAAAAATAATCAACCATTTTTTTTACTCAGTTTCAAAATGGTGGTTATTAAAATTCTATAACCTCGTTATTTACCTCAAAAAACCGTTATTTTACAAAAGACAAATAATTTTCCTTTTTTAACAACAAATAAAATGGTTTATTTGGAGTTACAAACAAAATTGTTAGATAAACAAAACTGAGCTATCGAAAAATTAATTCTCGGTAATTGTCTAAAACACCCATATAGCCTATATACAATCAATTTGTTTTCAATGTAAATTTATTTTAGAAATAAATTAATGAAAAAGCAAGATCTGTCGAGTTATTGATAAAAACTTAAAAATTTAATTCTTGTTAATTGCCTACAACACTCAAAAAATAGAAATTCTTGAATCCCGATAATTTTGTATCTCCAAATGTTATTTTAGCCCTTAATAATCAAATAAGGCTATTTAAAAAAAGTTCCGTGTTGCATCAAATTTGATTTATTTACAAAGAAAGTTACCGGAATTTTTGGCGACTTAAAAAAAAATCATTGTTGTACCTTTACCAACAAATGTCCTTATAACACAATTTGTCTTTAAATGCATTAAATATATAACAAAGTGTAATACATTTAGTAACAATAATGAGTGATGTAAACCAGTAGATCTTCTAAACAATTACCTGAATATTATGATTTGAATTTTAGGTACTTACGTATTAACGCCACCGCAGCAGAAGTTGCGCTAATGCGCATGCGCCAATAAAGAGCAAACTGGTTTAAGGGAAGAAGAATTCCATTTTTTTCAGCTTTGAGATTCATATACTTTCATTTTATGATTTGTCGCAAACATTTTAGGCGTAGATTGGCGGCACTTCACTTTTAAAGCTCATGTTTATCCATGATCTAATTTCAAATTATTAACTTCAATAAACTTACGAAAGGTTTGGCCAGGTGATTATATATATAAGGTTTGGCCAGGTGCTTATATATATATATATATATATATATATATATATATATATATATATATATATAAGGTTTGGCCAGGTGTTTATGTGCATATATATATAGCTACCTGGCTAAACCTGTCGTGATAATATATAATTATATCGCAAAGTAAGCAAATATTGGCGCATGCGCATTAGCAACATCTGCTGCGGTGGCGTTAATACGTAAGTACCGAATTTTCTATCAATAACTGTTATTTTTCACATTACAGAACAAATAAAAATAACATTAGTGTTATTTCGCCTTTTACCCTAGCTCTAGTTAAAATTGTACTTCAATTTTAGCTTGAAAAGTAAAAAAAAATCGTCTGAAAAATGGTTAAATTTGCGAATTTTTGAATTTAAAGTGCCTAAACAGAGTTAGAGAATATAGACAAATATCCAAGAATAAAAAAAGTCTTCTAATGTGATATATGCATCACCATAATTGGGGGTTCCTATTAGAAAATTACTATTTGGCTACAATATTCGAAAAATGGTGGATGATATTACAAACATTTTTAATGCCTCTAGTTTTAACTTAAAACACCCTGTATATGAGATAATCAAAACAGCTAAATTGGCTTGATATCAGCTGTCAATAAAGCACTACTCTCCGAATCATGAGGTTAAACGATTGAACTGGAGTTTTAACACCTTGGCAAGTCTTCAATTGATTCTTCAGGCATGGCGCCATCGATGCAGCATTCCACAGCATTTACGTGTGGGAAGTGAAGTGGGGGGGGGGGGAGAGTAAACCGGATATACCAATTGCCTCCTTGATTAGTTTTAAACTTATAATGAAGGGATGTTTTCATAGGGCCGACTAGATTGGTGATAATTCAGTACGTGGGTTTGTGGGACGGTCGTTTTTAGTGGAAGAGGAAGTCGGGGAAATATTCACGGTTGTGTATTTCTCAGTGTATTTAATAATCACAACGCTTGAACTTTCTCGTAAACTCAAGTTGTCAGTGAAATAGTTAAAATAAAACCATATTATGACCGTCGTAGATGATGTAATCCAAAAACTTATTCCTCACAGCCAAAACAAATGGAAATGTTTATACAGGGTGATTCCGAACTGGATACACCGGTAAATTGAGGCCATATTGAAATTCACGGGGCATAAATTACGTAAATTTGGTGGTCCTGTATGTTTTGTGGCCTGAAAGATTAGGTCCAAGTACTGAATCTCTTGTAGTTTTGAAGAAAATTATTAAAAATACGGAAAAAATGCCGAAAATTTTAATTTGAGTGAGTAAAGCCAATAAAAACAAAGGTAATTATTTAGAAAGAATGTTACCTATAGTTTTGGCCGTTTAGTTTTAAAATGATGTCTTACACACCTTATTTTTTAACAATAAAATAAGTTTTCAACGCGGAGCTAACTATTTCAAGGAAAAATCAAAATTCCAAAACTATAGAATCCAATACATTTATAGATCACCGAAGTCAAGCTACATTGAATACGGGTAGTACTTGGATGGGTGACCGCTTGGGAACTCCACACACAATTTCTTCTATTTTTTTTTTCAAATTTACGTGTACAGTAGCCTCAGACTAGGATTGTGTCTGGTATAAGGGGCGTGTTCTCCCTTCTACTAACTTCCCTAGCCAGACTTGGGGTACAACCCAGTCCAAGAAAACTAGGCACACAAATTACTGCTCAGCTACATTTAATTCCTAAAGTTACAACTTCGTGACAGACTTTTGTAAACGTTTTATTCTTATTTACCACCGATAAAAGAAACGAAAGTAGGAATAGGCGTTTACCCAGAAGCATTTGAGGTCTATATTTTTTTTATCGGGGTTGTACCGCTGAAAGTAAACGCAACAAAGTGTGGGCGCCCCTCTTTTCCTCTCCACCCCAGACACATTCCTACCTTGAGGATACTGTAAGTCAGGTAAGGCCTGTAAAGTAAAAATTATCTATTTAACGCGTAATTCACTTATGGAGGAAACTTAGAAAAGTTAAAATTATGTTGTTTTTTTCGTGAAATAGTTAGCTCCGCGTTTTAAAGTTATTTTATAATAAATAAATAAGCTATGTCCATAAATCTAAACTTACATAAATATCTACTAATGAAATTTTTTTTTTTTGAAGTTATACTTCTTTGCGCTCGTTGGGATGGGGTCAAGCTAAAAATGAAAAAAATCGAGCGTTCGGGTAAACTCGGCGGCAGTCGTCAACGCTCGGGCGATCCCCATCTGCTACAAAGTGACACAGGTGTTCGTATCAGCCGGGGCAAAACCGAGTAAATGATACTTTCTAACCATGTGTTTTAGTATATTGTTATTGATCGTAAGAAAAATCTTGAATATTATAACCGCACAATAATTATACATTTTTGTGTTATCATGAAATGCTATAGACTGATACTAGTTTAGTTTATTCAAAACAGACCTAGGCTAGACAAAGTTGATTAAGATTATTACTGCCCGCCTGATTTATGGCCTACTGACATTGTCGTAAATTAATATTACACTATAAGGTTATAATATAGTAAAGGTTGGATAAAAAAAACGAGTGAATGGCCAAAGAAGTATAACTTCCACCTTCTGACCGTTTTGTTTTTAATGAAATAATTGTGTTTTATTTCAAAGTTTCCAGTGATTGTGGTTAGGGGTAAATTTCGAATTTCACCACAGCGCTTAACATGATTGTATCTAATAACAGAAGTGTTATTACACCTTTTACCCTAGCTTTATAAAATAATTATAGTTTAAATTCCATCTCTATTTGATTTTTTTTTAATAAGAAAAAACCGTTTGAATTTGCTATAACGAGTAAATTCCCGACGGATGGTTAGATTCCTCTCTTTCATTTGTCTTATTAGGTCTCTCTTGACCAACACTTGTTCTTTTCCGACCCTGTCACTTATTAGAAGGCTAGGTGTCTTTATTTACTGTCTTACACAAGTATTTCAGTAAATCAGCTGATTGTTTGTAGGACAACCAAAGCGGAACTGTGCCGTGGCATTCAATGACCTTGACGAATTGTGTACGAGTCCCGTTGTTTCACTGCTTCCGGACAATCAGCATCGCCCATATAATCGCAACCCAGATATACGGGCATATCCCCCCCCGCATGGTGTAGGTATAACGGGTTCATAACTACATGGAGTAGGCGTAGGGGGTACAATATGGCGACGCTGTCACTTTCTCTTAACTATTGAAGTGAAAAGAAAGAGAGATTTTAATAGGAAATATACAGAATCTTTCAAAAGCAAGTTAAAATTTTAATTGGTTGTGTTTTCGTTATTTGTTGTCTAATCTCCGAGAAAAACTATTGTATGCAGATATAATTGTGAATTAAAAACATCAGCTGTTATTTCCATTGATATTTATTTGTTGCCATAGCAACGAGTATTCTCATTGTTGACTAATTTCAAACACAGATAAATTTGTAGTAGTTTACAATTAATTAATTAATTGATTTCTTTTTTTAATCCATCATGACTTTACAAACATGCATTGGATTGAAAAACTCTATTGTATGCAGATATAATTGTGAATTAAAAACATCAGCTGTTATTTTCATTGATATTTATTTGTTACCATAGCAACGAGTATTCTCATTGTTGACTAATTTCAAACACAGATAAATTTGTAGTAGTTTACAATTAATTAATTAATTGATTTCTTATTTTAATCCATCATGACTTTACAAACATGCATTGGATTGAAAAACTCTATTGTATGCAGATATAATTGTGAATTAAAAACATCAGCTGTTATTTTCATTGATATTTATTTGTTGCCATAGCAACGAGTTTTCTCATTGTTGACTAATTTTAACATACAGATAAACTTGTAGTAGTTTACAATTAATTAATTAATTAATTGATTTTTTTTAAATCCATCATGACTTTACAAACATGCATTGGATTGAAAAACTCTATTGTATGCAGATATAATTGTGAATTAAAACATCAGCTAATATTTTCATTGCTATTTATTTGTTGCCATAGCAACGAGTTTTCTCATTGTTGACTAATTTCAAACACAGATAAACTCGTAGTAGTTTACAATTAATTAATTAATTGATTTTTTTTTATTCCATCAAGACTTTACAAACATGCATTGGATTGAAAAACTTTATTGTATGCAGATATAAAATTGTGAATTAAAACATCAGCTAATATTTTCATTGCTATTTATTTGTTGCCATAGCAACGAGTTTTCTCAATGTTGACTAATTTCAAACACAGATAAACTTGTAGTAGTTTACAATTAATAATTGATTTTCTTTTATTCCATCAAGACTTTACAAACATGCATTGGATTGAAAAACTCTATTGTATGCAGATATAATTGTGAATTAAAAACATCAGCTGTTATTTTCATTGATATTTATTATTGTTGCCATAGCAACGAGTTTTCTCATTGTTGACTAATTTCAAACACAGATAAACTTGTAGTAGTTTACAATTAATTAATTAATTGATTTCTTTTTTTAATGAATCAAGACTT
Source organism: Aphrophora alni (assembly GCA_963513935.1). Lineage (NCBI taxonomy): Eukaryota > Metazoa > Arthropoda > Insecta > Hemiptera > Aphrophoridae > Aphrophora > Aphrophora alni. The sequence goes on along the minus strand of OY740776.1, from coordinate 19,099,554 downwards.
TACAAACATGCATTGGATTGAAAAACTCTATTGTATGCGGATATAATTGTGAATTAAAAACATCAGCTGTTATTTTCATTGATATTTATTTGTTGCCATAGCAACGAGTTTTCTCATTGTTGACTAATTTCAAACACAGATAAACTTGTAGTAGCTTACAATTAATTAATTAGGCCTAATTGATTTTTTTTATTCCATCATGACTTTACAAACATGCATTGGATTGATTCAGTGTTATTAGGAATGTGAATGGAATTTATCAGCCGAGTTAAGAAAGTTCTGTACTCGCAATGGTTTGAAGTGTAGTGCAATAACGTGCAGTGTAATCGCGTATTAAAAGCTTGTCGGTAAGTTTGAAACCACCGGATCCGCTGGAGACATCAAGAGGCCAGGAAGAGACCTTCAATCGTAAGAACTAAAAGAAGCAATTATTCAAAACGTAGCTGAGATAAATGTCAACACGTTAAGAAATGCCGTGCATAGTGTAGAGGAAAGACTGCTGCTTCTCCAGGAAGAGAATGGCGCCCACTTCGAACACCTGTCTTAATAACCCTAACAAATCTGAATTTGGTTAATTTTTTGTTTGTTCTACAGTATAGTCAATTAATGTTTTAACTTACTTCTGAAAGACCTGGTTATCAGTCACGTAAGAATATACCAAGTCTTGTTATATACTAAAATTAGGATAGAAACATAAAGTTTGTACGTAGGACTTGGTGTACAGAACTCTATTGAATCTGAGAAAAACCTAACCTAAAACGAAAAGGCGGTCATTTTAAACAGTTAATATCTCTAAATTAAATAAAAAGGAGCAGATTTCAATTCTGCATGTAATGATACCAACCTAATGAAGTTAACGTCAGAAATGTAATTTCGAACCCTGGACTCTCAAGAAAATGTGCAAGGCCGAATCACCGACACGAGCGCAGCGAGTATATGTACACCTTCGACCCAAGACCTTGACACGAGCGAAGCGAGTGGGGATTGTTTCAGCTATTACAAAGCTCGTTTGGACCAGCGTTGATCGCGACTTTGAAATCGGGCTTTGTGTGTATAACCATAGTTTGCCCCAATACATTACATTTAGAGGATATGCTTGTATGATGGGTCTGGGTACGTACCATGATGGCGCCCATCTATATGTTTTCCAACACCGTTACCATGGTTACAAACACATTGACTACAACTCGTGTATTTTACAATATGTTTGTATCTAAACGGTCTCTGCTATTGGTCGTTACAAAGTTGATACTATCAAATGACAAATCGCAGCGGGTGATTTGTGGTTTCCGGTTACTCATTTCCGTCCGGCTTAGTTTAAACTGTACAGGTGATATTTCTAAGAAGGAAAGGTGAAAATTCCATTGCCTTACTGCGAAATACGTGGGTGGTATAAAATAGCACGAACTTTCTCATATACTCTGTTCAAAATTTAGAACAATTAAATTTTGATAATACAAATACAAGCAAAATAATACAAATACAAACTCAAATAATACAAATACGATTTTGATAATACAAATACGATTTTGATAATACAAAAAGATTTTGATAATACAAATACAAACTCAAATAATACGAAACAATTTTGATAATACAAAAACGATTTTGATAATACAAATACAAACTTAAATAATACGAAACAATTTTGATAATACAAATACGATTTTGATAACACAAATAAAAGCTCAAATAATACAAATTCCATTTTGATAATACAAATACAAAATCAAATAATACAAAAACGATTTTGATAATAAAAATACAAACTCAAATAATACGAAACGATTTTGATAATAGTCTACAAACACGATTTGGTAATACAAATAAAAGCTCATATAATACAAATACAATCTCAAATAATACGAAACGATTTTGATAATACAAATACGATTTTGATAATCCAAATACAAACTAAAATAATACAAATACGATTTTGATAATACAAATAAAAGCTCAAATAATACAAATACGATTTTGATAATACAAATAAAAGCTCAAATAATATAAAAACGATTTTGATAATACAGTACAAATAAAAGCTCAAATAATACAAAAACGATTTTGATAATACAAATAAAAGCTCAAATAATACAAATACGATTTTGATAATACAAATAAAAGCTCAAATAATACAAATACGATTTTGATAATACAAATAAAAGCTCAAATAATATAAATACGATTTTGATAATACAAATAAAAGCTCAAATAATACAAAAACGATTTTGATAATACAAATAAAAGCTCAAATAATATAAAAACGATTTTGATAATACAAATAAAAGCTCAAATAATACAAATACGATTTTGATAATACAAATAAAAGCTCAAATAATACAAAAACGATTTTGATAATACAAATAAAAGCTCAAATAATATAAAACGATTTTGATAATACAAATAAAAGCTCAAATAATACAAATACGATTTTGATAATACAAAAAAGCTGAAATAATACAAAAACGATTTTGATAATAAAAATACAAACTCTAATAATACGAAACGATTTTGATAATACAAATAAAAGCTCAAATAATACAAAAACGATTTTGATAATAAAAATACAAATTCAAATAATACAAACACGATTTTGATAATACAAATAAAAGCTCAAATAATACAAAAACGATTTTGATAATAAAAATACAAGCTCAAATAATACAAAAACGATTTTGATAATAAAAATACAATCTCAAATAATACAAATACGATTTTGATAAAACAAATAAAAGCTCAAATAATACAAAAACGATTTTGATAATACAAATACAAGCTCAAATAATACAAAAACGATTTTGATAATAAAAATACAAACTCAAATAATACAAATACGATTTTGATAAAACAAATAAAAGCTCAAATAATACAAAAACGATTTTGATAATACAAATACAAGCTCAAATAATACAAAAACGATTTTGATAATAAAAATACAAACTCTAATAATACGAAACGATTTTGATAATACAAATAAAAGCTCAAATAATACAAATACGATTTTGATAATACAAAAAAGCTGAAATAATACAAAAACGATTTTGATAATAAAAATACAAACTCTAATAATACGAAACGATTTTGATAATACAAATAAAAGCTCAAATAATACAAAAACGATTTTGATAATAAAAATACAAATTCAAATAATACAAATACGATTTTGATAATACAAATAAAAGCTCAAATAATACAAAAACGATTTTGATAATAAAAATACAAACTCTAATAATACGAAACGATTTTGATAATACAAATAAAAGCTCAAATAATACAAAAACGATTTTGATAATACAAATAAAAGCTCAAATAATACAAAAACGATTTTGATAATACAAATAAAAGCTCAAATAATACAAAAACGATTTTGATAATACAAATGAAAGCTCAAATAATACAAAAACGATTTTGATAATACAAATACAAGCTCAAATAATACAAAAACGATTTTGATAATACAAATAAAAGCTCAAATAATACAAAAAGGATTTTGAAAATACAAATAAAAGCTCAAATAATACAAAAACGATTTTGATAATACAAATAAAAGCTCAAATAATACAAATACGATTTTGACAATACAAATAAAAGCTCCAATAATACAAATGGGTCGCCATCGAAAAATAAAAAATAAAACTGGTAAAATGAAACACCCTAACCTCACCTCACCAAACCTAGCCCTCGAATACTAGGGTATTTCTATAAGACACGGAATAAAACAAGAGATGTTAAAAGAGACTTGATAGGAAAGAAAGGGATCTAACCCAAGATTACATAAAAACAGGTGTAGATCCAGCCTAGAACACTCGGTATTGCTACTATAGTGACACTGTGAATTCCAATAATTCAAAGTCGCTCAATTGTTGATGAAATTTAGAGAAAATGTGAAAAATTAGAAAAACAACAAATTAGCAAAACTAAAATTATGATTCGTGACTCATTTATGTATTGTTTCTCTTACAGCGGGCCTCGAAGCTGTACATAAATAACGGGGCCTCCACTCCGTGTCGTGACTCAGCCCTGCCGCATCTCCTAACTATATCAGATAGTACGAGAGGATTCGAAATTAATTTTTTGCCAATAACTTCCCTATTTGTCACCGTAGACAGGTCAGGTTAGTAGCATTATAGAAATAGAAATTAAAAATAATTTTATTTCACGTAACATTTTACAAATGGTACTGTTGAAAAACAGCTGAAGAGTCCATGTTATCAATCCAAATTACATTAACAATTACAAATCATTTTCATGATTACTTATTACACTAATCATAATCTTACAAGCGAAAGAAAATACAATATTTCAATATCCATTCTAATCTAGAACAAACATGTAAGTATGTAAACTTTGAAAAAAATAAAAATAAAAATTTATTTTCTCCAAAATCCCATTTGTTAACAAAAAGAAAAAATTACCAGGAGCCATGGGCGTACCCAGCGAGGGGCAGGGGGCAGCTGCCCCCCCTGGAAGCAAAAAATAAATTTTTACTATACATTTTGTTGCTGGAATTTAATACAATTCTTGAAATAACTATTTTTATAATCAATTGTATATTGAATGACCATGGCTTGCCCACCCCCTAGTTTTGATCCTGGGTATGCCCTTGTCAGGAGCTAGAAATTGCCATCCAGATAGTATATTCTTGACCCGAGTAAAACGGCCTTTGCGTAGTCATTTTAACACGGGTTTTAAATTCTTTTTCATATAATTTTTTTACATCTATAGGCAGTTAATCAATTTAATACCGACGTAATAAGATGTTATTTCGAAGATAGAAAGGGTTTAACTTATTTCGGGTTGAATATGCGTGGAAACTCTGCTTTTAAGTAAATATTTTATTTGTTTTTGTTTTTTTTACTAGCAACAGACAATACCCTGGGTGTCACACCTAAAATGCTACAATAGCTAACTTTTGAATTATAAATAAGATAGGTTACTTTAAATGGGGAACCTTCCTTTCTTTTTAATGAAGTTTAAAAACCTATTTTGTAAAATGTTAAAAGTTACGCCATTTTCCAATATGGCGACCAACTTTGAAATTTGTTATGGAACACCCTGTATTTTATGGGGTTTCAGATGTAAAACAATATTTTAAGAATTAAAAAAAATCTTTAGCCGTTTAGGAATTACAGGCACTTAAAGTTTAGAAATTAAAAGTTTGGTAGGTCTACAAATAATTGATCCCCACATAAATGGTTACAATAGCTAACTTTTGAACCATTGGGGGTACAAATAAGTTTTAATGAGGGAACCACCCTTATTTTGTCAGCTCTAGGGATTTTGGGAAAGTGTCAATTTAAAAAAAGTCCTAAATTTGACCAAAGAATAACTTTTCATTATAAAAATCGGGGGTTACCAATTAAAAAAAAAAAATCAAATCCCTATTTTTAATGAAATTTAGAACTTTTTTCAAAATTGATTTCCATGTCGTTTTAGAGCTTACAAAATTAGGGGAGTTCGAAAACCAGCTCTGAAAATCCTCAGGGCGTCAAATGTAGATTAATCAAAAAACCTATTACCAAATTTATCGGGAAAGTAAAAATGAAAAAAATACAATTTCTTTATAAATTCTAAATATCAAATTACACTGAGGGACTGTCCTATTTTACTCGACTACGAAACCAATCACTGTTTGACCGCCCATCACTAAGTTACCTCCCACATCCCAGTGGCATGGAGCCGTCAAGGTGGCTGTGTTGGGTGCTTGACCTTCTTATGGAATATCCGCAAGCTTGCACTGTTAAACTACGAAATGAGGTTAGCCGGACGTTAGATCATACAGATATATGATATAACTTAATATAATTAACTTTGGTCTAACGGAATGGGAGCTCTGCGTATTGCGGATAGCGTAAAACACCAGGAGCTTGTAAGGCAGGTTTCTTGTCTTTAGCTCAAACAAACTTTCTCAGAAACCCAGGCAAAAACGATTTTGTCATCATCACCTGTGAAAAGGCTACTATATTATTCTATTTCATTTCCGAAATAATTGAAGAAAAATAAAATCAATGAAAATCCACATATACTACAAGATTTTAAAAAATACCCAAGAATAAAACATTTCTAAAATATTGGTTTACACCTGAAAACCCCTCAAAATACAGGGTGTTCCATAACAAATTTCAAAGTTGGCCGCCATATTGGAAAATGGCGGAAATTTTTAACATTTAAAAAAATGGATTTCTAAATTTTATTGAAAAGAAAGGAAGTTTCCCACCCAATATATGATACGGCTTGGGAAAACTAATTTTTGTCATAATCACCTTTGAAAAGACTTATATATAGTATATTACAGTTCCGAAATAATTGATGAACAAAAAAAAAATCAATGAAAATCCACATATACTACAAGATTTAAAAAAATACCCAAGAATAAAACATTCCTAAAATATTGTTTTACACCTGAAAACCCCATAAAATACAGGGTGTTCCATAACAAATTTCAAAGTTGGCCGCCATATTGGAAAAAGGCAGCAATTTTTAACATTTTACAAAATGGATTTTTAAACTTCATTGAAAAGAAAGGAAGGTTCCCCTTTTTTAAAGTACTTTATCATATTTATAATTCAAAAGTTAGCTATTGTAACGTTTTATGTAGGACACCCAGTATTGTGTGGGACAGTATTGTCTGTTGCTAGTAAAAAAAAAAAAACAACATAAAATACAGGGTGTTCCATAACAAATTTCAAAGTTGGCCGCCATATTGGAAAATGGCGGCAATTTTTAACATTTAAAAAATTGGATTTCTAAATTTTATTGAAAAGAAAGGAAGTTTCTAAATTTAAAGTACTCTTATCATATTTAGAATTCAAAAGTTAGCTATTGTAATAATTAGGGTTCATGGGTCGTTATATTGTTTCCAGTAATTTCTGAACCATAATATTTTTTATAGTTGCTATTTTGAGAAATGACGTCTTTTTTCAACCACGAACGGTTGATTTTTAGTTGTTTTTTTTTTTTTTTTTACCGCACAGAAATCGGTATTTTTTGAGAGATGGCGCACAGTTTTGTGCGCGTCCGTAGTCCTGATTTTATGAAAATTATTTAAGACGAGGCTCCACTAGCCGGCCGGTGCCGTCTGCCGCCCATAAGACTAATGCAATAGAATACCCATAAATTCCTGGTTTTTAAAGATATAAATATAAATGAGGTATCAATAGAAAGGTATTGTACAGGTGAATGTGTTTTGTTGAACCAAATTTAAAATATCTTTTTCTGTTTTACAAGAAAACCAAAACGTGTCACCAAAAACAGTCTGCTTTTCGGAGGAAAACTCGGGTGACAGTACTCTCGTTGATACCCATATTTTTCCTTCATTCTTCATCCGATTTCGTTGATTTTTTTTTTTATTGAAGAGAACAAACTGCTTTATGTCAACTGTGAGAAAAACCGTTCGTATCTTTAAAGGTACTTTCTTAAAAAATTGCTAAAGTAAAAAAATGTTGTTTTAGTTTTCAAGTAAAACAGAAAAAGATATTTTAAATTTGGTTCAACAAAACACATTCAGCTGTACAATACTTTTCTATTGATACCTCATTTATATCTTTAAAAACAAGGAATTTATGGGTATTATTCTATTGCATTAGTCTTATGGGCGGCAGACGGCACCGGCCGGCTAGTGGAGCCTCCTCTTTTACCTATAAAGGTAAAACCGTAATTTTGTTTCTTTTCCATACGGCAGCAACCACCAAAATTTTGAGTTAACGGTAAAAACATCAGAGATGCGGTCAAAATGTACCCACATATTAAATTTGATAGGCCTACACACGTTTGGGCAGTAAAACACTGCGGAGATAATACGCGTCCTTCGAAAAATCACTTAAGGACCTGAAAACGGATTTATCCTGAAAACACTGGACATAGTTTTTTTTGACCCATCAAATAATTCCCGTAAATATATAAAAGTACAAAAAAATCGATTAATTGCAAAAAAAATTGCTTCGAAAACGCTATTTCTCAATGTACAGTAACATTACTGCCGGTCGTTTTGCATGGCTGAGCAAACAGCAGCCAATAAGTTTGGTTATAGTGATGGTAGACTGAACATAGCGTCCGAGTAACCTCAATACTTCCGTCACAAGGAAGTAGTACCACAGCACTCCGGGGCTCTCTGTAGACGACGGTCAAAGTACATTTTGTTTTTAGCACTTATTACTGAGCAGTAATATTTTGTTTTTAACCCGAGTTTTTGTTGGTACGTTATTATGTTTGTCGATTTAGAAGAAATTATGTTTTTAGTTTTTGGTCGAAAACTCGGTTATCTTTTGAGAAAAGAAAAAAAATATAAAAAACCGTTTAATTAGTCATTAAAAAAAGTAACTTCTTTTTTGTTTCCTGAAATTTGTTTGTAAAGTTTGCGGTTTAAGAGATATTTTACATTAAAAAATTTAAATTGTCGCCATTTTGAAAATATACAAAATAACGTTGTTTTTTTTTGTACAGGGGTAAAAGGTTACGTAATTTTGAGCTCATTTATTTCTAAAGATATTAAGTGTTAAGTAGATAGCAAAAAAAAAAAACCTGATAATTCGAAAAATAATCGTTTCCGGATTTCTTATTTTCACCTATAGAATAGCCCGGGACAATATTTTCTAGACACTCTGTATACTCTGCTTCGACAAATGCCGACATTTATACGCTAGCAGCGAGACACACTAACTTTAACGATTTATTACGTTTTATGGACTTTTGGTTGTATGTATATGTATATGAAAGTTTGGAACATTAGCTTTACAATGTTGCCAAATTTATTGCGATTGGACGATTATTGGTGGGAGAACTGTTAAATCTAAAAATCTATGTTCTCTTCCACAAAGTTTTGTCGAACGACATTTTAAGGGTTGATAGCCTCCCCTCCCCCATAGGGGCTAACAATAGCGAGTACAAGTATGTGGGGACTATGAAACTGCCCCGCTCATTAAAGAGGATCAAGAAGGGTCGCATCGCAAGACCAGAAATGCTGAAATTGCCCCGAGCGCAATTTCGGTAGTATGTGTTTAAATTTAACCACAATCAAGCATATAAGCCTGTAAGGTTCGGTTAGGTCCCGTAGCGTAACATGTAAAATAAAATTTTCAATAATATTTGGGCGCTCGGGGCAATTTCAGCATTTCTAGTCTTGCGAAGCGACCCTTCCTAATCCTTTTAAATGAGCGGGGCAGTTTCATCGTTTCAAAAGTACCCAAAATGTCGGGGCAGTTTCACTACGCCCAAGTATGTTATTCAAGAGACTTTAGCTTGATCTGCACCTTTTTTTCAACTAGTCTTGGGTTAGATCCCTCTCTTCTAAGACTCTTTTGACCAACATTTGTTCTTTATCGACTCTGACGCTATTAACATACCGCTGGGTATTAAGAGTATTTTAAGACTGGGGGGGGGGTTGTCTATTTTAAATTGTTTTTGTTTTATTTGTCGAAAGACATTTTAAAGGTTAATACCCCCCCCCCCCATATAGAATCACACAATAGAGAGTACAAGTATGTTATTCGAGAGACTTTACCTTGATCTACACAATTTTTCAACTAGTCTTTGGTTAGATCCCTTTTTTTCATTGTTCCTACTACTCTTTTGATCAACACTTGTTCTTTGCCGACCCTGACGCTATTAACACACCTCTGGGTATTAAGAGGTTTCTAGGACTGGGGGGGGGGGGTTAGTTAAAATCATTTTTGTTTTATTTGTCGAAAGACATTTTAAGGGTTAATAGCCCCTCCCCCCCCTTCCTACAGAAGCACACAATAGAGAGCACAAGTATGTTATTCACGAGACCTTACCTTAATCTACACATTTTTTCAACTAGTCTTGGGTTAGATCCCTTTCTTTCTAAGACTCTTTTGACCAACAATTGTTCTTTATCGACCCTGACGCTATTAACACACCTCTGGGTATTAAGAGTATTCTAAGACTGGGGGGGGTGTCCATTTTAAATCATTTTTGTTTTATTTGTCGAAAGACATTTTAAGTGTTAATAACCCCCCCCCCATAGGGGCTAACAATAGAGTACAAGTATAGTATTCACGAAACCTTAGCTTAATCTACACATTTTTTAAACGAGTCTTGGGTTAGATCCCTTTCTTCTAAGACTCTTTTGACCAACAATTGTTCTTTACCGACCCTGACGCTATTAACCCACCTCTGAGTATTAAGAGTATTCTAAGACTGGGGGAGGGGGTTGTCTATTTTAAATCATTTTTGTTTTATTTGTCGAAAGACATTTTAAGTGTTAATAACCCCCCCCCATAGGGGCTAACAATAGAGTACAAGTATAGTATTCACGAAACCTTAGCTTAATCTACACATTTTTTAAACTAGTCTTGGGTTAGATCCCTCTCTTTCATCGTTCTTGGGACTCTTTTGACCAACACTTGTTCTTTATCGACCCTGACGCTATTAACACACCTCTGGGAAGGGGGGGGGGGGTTGTCTATTAAATCATTTTGGTTTTATATGGCGATAATAACCGGGAGCTTTTTCTCTTTTTAAACAAGAAAAAAAAAAATTATATCCCCGGGTCCTTCAACATGCTAAAAAACTACTTCAATACTAAGAAATTATACATGAATGAACCTATTGCCTTAACATTGTATTACAAGGTTGCATTCAACTTGTCTATTTTTACCACGGCCTGCCTCTACAACTCACAGATTCAACAATGTACACATCGTTTTCATTCTACCAAAGTTAGGTCAGGTCTAAAAACTTCACACTTTCTAAAACTCTGTGGATATGAAGGATCATAATTACAATTTCACTCGGGTCAATGAGGTCAGTGTATGTTATCTTCAAGGCAAAACTGATGGCAACAACAAATTTCACTTTTAACTTTTAAATGTAATTTCAAAATGTGATTATTTTCAAAAATTTGTATTGTATTTTTACAGTTACAGTAGTTACATTTCATATAGACAGTTGGTTTGTTGTGGTTCTTTAGATTAACTGTTCAAGTAAATGTAACTCTGATACTAACTGTGAAAATACAAAACACTTTGAAAATGCCACGCACATTTTGAAGTAACATTTAATAAAGTCAAGTCAAACTTGTCTTTAATTTAGCCTTTAAAAGCTATTTAATTTGATGTCACATGATGTGGTTCTTTTTTTAAAATTTTGAATGTGCTCAAAAGTAACGCACTTAAGGGGGGGGGGGGTAGGGTAATTATATAGCAGAGCTGCCTCACTTCAAAATCAATTTTTAAAGGTTTTATTCGTCAAATAAATGTTGGAAAAATATTTTACTATCAAAAAAAGTGTCGGAAAGATGATTACATAACATAATTTCACAAGATTACACAAGAAAATCTTAATCAGAGTCAAATTCTGCTGCAAATTCAGTAGATGAGGAATTTATTGAATTTAAATGTATTTCAATCGTAATTCGCCATAAATGATGAAAACGATTATTATACTCATTGTACTTTCTCTTAAACATAAATTTGGCTATATGGCCATGGAAATGTTGTTTTGAATTTCCATATCGCGGCACATTTCCTCGCACCTCCCTCCACTGACGTTCAATTGTCTGCGTATGTGCTTCAGTGTACGCATATGTAGGGCTGTATTATTATATGTCACGAAAGGTTTGGCCAGGTTGCTATATATATATATATAACCACCTGGCCAAACCTTTCGTACGTTTATTGAAGTGAATGTCATGAGTATGAAAGATAACACAGAGTTAATTTTTTCACGAAAAAACTACTTGTGTAATTGTATTATTGTATTATGTAATCATCTTTCCGACACTTTTTTTCGATAATAAAATATTTTTCCAACATTTATTTGACGAATAAAACCCATAAAAATTAATTTTGAAGTGAGGCAGCTCTGCTATATAATTACCGAGGGTAGTTAAAGTTCAGTTACGTTAAACGCTTCTCTAGGAAACATTTAAAAAACCGTTTAGTGTTCTTATTTCACATATTTAGAGATTTTTTAAATTTAAAAGTCTCAAATATATTTTGTGACGTCATTATGGTTTGGGTTATAGAAAAAAATATTTCGAAAGCGCCATTTTTTGTCTTTTACGCTCTTTAATTTGACGTCACAACAATGGTGGCTCCCATTTGAAATTTTTGACTATTCAAAAATTCCCATCTTTAGAGGGTATTTCAAAATTCCAAACTATCATGTAAGAAACTGCAAATGACCTAGTTAACAGTCTCAAATGAATTTGGGTCAGTTCATACAAAAGTTATATTAGGGGGGGGGGGCTTGACTAACACACTGTATAGTGGATTCAATGCATTGTTATTGTTTTAAGTTATGTTAGGCCTTCTTGCATTTGTTATTTAATTCTGAAATACAAGTAAAACATAAAACGTTATCAATAAGGACCTAACTTTTCAATAAACGTACAAAGAAAGCCCCTCATAGGTGAACAAATTTAATGTTTTTTTTTTTAATAGAAAGATGAAATGGAGTTGACCATCACATTTTTTCTGTAGTGGTAAGCCATTATACGCGTTTTGTAAGCATACTTTAACCCATTTCTAAAAATCTTTAAATCTACAATATAACAAACACACAGAACACAATTCTCACAAAAAAATACGCCTAAGTATCAGACGCGTTTCAACGACAAGGTCGTCCTTTTCAGTGATACACGAGCTACACCAATCAACTATAACACAGTGTGTGTGTGTGTGTGTGTTTGTTATACTGTATAATTTTTCTCATAAGTCAAGCTCAACATTTAATATATCTTTAAATCTATTCAAAATATAACAAGTGGGCATTTCATTTTATTCGTAATCAATAGAATCTAGATATGTTCTAAAAAAATAAAATTGAAAAAAAAATTGTATAAAAAATTCTAAATTTGTTCACTTTTTATTAAAGAAGTTGACACACATAGAGTGGTGAATATTCACATGCATACTATCAAAAATTCAAAATCGCCAAAATTGCGCCAAATTTTGTAAGGAGTTAGAAAATATATAGGGCCTACTTTTTGGAAAATATTAGTTGTACAGTACAATAATTCAAAAATTGTGAAAACTGCCAACAAATGACACTGCTCTATATACATTTCATTAAAACAAACATTCATAGAATAACAAAATAAATACGCAAATTGCCTAGATTTATATTCCTGGATGCACTTTTCCCTGAAACTTTTCCTCAAAATTTATTGATTTGTAGCATTAAAACTTTACACACTCCAAACAAAACTTTAAAAATAACTAATACATTAAAACTATAAAATAAATACAAAACGCTAAAATTACAAACAATAAAAACCCACATACAATACAGTGAGGTTATAAACATCAGCTGTCCAGCGCTGCGCGCGCCACTAGCCACTGCCTTATGAATTTCAGTCGCTTCGTCGGCCGAATTGATAATATAGTAAGGGTTGACAATGAACCATCAAGATTGGGCAATATTTAGTCATAATAAATAATCGTTTGGCGTAATCGATGTTTTGAGAAAATACCGAGTCTTTCAAAAGTTACGTTAAAATTTTTAAAAGAGTATAATTTATTTGTTTTTGAACGAACAAAAAAAAATTAAGACAGGTGTTCGAAGTGGCCGCCATTCTCTTCCCGAAGAAGCAATCTTTCCTCTACGCTATGCGCGGTATTTCTTAGCGTGTTGACATTTATCTCAGCTACGTTTTGAATAATTGCTTCTTTCAGTTCGATTGAAGGTCTTCCTGGCCTCTTGTCTCCAATAGAACCGTCGGTTTCAAACTTACCAACAAGCTTTTTATACGCGACTACACTGCACCGTCCCTCAAACCGTTGCGAGTACGAAACTTTCATAACCCTACTGATAAACTGCGTTCACATTCATGGGCGTACCCAGCGAGGGGCAGGGGAGCAGCTGCCCCCCCCTGGAAGCAAAAATATAAATCTTTATTATACATTTTGTTGCTGGAATTTAATACAATTCTTGAAATAACTATTTTAATAATCAATTATATATTGAATGACCATGGCTTGCCCCCCTCCCCCTAGTTTTGATCCTGGGTACGCCCTTGTTCACATTCATAACATTGAATCACCGATGCGTCATGTAAAGGTTTTGTAAATGTAAATTCATGATGGAATAAAAAAAAAAATCAATTAATTGTAAACTACTACAAATTTACCACCTATTAGATTCCTGTTTGAAATTAATCAACAATGAGAAAACTCGTTGCTATGGTAACAAATAAATATCAATGGAAATAACAGCTGATGTTTTCATAAAAACCAATTATATCTGCATACAATAAAGAGTTTTCCTTGGGGATTGGACAACAAATAACGAAAGCACAACCATTTAAAGTTTTAACTTTAAAAGACCCGGTATATTGTGGTACGTTGTTAAAATATAGGCCTATTAAAAAAATTAAAGGTTTTTTTTTTTTTTTTACAATTTACACAACTTGATACAAAATAACGTGCAAACTTGAAAAACTTTTGTTTACAATCACATTATAAATTTGAATTTTAAACTGTGGAGCTTTGTATGTCAAGTAGGATGAAAGAGGGCGGGGAGGTGACACACACTAAATATCACTTCCGACGGCCGTTTCCTACATCCACTTTGTTGAGTTTATTTTTCCTGTTTGACCACAGGATGTCTTCCTTCCTTTCTCAGCCTACCTTAAACCTTTCCTTTGTGTGAAGCCTACAATAAGGAGTTAGCCTCGCTAACACCGAGTACATTAGTTAGCAGATTCAATACATAATTAGTTTCCCGCTTTTTTTATATAATTGTTACATTTTTTCAGGAAAAATTTTGTTAATACTAAATAGGGGCGATATTTTGTGGGACCTTTAATCTTTAAGAACAATTTTATTATTATACATTTGCCATCATTTGTGTGTTAAAAATTCAAAACACGACGTTTCGGGAATAAGAATCAATTCCCGTTATCAAGTGACTAAAAACTAAAGAAACATGAAACTAGAAACTAAGCCTATGTGAGAAGTAAAATTAAACAAGAATACCACCAACCAATACCTAAGCTGCATCTCAGAGCTGAAACTGAGAAGTCAAAAAACACAATCACAGTACAGACTTTAAGAACAGACTTAAGCAATAAAATTGCGCTTCTAAAGTGTTTTGTTTTACTCGACCAACTATGTTTTACCATTGTATACTTTAAATTTGATTTTGTATACTATACGGAACTCCTCCCCATTTTTTTCAAGTTCAAAAGATACTTTACGTATGTTTTTAGTTTCAATCTATTGCCATAATAATAAAAAATAAAAACTGCTACTTTCATTACCCCCACTGTAATCCTTTCAACTTTGGCCATTCAAGGTCACGCCACTACGAGGTCAGTGCTACTGCAACACTCTTACGAGAATCATTGTTTGTATTTAATAGAGAGGTTATTAAACTTAATGTGGTTTTTAATCTGAACAATTTAGTCTATTTGAATATGTAACATAACCTGCCTATTATCTATATACAGTAACTTGGCGTCTGGACTCGGACCGTCCCCCCTCGCTCCCTTCCTCACCCAGTTGTTTCAGTGATGAGTCACCTACTAGCGTTAACACTGCACTGTTTAACTTTTATATGGGAGACAAAATTTTTTTCAGCATAGTTAAAATGTTTATGAAAATATAAGCAAATTGATACCAAACACGACACAAATGTATGTAAATAGTACGTAAACATGTAAATAATAAGTATGTGATTATGCAAATAGTAGCTGTGTAAAGAGCTTTCTACTGGCGGCTTTTACAAACGGAATAGTGTCGTGTTTGGTATTAATTTGCTTATATTTTCCTAAACATTTTAACTATGCAGAAAAAAATTTAAAACTGTGTCTCCCATAAAAAAGTTAAACAGTGCACTGTTAACGCTAGTAGGTGACTCATCACTGAAACAGCTGGGTCAGGAAGGGAGCGACGGTTCCGGCCGCTAGCCAAGGGTTCAGACGCCAAGTTACTGTATACAGACTATAACCAATGACTACATAAATACTATAAGACACGACATGGCCATGTTAAATATTCTACGCTTATTCTTGAGTTGTCCAATACCCGCTAGGTCGCTCTGCTAGAGAATCTGAAGTTGATGTGACTGGCGCTAGGTGGCTCTACGGTCAAACAATGTTTCAGGCGGGTAAGAGAAAACGCACTGATGCCACATATGTGACCATAGATGCGAGGGAAGGTCGAGAATCGCTTATCTCAGCGCACGAACTGACAACACTGACTATGCTGACGGAAGTAAGTGAGAAGGTTTGTGAGAGAGAGGTCAACAGTTGTACAGTCTCAACCAAGTGGGATGCGTACAGTCAAGCACCTGCTGCTAGCGCTTTCTGATAGCTGTGTGTCAAACTTGTGACGAACAGCACCCGTAAAGCGTAGACTATTTCCCTATCCTATGTCGTGTCTTATAGTATTTATGTAGTCATTGCTATAACCTAACCTATTAGGGCGTAATCTACGGGATGACTGATATTTTTGATGATGGACAGTCAATGCGATGATTTTCACCGTTTATTTATACGGAAACCATCAATTTTACTAACTCGGTGACGTACTAAAACATCAGACATTTTTGTCAATATTCAGGGTAATTCACTAAGATATGGGAGAACTTTGGGTGCTCATTCCACTGTAAAAATGAAGGAAAAACATAGCTATGGAAGTAGATTAGATAGTGGGTTCAAATTTGATACACACATAAATTTATATTCAATTTTACAAGTGCGCTAAAACCAAATAGTTTGTTTTGTATTATTTTCAAAACGGTGATCGTTAATGTTTCGTCGAATATAGTATTTAAAATCGTTAACTTTGCTAAAAATGTCTGAGACAAAATATTTTTGTTCAATGACAAACAAAATGGTGTTTTATGGTAGCAAAATCGACCAAAATCGTTTTAGCCGTTTTTGAGAAAATCTTAATTTTGTGTTTGTTTTTTTTTTAATTAGGTCTATATCAAATTTATAATTGCTGTAAAATAGAGATATCCCGATATATGACCAAAATATGCACACAACAAATTTCAATAAAATCGGTTCCCGCGTTAAAGCTGTAAACGATATCATTAAAAAAAACTTTTTTAGATTAGTGACCACCACACAAATTGAGATTAAATTTGATATATATGACTAAAAGTGTGCTTAGTTGAACACTACTAAAATTCAGAAAAATAGAATTAAAAATGTATATTGGCAGCCATTTTGAAACTGTTTATTCTACATATTGTACTAAATTAGATAACAATTTCTTTACTTCAATTCTGCATGTAATGGTACCAAACCCCACCTCTCTACGATGACAAATAGCAAAATTATCTTCAAAAATGTAATTTCAATCCCGAAGAAACCAACTTTTGGGGCGGCTTGTATCACATTTTATGATAAATCTGGGTAAGTACCGTGATGGCATTTCAACTTGTTTTCTTTCCGTAAAGAACATGCTCCCTAAGCTTATCCCTGATTTTTCAGATTGTCTTATTTTCTGTCAATGAGTTTAAATGACATTACTGAAAGATTTCTAATTTGAGGAAAACGTCTGGAAATGCCGACGTTTTCACCGGATAGAAACTGCACAACATAGAAACTAGACCACAGTCACAGCCACAGCTATAGAGCTTTCACCACACAATATGAGTTGTAACAATTACCTTATCCTGTCTCTCTACAGGCTTTTTGTTTCCTCTTAATTGGATGAATTCTCCCACAGTTTCTTTGTCTTTACAGTTTCCGCTGTTATGGGTGAACACGTCGAGGTTCGAGCATAATGGTTACGAAAGTATTTATATTAACGGCTGCGCTAATATTTTTCATAAACTTTTCTAGCTGGCATTGAGCAGAAAAAAAAGGCAGTCCCACACATAACCTCAAAATAAGCTATTAATTTGTAACAGCTGATAACCTAAAAACATCTGGTTAATAATTTAAAGGTCCTGTTACTTGTGTACTTTTTGTTACAGTTTTAACATTGTTTAAATGGTGAAAACTGTAGGTATAGCAAGGAAGAAATTAATTTCTCTGTTATTCTTCGTCCAAAATAAGCTCAATAAGATATCGTTGGAATCTCCATAAAACTTACTACATTTTATGTATCTTGCAATTTTTTTGTAAAATTAACGGTTTTCGTGAAATTTGCCGTCAAATATTAAAAATAGCCGACATTTTGAAACGGTTAAAGATTTTACTATTCATATTTTGCACAAAGATAGCGGCCAATAAGATGAACATTTGTGCAGAATCTCAACGCTGTAACTCAAACTGTTAAGGAGTTATAAATTATTTTGTAAAAAACACATACAGACAGACAGACGCTAAACGAATCGAGATAGGACATACAGTATGTCTATATAAACTGGTTTGCTTATTTTGACCCAAGGAATCACTACGTAAATTATTGCCCCACATTTTTCGAACACCCTGTATATAATAATAACCTAACCTATTTGTGATGATTCTTGCTACAAAGGTATTATACGTTCCCCCTTTTTTTTGTACGTCAAACAGGAACTAAATAAAATAATATTAGGTTAGATTTTGTGAGGTTAGGTTAGGTTAAGTTATAAAAGCAAATCGGGTTATAAAAGACGTCATTTCTCAAAATATGGTAAAAAGATTGCATTAAAATTTTTAACATTAACATTTGGGCCTAATGACTCCAAAAATAGTGAGAGAAATTGCAAATCATATTAATGAATAATTTTCAAAATACGAAAACTAACCTATCTTTTTTTCGGGTTAAGCGGGTTTTCGGACTAGTGATGTTTAAAATTTTGGTAAAATGCAAACATTAATGACACCAACACAGTGAGATAATTTATAAATCATATTAATGAATAATTTTCAAAATACGAAACGAACCGTATCTTTTTTTTCAAATTTTCGTTTCGGATTAAGCGGGTTTTCGGACTATCGGGGTTTAACATTTTGATTAGATGTATAAACAATAATGGAACAAAATCGCAAATAAAATTAATGTTAATTTACAAAATACAAAAACGATCTATCGATTGTTTCGTATTTTCGGTTCGGATTAAGCAGATTTTGCGAGTTTACAAAATATGGCAAAATATAAACGTTAATGACACCAAATCGGAAATAAAATTAATGATAATACCTAAAATACATAAACTAACCGTATCGATTTTTCGGATTAAGCGAATTCTGAGGGAATAAAATTATGATAAAATTTAAACATTAATGACCTCAAATTCGTGTAAAAAATCGCAAATAAAATTATTGAAAGATTTCCAAAATACAAAAAAAGTATTGATTTTTCGAATATTCAGTTCGGATTAAGCGGGTTTTCGGATTAACGGGGTTCGTATAAGCGAGGTTTTACTGTAATGTTTGTGCGTAAGAAAAGTGAAGCAAGTTAGACAGTAACTTAAACGTATACATATTCTTTAAAATAGCCTAATTTACAAAATCTAAAACTGACATTACTGTCGAGGAATAGATTTGTTTGGTTAGTATTTCGATTGTAAATGAGAAAGTTTGTGCAATATTTTTTGCAATGTTGATTAAATATTTGAATGACTGAAACCTATGTATATCAAACACCAGGATCCAACAAAGAATGCCCTACGCAAGAAGTGGGCCGTGTTGTCATCAGGGCGTCACTAATGTAACCTACATTCCAGATTTTGTTCCGACAACAATTCATTGTAAAGTAGTAGGTGACAACATAACACAGTCACGCGTGGCATATACAAAATACACGAAAATAACGCACAAACTTTCTCACAGGGTAATTTTGGTAATGATAAAAAAAGCAACATACAATTTGATAGGAACTATAGAGTGCTCATAAAGTCCTAATACAAATCAGGATTAAAATTGTCAAAATGGCGGTAATTTAAACACTTTTTTTGTTCCTATCTCGCGTGTTATTCAACTTAACCTAAGTGGTATTGTTTCCTAACCTAACCTAACCTATAGGCCCGAGAAACCAACTTTTGTGCATTACATTTAGAGGATCTGCTTGTATTACAGTAGCCTCAGACTACAATCTGTATGAAGTAACCTGTCTCCTGACCCTTCGACTACCTGGGACAGGCCCGGGCCATTCACGTCGCCCGCAGTTGTTTACCTAATTAGTCGCCTATAAGCTTCCCCACTAGCTTAAGTAACTTTTTTACCTAAATCATAATTTCCGAAATGTTATCAAATATTTGAAAAGTACATAAAAAAATAAGATCAACGATACTAAACAAGGGCAAATTTGTAATTTCATTGTCATATTGTTACATAAAACCAACTTTATTATTACAAGATTTAAACAGACTACTTCTATATTTCTTATTACCTCTATATTGTTAGTTTTTATCAAATTTGCCCTTGTTTAGTATCGTTGATCTTATTTTTTTATGTACTTTTCAAATATTTGATAACATTTCGGAAATTATGATTTAGGTAAAAAAGTTACTTAAGCTAGTGGGGAAGCGACTAATTAGGTAAACAACTGCGGGCGACGTGAATGGCCCGGGCCTGTCCCAGGTAGTCGAAGGGTCAGGAGACAGGTTACTTCATACAGACTGTAGGATTGTGTCTGGTGTAAGGGGCGTGTCCTCCCTTCTACTTGCTCCCCTAGCCCGACTTGACGGTACAACCCATTCCAAGAAAACTAGGTACACAAATTCCTGCTTAACTACATTTAATTCCTAAAGTTACAACTTCTTGACTTTTGTAAACGTTTTATTCTTATTTACCACCGATAAAAGAAACGAAAGTAGGGTAGGCGTTTACACAGAAGCATTTGAGGTCTATATTTTTTTATTGGGGCTTGTACCGCTGAAAGTAAACGCAACAAAGTGTGGGCGCCACTCTTTTCCTCTCCACCTCGGACACATTCCTACCTTGAGGATACTGTACATTGTACGATGGGGCTAGGTAGGTACCATGGTGACGCTATCTACATTGTTTTTTTTGTTTCGTTACGGATAAGCTGTAATACCACTAGAGTAATCTAGAAGAAATGCAACTCGCGCAGACCTGACAATGAGTCAGATATCAGTAGAAAACAACATTGTGATAAACACGCATCGATTTAGCAATGTCTGACGTAACGTGGATTCGAAGTAAAATTCTAAATGATGGCTTCACTAATTATTTCCAACAGTCGAGTTATAGGCTTTTAGATTAAAAGTTATTGTACAATAAAACAAAAACATTGCGTAAACTTTGAATCCGTAAACTTTTTTCCCTTGTTGTTTTAAAGGAGGAAAACCACTCGGTTATCCTCCCCCCCTCTTAAAAATAAAGAAGAAAAGAACATAAATTATAGATCCCCACGCCCTCTAATACTCTAACAGCTGCTGGGCCGAAAAAGGAATAAGTGTTGGTCAAGAGAGACCTGATAGGGAAAATGAAATAGAATTATCTAACTCAAACTGTAGATCTAGCTAGAGACCTTCGGGATTTGCGTAGTTTTTAAAAAATCGTTCCGAAACTTCACGAGTTCATTCTTCACATCAAAACCAATGATGTTTATATTTTCTAAAATGTTTAGTTTTCTATTTAGCCGCCATTTTGTGTCTTTAACAAACATATTCATATCATTTGAACGGTAAATGATATGGTGTTGAAAATTTGCATAATACTTAGTATTATAAAAAATCCAATTTGACGAACATAATCAACCGATTTCCTTTATTCATTTCAAAATAAAGGAAATTTTCAAAATAAAACGCCAGCCTACCACCGAGATCCTCGCCTCTCCGAGAAGCCCTCCCTCGTGGCCTCCAGTAAGGGAAATGAATTGGAGAAATCCGGGCAACGGTAGCAACCTGCTCCCGCACATCGCCTCCTGAAAAGTAAATTGTAGGTGCTTTGGCGTCGGTGGTAGTGGATGGATACGACTCAGTCGATGCTCAAGACAAACCAAGAGCAGCGAATGGTCCGCGAACAATCATGAAATAAGCGTATTTCAGCCGAAATCGTTTACTCCTTCCCTAAACTAATTTTCATTCCCCCAGTCCACATCTCGAACCCCGCACCCGATGATTCACTTTAAGTGGTGTTCTAAAAACTCCGACCGACTGGCCCTTTTCAGAGCCAACAAAAATGTCAACCTTAATTTCCTTCTCAGAGCCAACAACGAGCCGTAACCCGTCCTCACCATTCCCCGCACCAAAGCACCGAGACCCTCCCGTGTTGACCTACCTACCCGCACCTCACTGTATACCTCACCTACCCGAAAACTACGACAGCCTCCAACTTCCCCGAGGCTACGCCAACCTCTCAGAAATACACAGTCGATCAGGATGTTTTATTGACAGAACTGTACGAGAGATGAAAATTTTGGATGATTTCTTAAATCCATGAGTGATCATCAAAGCCGGGTAATTACAACTTCCTCACGACGATTGGCACGAACTCATGGATGGGCAGTATCTTTAATTTCTCTTAGTTTATTATTTAAAACAGCTGTCCAATCTTCCTCCCACTGGAGATACAATTTTAATTGCTCTTAAAGTCGAATAACATGTTACATTGACTGGAAACTGACTTGTAGCATCCTTTGGTTTTGTGTTCCCAGTTATACCGCAGAGCAAAATAATACCCCAACTAGCTGAAGCTTCTGTATGTAGCATAGAATGTCTGCAGACACAAACATTCCTAGAATACAATATCCTGGATAAGCACTTCTGGAATCAGAATAGACAAGGTAGTGTTGCAACTAGATGTAGTGATAGTTTTAAAAATAGCAAGGAGGCAGTAAAAACACTGGAAGCTGGAAACAAGACTGTCCTGATAGGGTAAACACAACCGACTTGATCGTCCAAAGTTGTAGAAGAGACGAGTGGTGGCATGTCCGCAGTATCAAAAACTCGAATCACATCGAAAATGAATCTTTAAATGTAAAACTTGATTTCGTTTTAAAATGACACCTCAGCCGATTATGTAAGATATCTGAATACACTTCCCTTTTGACGTTGTGGTCTTTTTTGAAACACCCTGTATACCCCCCCTCCCGACTTGCACATCAATCACGCTCCATCCTGATGTATAGCAACAAGTAATTTTTGTACGAATACAACAATAAAGAAGTAGGACACAACTGGTTTTATTTAGCGGACTATTAAAACCTTCTCGCAGACTTCCTTATCTACGTTGGAAGACCTTGAGTATCGCGGTTCACCTTGCCTTCACAAAACCGATTTTTTGAATTCTCCCCGTATGACCTTTGTGTATTGTTATAGAATTTATGATACGCTTTTTATTAGCTATTATTTTTCACATTCT
The DNA here is from genome assembly GCA_963513935.1 of Aphrophora alni. Classification (NCBI taxonomy): domain Eukaryota; kingdom Metazoa; phylum Arthropoda; class Insecta; order Hemiptera; family Aphrophoridae; genus Aphrophora; species Aphrophora alni. The sequence goes on along the minus strand of OY740776.1, from coordinate 19,076,375 downwards.
TACGAATAAATAATAAATGTCATAAAGTTAGGAAACAATACCATTGAATTCATAATAGTATAGACGTGACCTATAAGTTGATGGGAGCAATCATGGTACTTACCCAGCTCCATCATACAATCTAATGCAAAAACAATGGTTTGTTGAGCCTATAGGTTAGGTTAGGAAACAATACCATTGAATTCATAATAGTATAGACGTGACCTATAAGTTGATGGGAGCAATTATGGTACTTACCCAGCTCCACCATACAATGTAATACAAGCTGAATCTCTAAATGTAATGCACTAAATTGGTTTCTTGTGCCTGAAGGTTAGGTTAGGAAACAATACCATTGAATTCATAATAGTATAGACGTGACCTATAAGTTGATGGGAGCAATTATGGTACTTACCCAGCTCCACCATACAATGTAATACAAGCTGAATCTCTAAATGTAATGCACTAAATTGGTTTCTTGTGCCTGAAGGTTAGGTTAGGAAACAATACCATTGAATTCATAATAGTATAGACGTGACCTATAAGTTGATGGGAGCAATTATGGTACTTACCCAGCTCCACCATACAATGTAATACAAGCTGAATCTCTAAATGTAATGCACTAAATTGGTTTCTTGTGCCTGAAGGTTAGGTTAGGAAACAATACCATTGAATTCATAATAGTATAGACGTGACCTATAAGTTGATGGGAGCAATTATGGTACTTACCCAGCTCCACCATACAATGTAATACAAGCTGAATCTCTAAATGTAATGCACTAAATTGGTTTCTTGTGCCTGAAGGTTAGGTTAGGAAACAATACCATAGAATTCATAATAGTATAGACGTGACCTATAAGTTGATGGGAGCAATTATGGTACTTACCCAGCTCCATCATACAATCTAATGCAAAAACAATGGTTTGTTGAGCCTATAGGTTAGGTTAGGAAACAATACCATTGAATTCATAATAGTATAGACGTGACCTATAAGTTGATGGGAGCAATCATGGTACTTACCCAGCTCCATCATACAATCTAATGCAAAAACAATGGTTTGTTGAGCCTATAGGTTAGGTTAGGAAACAATACCATTGAATTCATAATAGTATAGACGTGACCTATAAGTTGATGGGAGCAATTATGGTACTTACCCAGCTCCATCATACAATCTAATGCAAAAACAATGGTTTGTTGAGCCTATAGGTTAGGTTAGGAAACAATACCATTGAATTCATAATAGTATAGACGTGACCTATAAGTTGATGGGAGCAATTATGGTACTTACCCAGCTCCACCATACAATGTAATACAAGCTGAATCTCTAAATGTAATGCACTAAATTGGTTTCTTGTGCCTGAAGGTTAGGTTAGGAAACAATACCATTGAATTCATAATAGTATAGACGTGACCTATAAGTTGATGGGAGCAATTATGGTACTTACCCAGCTCCACCATACAATGTAATACAAGCTGAATCTCTAAATGTAATGCACTAAATTGGTTTCTTGTGCCTGAAGGTTAGGTTAGGAAACAATACCATTGAATTCATAATAGTATAGACGTGACCTATAAGTTGATGGGAGCAATTATGGTACTTACCCAGCTCCACCATACAATGTAATACAAGCTGAATCTCTAAATGTAATGCACTAAATTGGTTTCTTGTGCCTGAAGGTTAGGTTAGGAAACAATACCATAGAATTCATAATAGTATAGACGTGACCTATAAGTTGATGGGAGCAATTATGGTACTTACCCAGCTCCATCATACAATGTAATACAAGCTGAATCTCTAAATGTAATGCACTAAATTGGTTTCTTGTGCCTGAAGGTTAGGTTAGGAAACAATACCATAGAATTCATAATAGTATAGACGTGACCTATAAGTTGATGGGAGCAATTATGGTACTTACCCAGCTCCATCATACAATGTAATACAAGCTGAATCTCTAAATGTAATGCACTAAATTGGTTTCTTGTGCCTGAAGGTTAGGTTAGGAAACAATACCATTGAATTCATAATAGTATAGACGTGACCTATAAGTTGATGGGAGCAATTATGGTACTTACCCAGCTCCATCATACAATGTAATACAAGCTGAATCTCTAAATGTAATGCACTAAATTGGTTTCTTGTGCCTGAAGGTTAGGTTAGGAAACAATACCATAGAATTCATAATAGTATAGACGTGACCTATAAGTTGATGGGAGCAATTATGGTACTTACCCAGCTCCACCATACAATGTAATACAAGCTGAATCTCTAAATGTAATGCACTAAATTGGTTTCTTGTGCCTGAAGGTTAGGTTAGGAAACAATACCATAGAATTCATAATAGTATAGACGTGACCTATAAGTTGATGGGAGCAATTATGGTACTTACCCAGCTCCACCATACAATGTAATACAAGCTGAATCTCTAAATGTAATGCACTAAATTGGTTTCTTGTGCCTGAAGGTTAGGTTAGGAAACAATACCATAGAATTCATAATAGTATAGACGTGACCTATAAGTTGATGGGAGCAATTATGGTACTTACCCAGCTCCACCATACAATGTAATACAAGCTGAATCTCTAAATGTAATGCACTAAATTGGTTTCTTGTGCCTGAAGGTTAGGTTAGGAAACAATACCATAGAATTCATAATAGTATAGACGTGACCTATAAGTTGATGGGAGCAATTATGGTACTTACCCAGCTCCACCATACAATGTAATGCAAGCTGAATCTCTAAATGTAATGCACTAAATTGGTTTCTTGTGCCTGAAGGTTAGGTTAGGAAACAATACCATTGAATTCATAATAGTATAGACGTGACCTATAAGTTGATGGGAGCAATTATGGTACTTACCCAGCTCCACCATACAATGTAATACAAGCTGAATCTCTAAATGTAATGCACTAAATTGGTTTCTTGTGCCTGAAGGTTAGGTTAGGAAACAATACCATAGAATTCATAATAGTATAGACGTGACCTATAAGTTGATGGGAGCAATTATGGTACTTACCCAGCTCCACCATACAATGTAATACAAGCTGAATCTCTAAATGTAATGCACTAAATTGGTTTCTTGTGCCTGAAGGTTAGGTTAGGAAACAATACCATTGAATTCATAATAGTATAGACGTGACCTATAAGTTGATGGGAGCAATTATGGTACTTACCCAGCTCCACCATACAATGTAATACAAGCTGAATCTCTAAATGTAATGCACTAAATTGGTTTCTTGTGCCTGAAGGTTAGGTTAGGAAACAATACCATAGAATTCATAATAGTATAGACGTGACCTATAAGTTGATGGGAGCAATTATGGTACTTACCCAGCTCCACCATACAATGTAATACAAGCTGAATCTCTAAATGTAATGCACTAAATTGGTTTCTTGTGCCTGAAGGTTAGGTTAGGAAACAATACCATAGAATTCATAATAGTATAGACGTGACCTATAAGTTGATGGGAGCAATTATGGTACTTACCCAGCTCCACCATACAATGTAATGCAAGCTGAATCTCTAAATGTAATGCACTAAATTGGTTTCTTGTGCCTGAAGGTTAGGTTAGGAAACAATACCATTGAATTCATAATAGTATAGACGTGACCTATAAGTTGATGGGAGCAATTATGGTACTTACCCAGCTCCACCATACAATGTAATACAAGCTGAATCTCTAAATGTAATGCACTAAATTGGTTTCTTGTGCCTGAAGGTTAGGTTAGGAAACAATACCATAGAATTCATAATAGTATAGACGTGACCTATAAGTTGATGGGAGCAATTATGGTACTTACCCAGCTCCACCATACAATGTAATACAAGCTGAATCTCTAAATGTAATGCACTAAATTGGTTTCTTGTGCCTGAAGGTTAGGTTAGGAAACAATACCATAGAATTCATAATAGTATAGACGTGACCTATAAGTTGATGGGAGCAATTATGGTACTTACCCAGCTCCACCATACAATGTAATGCAAGCTGAATCTCTAAATGTAATGCACTAAATTGGTTTCTTGTGCCTGAAGGTTAGGTTAGGAAACAATACCATAGAATTCATAATAGTATAGACGTGACCTATAAGTTGATGGGAGCAATTATGGTACTTACCCAGCTCCATCATACAATCTAATGCAAGCTGAATCTCTAAATGTAATGCACTAAATTGGTTTCTTGTGCCTGAAGGTTATGTTAGGAAACAATACCATAGAATTCATAATAGTATAGACGTGACCTATAAGTTGATGGGAGCAATTATGGTACTTACCCAGCTCCACCATACAATGTAATACAAGCTGAATCTCTAAATGTAATGCACTAAATTGGTTTCTTGTGCCTGAAGGTTAGGTTAGGAAACAATACCATAGAATTCATAATAGTATAGACGTGACCTATAAGTTGATGGGAGCAATTATGGTACTTACCCAGCTCCACCATACAATGTAATACAAGCTGAATCTCTAAATGTAATGCACTAAATTGGTTTCTTGTGCCTGAAGGTTAGGTTAGGAAACAATACCATAGAATTCATAATAGTATAGACGTGACCTATAAGTTGATGGGAGCAATTATGGTACTTACCCAGCTCCACCATACAATGTAATACAAGCTGAATCTCTAAATGTAATGCACTAAATTGGTTTCTTGTGCCTGAAGGTTAGGTTAGGAAACAATACCATAGAATTCATAATAGTATAGACGTGACCTATAAGTTGATGGGAGCAATTATGGTACTTACCCAGCTCCACCATACAATGTAATACAAGCTGAATCTCTAAATGTAATGCACTAAATTGGTTTCTTGTGCCTGAAGGTTAGGTTAGGAAACAATACCATAGAATTCATAATAGTATAGACGTGACCTATAAGTTGATGGGAGCAATTATGGTACTTACCCAGCTCCACCATACAATGTAATACAAGCTGAATCTCTAAATGTAATGCACTAAATTGGTTTCTTGTGCCTGAAGGTTAGGTTAGGAAACAATACCATAGAATTCATAATAGTATAGACGTGACCTATAAGTTGATGGGAGCAATTATGGTACTTACCCAGCTCCACCATACAATGTAATACAAGCTGAATCTCTAAATGTAATGCACTAAATTGGTTTCTTGTGCCTGAAGGTTAGGTTAGGAAACAATACCATAGAATTCATAATAGTATAGACGTGACCTATAAGTTGATGGGAGCAATTATGGTACTTACCCAGCTCCACCATACAATGTAATACAAGCTGAATCTCTAAATGTAATGCACTAAATTGGTTTCTTGTGCCTGAAGGTTAGGTTAGGAAACAATACCATAGAATTCATAATAGTATAGACGTGACCTATAAGTTGATGGGAGCAATTATGGTACTTACCCAGCTCCACCATACAATGTAATACAAGCTGAATCTCTAAATGTAATGCACTAAATTGGTTTCTTGTGCCTGAAGGTTAGGTTAGGAAACAATACCATAGAATTCATAATAGTATAGACGTGACCTATAAGTTGATGGGAGCAATTATGGTACTTACCCAGCTCCACCATACAATGTAATACAAGCTGAATCTCTAAATGTAATGCACTAAATTGGTTTCTTGTGCCTGAAGGTTAGGTTAGGAAACAATACCATAGAATTCATAATAGTATAGACGTGACCTATAAGTTGATGGGAGCAATTATGGTACTTACCCAGCTCCACCATACAATGTAATACAAGCTGAATCTCTAAATGTAATGCACTAAATTGGTTTCTTGTGCCTGAAGGTTAGGTTAGGAAACAATACCATTGAATTCATAATAGTATAGACGTGACCTATAAGTTGATGGGAGCAATTATGGTACTTACCCAGCTCCACCATACAATGTAATACAAGCTGAATCTCTAAATGTAATGCACTAAATTGGTTTCTTGTGCCTGAAGGTTAGGTTAGGAAACAATACCATTGAATTCATAATAGTATAGACGTGACCTATAAGTTGATGGGAGCAATTATGGTACTTACCCAGCTCCATCATACAATGTAATACAAGCTGAATCTCTAAATGTAATGCACTAAATTGGTTTCTTGTGCCTGAAGGTTAGGTTAGGAAACAATACCATTGAATTCATAATAGTATAGACGTGACCTATAAGTTGATGGGAGCAATTATGGTACTTACCCAGCTCCACCATACAATGTAATACAAGCTGAATCTCTAAATGTAATGCACTAAATTGGTTTCTTGTGCCTGAAGGTTAGGTTAGGAAACAATACCATTGAATTCATAATAGTATAGACGTGACCTATAAGTTGATGGGAGCAATTATGGTACTTACCCAGCTCCACCATACAATGTAATACAAGCTGAATCTCTAAATGTAATGCACTAAATTGGTTTCTTGTGCCTGAAGGTTAGGTTAGGAAACAATACCATTGAATTCATAATAGTATAGACGTGACCTATAAGTTGATGGGAGCAATTATGGTACTTACCCAGCTCCACCATACAATGTAATACAAGCTGAATCTCTAAATGTAATGCACTAAATTGGTTTCTTGTGCCTGAAGGTTAGGTTAGGAAACAATACCATTGAATTCATAATAGTATAGACGTGACCTATAAGTTGATGGGAGCAATTATGGTACTTACCCAGCTCCATCATACAATGTAATACAAGCTGAATCTCTAAATGTAATGCACTAAATTGGTTTCTTGTGCCTGAAGGTTAGGTTAGGAAACAATACCATAGAATTCATAATAGTATAGACGTGACCTATAAGTTGATGGGAGCAATTATGGTACTTACCCAGCTCCACCATACAATGTAATACAAGCTGAATCTCTAAATGTAATGCACTAAATTGGTTTCTTGTGCCTGAAGGTTAGGTTAGGAAACAATACCATTGAATTCATAATAGTATAGACGTGACCTATAAGTTGATGGGAGCAATTATGGTACTTACCCAGCTCCACCATACAATGTAATACAAGCTGAATCTCTAAATGTAATGCACTAAATTGGTTTCTTGTGCCTGAAGGTTAGGTTAGGAAACAATACCATAGAATTCATAATAGTATAGACGTGACCTATAAGTTGATGGGAGCAATTATGGTACTTACCCAGCTCCACCATACAATGTAATACAAGCTGAATCTCTAAATGTAATGCACTAAATTGGTTTCTTGTGCCTGAAGGTTAGGTTAGGAAACAATACCATTGAATTCATAATAGTATAGATGTGGCCGAAACAGCGTTTATGTGAAATCTTTTGAAAACAAGTTGATGGAAGCAATCATGGTACTTACCCAGCTCCACCATACGATGTAATACAAGCAGATCCTCTAAATATATAAAACTTGGTTTCGGTTCTATAGGTTAGGAAATAATAAATTCTATTGGTAGATTAAAAGGTCTTATCCAGTAGGGTAAGTTTGCTTAACAATAGTGACACAGGTTGAATGACTCGGGATTGAACTTTCTTGAAATCGGCGAGGTACAGTAGCCTCAGACTAGCACTGTGTCTGACGTAAGGGGCGTGTCCTCCCTTCTACTTGCTTCCCTAGCTTGACTTGGCGGTACAACCCATTCCAAGAAAACTAGATACACAAATTACTGCTAGCTACATTTTAATTCCTATAGTTACAACTTCGTGACAGACTTTTGTCAAAGTTTTATTCTTAGTTACACCGATAAAAGAAACGAAAGTAGGGTACGCGTTTACACAGAAACATTTGAGGTCTATATTTTTTTATTGGGGTTCTACCGCTGAAAGTAAACGCAACAAACAAAGTGTGGGGGCACCTCTTTTCCACTCCACCCCAGACGCATTCCTACCTTGAGGATACTGTAACTAAAGGACCGCGTATATGTCTCCACTCGCTTCGCTCATGTCTGTGTCTCACGCCTGGCGGGCCTCGATGCTGTTAATATATTTAGAGCTTCCACTTTCTACGCTCGTGTCTGTGATGCGGCCTTGCTAGATCTCGTAACTAAACGAATTTCATATTTTTTTATAAGGTCTAGGTTTGAAATTACATTTTTGACAATAATTTCGTCAATAATGTCTCCGTGGAGAGGTGGGGTTGGTACCATTACATGCAGAATTAAAATCTGCAAATATCTGTCCTACTTGGTGTGTTACAAGTTGAATAAGTCACAAGATATACACAAAAAAACTGTTAAAAATGGCCACCATTGACATTTTTTAATTCGTGGTTTACAAGTGGTACCTTCTAAACAGTTTATCGTATCTCGTACGTTATTCAACTTAAACACTAAATTATATAAAAATTAGCAATATTAATTCTGCATGTATTGATACCAACCACACCTCTCTACGATGACAAATAGCGAAGTTATTGTCAAAAATTGTAATTATAAACTCTGACCTTCAAAGATATTGCTTTTTTTTTTAATAGTTACCAATAAGCGAGTAAAGACTACTTCACATTATGTACAGCTTCGAAGTCTGATAGGGCAGCACGAGCGAAGCGAGTGTAGACGCTCCAATATAGAATACAAATCTACGAAGCTTGCCTACAACGAAAAGCAATATACGTAATTACGATTTTCAGAAAACATGTGTACCAACTGTTTCAAACAAAATTACCCTACCCTCTTGTTCAACATTTGAACAATACATTTAGGGCTGGGTTAGTTACACGATGACGACAATTGTTGTACACCGTGTTACACTAAATAGATAATATAAAATCCTAGGACGCGTGAAGGTTACAATTACCTAATGCATTCCTTGTTACCCATCGCAGAGAAACCCCTCAAGCTATAACAAGACAGACTGGTATGCCGTATGGTCAGTTTTTTGGTCCCCCCCCCCATCCTATTGTCTGGATGCAGCAGCTGTCAAAGATGAAGACCCGTGCCGTGCCTTGAAGCGTGCCTAAAACCTAACATCTGCCTAGCCCTTTTTTCCCCTATACACCTAAAACTGGTTAAACACTTTGGATAGTGCAATACAGAACACAATCATTGTACAAACTTTCTCTCATTTTACGAGAACGAAGTTGGACCACAATCAATGACTGTTAGAAAACGTATAGAATGGTAATTTAAAAGGCAGTGTTGCGGAAATATTTCAAGTAGAAATGAAAATATATAGTCCTAAAAATATTGCAATAACTTTCTCATCTTCAAAACATCGTTACCAATAATGTCTAATCTTTTTAGGCAACAAAAATAAAATGAAATGGTAATTATATAGCAGAGTAGCCTCACTTCAAAATCAATTTTTATGTGTTTTATTCGTCAAATAAATGTTGGAAAAATATTTTACTGTCGAAAAAAAGTGTCGGAAAGATGATTTCATAATATAATTACACGAGTTGTTTTTTCGTGAAAAAATTAACTCTGTGTTATCTTTCATACTCATGACATTCACTTCAATAAACGTACGGAAGGTTTGGCCAGGTGGTTATATATATATATAGCAACCTGGCCAAACCTTTCGTGACATATAATAATACAGCCCTACATATTTACAGCAAAGAAAACATTATTTATTCTTATGAAGTAAGTATGTAGTAGAGGATAAAAAAATAAAACAAGGAAAATACGGCGCCACCTTAACCTCCTAAGACCCAGAGGTGAACTAGTGAGGCTACTCTGCTATATAATTACCAATGAAAATATCGTTATTACTGTAAGAAATAGATTTACCTGGCCTTTTCTTCTTTATACAGGATGTTCCAAAATTGTGTTCCCAAATTTCAGGAGATGGTTTTCCACATCAAAACTAAGAAAAAGTGTCTATAAACATATATGTCCTGAATTGCCTAGTTTACCAGATATCCGCCATTTTATTTTTTTCACTAAATATTTTTTATCTCCATAACGGTTCTACGGATTGAATTGAAACTCGCCATGGTACCTAATAAGGTAAATAAATACTTCGAAAAAAAAAAATAAATAAACAACCTAATACAGTTAACCGTTTCAAAATGGCGGGAACTTAAACTTTTTTAAATCTAAAAACTCAAAAATGGGTAATTTTATGAAAAATGTCAAAAGAAGTTTTTTTTGCAATTCTTGATTCCCTATCAATGAATCCCTATTAAATTGTCCAAACAATCGGAGGAGGGATTACAGTAAAACTGAGTTTGAAGGACACGAAATGCTTTTGCATAGATTTCATGGTCTACAAACTAATTAATTACTATCAGATTAGGCCTACAACATTCTTGCATTTTCTTCTACAATTTGACAGATGTTTGAAATGTTCACCAATGCAGTAAATACAACCTGTACTAAAACTCACTTTTTCTCGTTATTTTCCATCTCTAATAATTCGCTAAATCAACTGGCGGTGTCTTATAGATGACCTTGTTTATCACATCTGCTTTATTAATTCTTATCTTATCTATTAGAAAGACGGTTTCAATAATATTAATTTTATTACAATAAGATGTCATTACAGTGGCATTTTTTTATGGAACTCTAAACATTATGAACTCCAATTACTACATTAATATCCAACCACTGATAGTTAAAAATTGACTTCTTCTACAAATCATAATCAAACATGAGCTTAAGCAAACTTTGGGGTTGCTAGGGGGTGGGGGGTGAGTACGTACCACAAAATTAGTACCCCCTTGAGTGTATGAAACTTTCCCGCAAACCACTTATTTATGTCTCCTTTAGTTTTGTAATAAATTAATATCCAAGTTTTGAAAAACACACAGTACATACCGTGTTCTGTTCAAGTGAAGACAAGAAAATATCTTTTAAAATAAACGGTGTATTGCAGGTGAGACATGTCTGATTGATTTTAAGTGAGAAATTTCGGCGTTTCGTCTTCAAAATTACGATTTTTCGATACTTTCGATCATTCTGAACCAAAACTAGTCACTTTTTACGTTTCTCAATTCATTATTTCTGTCCGAAAACAGCGATTTAAAATGACTGTTTTATGGCATTTTGATGTTATTTCGACACACATTATTTCAAATCTATCGACGTTTTTTTAATTACGCGCGGAAAATAGTTCTGTTTTAAGATCTGTCACTTTGAAGTACTGTCAAACTACGCATCAATCATGTCTTATCCATGGTTACCTAACCAGACCTAGTTAAAGAACTATAGATCAAGGAAGGTCATGTAGCCTATATATACACCTTAATTAACCTATAGTTCTTCTACTAGGTCTGAAACCAAACTAGTCACTTTTTATGTTTCCCAAATCATTTTTTCTGTCCGAAAACAGCGATTTAAAATGACTGTTTTAGAGCATTTTGAGGTTATTTCGACACACATTATTTCAAATCTATCAATGTTTTTTTAATTACGCGCGGAAAATAGTTCTGTTTTAAGATCTGTCACTTTGAAGAACTGTCAAACTACGTATCAATCATGTCGTAACCATGGTTACCTAACCAGACCTAGTTAAAGAACTATAGATCAAGGAAGGTCATGTAGCCTATATATACACCTTAATTAACCTATAGTTCTTCTACTAGGTCTGAAACCAAACTAGTCACTTTTTATGTTTCCCAATTCATTTTTTTCTGTCCGAAAACAGCGATTTAAAATGACTGTTTTATGGCATTTTGAGGTTATTTCGACACACATTATTTCAAATCTCGATGTTTTTTTAATTACGCGCGAAAAATAGTTCTGTTTTAAGATCTGTCACTTTGAAAAACTGTCAAACTACGCATCAATCATGTCGTAACCATGGTTACCTAACCAGACCTAGTTAAAGAACTATAGATCAAGGAAGGTCATTATATAATTATATACACCTTAATTAACCTATAGTTCTTCTACTAGGTCTGAGTTTCAGAGACCTAGTCATCATGAATCTTGTATCTTAAAGGCGTAGTAATATCAACCTGTAGTCCCTGTAGAAGTTAACTATGATAGAATATGTAACAAATTGTATAATTTCTAAGATTGTGAAGTAAATATCGAATTGTGAGAGATAAAAAACCACTAGTTTTGTTCAGAATGATCGAAATACCGCAATTTTGAAGGCAAAATGCTAAGATTTCCCACTTAAAATCGATCGGACATGTCTCCTCCATATTTACCAAATAAACATTGTACGAAATAATGTCCCAAATGAAAAGTTATTCCATTCACTCGTGCTAATTAAACTGCACCCTCCCCCCTCCCCTTTCAAGGCGACGGGGATAACTTTGAAATCTTAAATAGAAACCTCCGTTTTTTTTTATTACAAATTCAGATTCTGCGGGGAAAAACAAGTGAATTTGATTCAAAACATTTTTTTTCGATTCTTGAACAGATGGCTCTGTAATCGCAGAAATCAAATTTTGCTGTTATAGAACGAAATGCACTAAAATAAAGTCGTCCATGTTTTTTTTTTTTTTCCAATAAACTACTTTCAACTTTACCCAGGAACGAAAAAGTTTTTCCCCCCTCTCTTTCAGTTAATTTAAATATGCCGTTACAATAATCCAATGCTTCCTGTATAAATGGTGTGCGAAATGTCACAAAACCTCCTAATCATCATTTTATTTTAAAAAATAAAGAAAATAAATAAGCTAGCCTTGGAATACTCTAATAAGCTTCAAGGTTGGGAAAGAACAAGAGTTGGTCAAGAGAAAGCTGATAGTAAATAATGAAAGACTGATAAGTAACCCAAGACTACATGAAAAACGTGTACATCTAGTTAGTTTGCTCGGGATTGCTAAGCTCGTACTCACTAAAATGAGTCCCTGAGGGTAAATCATTTCAATACAAGGAAGAATATATTTACATGTTAACTATTTAAAGCCGGTGTTAGACCTATAAAATGATTGATTTTCAAAATATTTCAATTGTTTTACGTACCCCTACCCTTCCTGTACAGACGATGTGCTTTACATAATTAATTTGTAATATTTTTTTGTTGCAATCGTAGGCAGGCCTGTTACATTCTTCAATGAACCAACATAAGTTCTGCAGTATTGCGTCTTACATCGTCAGAATAATTTATGAGTAAGCTCCTTGGCAGATTTCTTGATTTTGCCAGATATCGGTATATTGGACCAATACGTTTTAATCAAAATCCTTATAGCTGATTTTGAGAAATTTCAAGTGTTTTTTTTTTACTAATGTTAATCAGAATGTAAGCTCATTGGTATTATTAAAAATTCTTTTTTTCATTATTCTAATAACTCTAAATTTGGTGGCACCTAATACAAAAAACATAAAATTACAATTTCTCAAATCTACTAAAAAATTTTGATCAAATTTTACTCAGTGTAGCCTCTAAATAGCTAAATAAAAGATAGGCCTATAGGTTGTTTTATTGTGTTAAAAAAATGCCAGTTTGTGAATTATGGATAAGAAACAACAAAATCTAACACGGTGCTTTTATAAAATACGCATTTCTCAAAAACACCAATTTCGGTCAAATTTTAGTGAAATGTGAAGATTGATGACGCAAACAAACCAGTGTGTACAATTGTAAATAATAGAAAATTAGGCCTACTAGTTAGGAATGATTTTCAAAAAACGTTAAAACTATGGCAGCTACGATACACAAAAGAAGTAAAAATGTTATTATCTCGTTAAAAAAATATAATTTTATAATTTATAATTGTTATACAAAGTTTTCAAAATTACTGAAATTATCACAAAAAGTGGTATATAAATACCACAAAATAAATGGAAAAGTAGTCTACCTTTTCTCAAAATTAATGTGTTTAAACATATATAAAATAAGACAAGAATGCTGGTTTCCTATAATTGATTTATAGAAAACTTCCTTTTTATGAATATGATTTTTTTTTACATATAGATATAAAAAAGATAATTTTACCGCTAAAAAAGTAATTCTGGTAATAGTACAGCAAAGTTACCACTACAAAATACGTATTTACAGCAACAAAAATTTAAATAACGATATAAAACCATTACACAGATAAAAAACTAATTAAAATTAACCTAAAACGACAAAGTTGTTTTAGTTTACTTATATATAAGTGAAATGAACACTTAAAAACAATGTTAAAGATAGCCTAGAAGCCTAGGCCAAGTCGAAGCAACAACGGACAACGCAGTTCCTAAAACTAAAAAGCTGTTTCTCAACTATTATAAGCTGAAGTATTGCCAATATAGTAAAAAATAAAAAACGAAATCGTAGAGTAGAATCAGTTTACCAATGTTACCTAGATCGAAATGATTAAATACATTTTGTAGAGTGAAAAATACGCATATTGTAACGGCTGCGCCAACAAACTGTTGTATTTGCGACAACTGTCAGTTCTAGGATTTTAAACTTGATTTCCAGCTCATAATATTTATGCAGACCTAGATTTAAGATACAAATAATGTAAGGTTAGGGTTAGACCTTATTTGAATATTGTTTTCAAAAATTTTAAATCTGTTGATTGTCACTTTGTTACCGACAATTACCGAACTATATTTCTGGTGATTAATAGTTTCGTTTGGTTAATTATTTAAATCGTAAATGTGCTTGTGATTAAGTTTGTGCAATGTTTTACGTTGTTTTTATCCCTTTTAGACAACGTTAAATCCCTTAAACAAAATCCCTCAGTTTTATTTTATCTACAAGGTCTCTCTCGACCAACTTTTGTTCTTTTCCAATCTTGACTAGTGTGAATACGAATGTGGCAACCCCGAGGACCCCTAGCTGGATTTACACTTTTTTTAACATGTGGTTTGGTTTAAATCCCTCTCTTTTATCTTTACTATCAGGTCTCTCTTGTTATTATTTTCGGTTTCTGGCACTATTAGAGTATTGGAGGAGGGCTAGGGTGGGTAGGGGGGATCTTTATTTTGTTCTTTTCTTCCCTTTACTTACCCAGTATATAGGGTAATCGTAATTTTTGATTCATTTTCCAAAAAAAAGCTACTTTCTACATGTCATTGCCCGTTGTTTTAGTCTGTAGCCTACAATAATTAAGATAGAAATATAAAAATTTGATATACGGGAATAAAGTGTGCATATATAGAACTTTATTGGAATTCAGAAAAAAACAAATTGAAAATGTCAAAATGGCAGCCATTTTAAACAGTTTTTTGATCATATCTCGGATGTTAGCCAACTTACAACACATTAAATTGAATACACATTTGCAGATTACAATTCTACATGTAACGGTACCAACCCCACTTCTCTACGATGACAAATAGGGAAGTTATTGTCAAACATGTAATTTAGAACTCTCACCTCCTCCGAAAAATGATATTTGTACAGTTACGATATACAGATGGCACTGATACGAGGGAAGTGGGTGGAAACCATTTTAAAAACAACATTTACAAAGAAACCAACTTACGGGTATTGAAATTAGAGGAACTGTTTGTATTAGATTTTATGTTCGGGCCGGGTAAATACCACGATGGCTGCACAAAAAATTGCTTTATAAGGCGTTGATTATAGTTTGTTTTTTTAACAGCAAGGAAAAAATATATACAAAATCACCTAAAAACATTGGATGATTTTTCTTAAAACCCGATTTAATATTTGTTACTGAATTAGGTTATGTTAATGTTGAAAACAAGGTGCACAGATATTCCGTACCCAGGCAGTCCATAATAATAAAAAATAATTTACCTTCAAAACTACGTTCTTATATCCATCCAAAACAACAAGTCACAAATATCAACAACGATGTTCACACTAGCTTGTCTAACTTACTACTGAACAAGACGGGATTCACGGCTCGTGCTTTAGTTGGGTGGGGGGGGGAGACATGCCTTTCATTCATTACTGCTTCATTCATTCCCTTTTCCCTCCCCCACCACACCGCCTGTCAATGCCGATTGAGGACAACGCTACTAGTCTTTCGGAAAACATCCGGTCAGATTTTATATTTGCATAGGTCGTCTCTTCCAATGGTGATAAACAAATTAAATTCCAACTTATAATAGATCAATTAAATACACACGATTTATTGCGTCGTTAAAGAGATAAATAATATTAGACAGATGTTTCCGTTTTGTTTTTCTGTTCTGTTTCAAGTTTTATAGCTGTGTTTATTAATTATTATGATTGTGATGAAATGGACTCGTTAGGTTTGTGTAACTGCGATGTACGATTAATTACTCGGGGAAATGTTTAGTGTAAACAACTAATATTTTGTACGCGAATTTATTTTGCGTGTTTATACTTACCCAGTCGGAGGCGATGATGTTTTAGGCCAGTGAAATTAGTCAAAAATCACTGCAATGTATTTCTTTTTAATTCTGGTAAAAATGCCAGCTATCATAATATCTAAACCAACATCTTCATTTGTTGCAGATATTTGCAACAAACGCACCTTAAAAATGTCCCAATTTTTTCAGACGCCATTTTGAATTTTAAAATAATGAAAATTTGATTTTCTTTAAACATAAACACAAAATATAAGTCTCCACAAGAAAATAATCCCCATATGAACCTTGTACGACACCGGCAACTGGGTCAAATTTTATTAAACATTTTTAATAAATAAATTAAATTTCACCTCATCTAATTAATATTTTATTTATAACAGGTCATAAAAGGTTTATTTTCTGGAAGTTTCAAGTGCCTAGGTGGTTTTCTCAAGGAATGGAAAAAAAATCTGAAAATTTGATCGGTTTTTTACAATTATTTAAGCAAATAATTAACCGATTTTAACTCACCAGGTCTCAAATTAACTGTTTTTGAGTCTTAGTAGTTTAAGACGAGTGTAAATAAGGTTTTCCTGATATAAACCTGTTGGAGTCAAGATTTTATGACTCTAGAATACCTTCACTTGTACCCGTGGTACAGAAAATAAATTTTAATAAAATCTAACCTGTCGAGACAGTAACACGATTTTTTTCGTAATCCTCGATGTGACACATTTTAATATTACTTAGTCAATCTATATGAAGTCCAACTACCGATTTTTTTTGACCTATTTTCACGATTTATGTCTCAGACAACCAAAAAAAAAAAAAGATTTCCACCCAGTCCGTCCGTTGACGTCTTGTAGGTAAGCACAACAGCGGCCACAAAAAATAAAATTTGAACATGAAATTTTTGTACAGGGGACTACACTATGCTGTTATAGAAATCTATTGAAATTCAGAAAAAACTAATTTAAAATAACAAAATGGCGGTAATTTTAAACAGTTTTTTTTTCTTCACAGTTTGTGCGTTATTCAACTTGCACACTAAATTAGATAAAAATTTGTAAAATTGAATTCTGCATGTAATGGTAGTACATCTATACGACGACCAATACGTAATTTCAAACTTTGACTTCAGAAGAAAATGTGATATTTTTATAGTTACGATATTCTGTAGGGGCGAGCGTAGTGAGTGGATCATGTTTAATATAGGTTAGGTTACGTCATGTTAGGTTAGGTTAGGTTAGCTTAGGTTATGTTAGTTTATGTTAGGTTAGGTTATCTTAGGTTAGGTTAGGTTTGGTTAGGTTAGGTTAGGTTATGTTAGGTTAGGTTAGGGCGCTTTGAACAGACTCAAGTAAGTTGTAACAACTGTTTTAAATAAACTTACACTATACTAAACCTTAAATCTATCTATACAGACCCAAGAAACCAACCGATCATAGAATTCTTGATCATCCTGTATAAACTATTTCAAGTATATAGAGTCGTGCTGTCTAGTGTCCCATGTAGGTGTCACATGTTGACGTAACCCAGTTTACTTTTGAAAACTATCCAAAGTTTAATATATATTATGTTAGGTTAGGTTAGCTAAGGTTAGGTTAGGTTAGATTAGGGCGCCTTAGAACAGACTCAAGTAAGCTGTAGCAACTGTTTTAAACAAACTTACCCTTAAATCTATCAATACAGACCCAAGAAATCAACTGATCATAGAATTCTTGATCACCCTGTATAAACTATTTCCGTGCTGTCTAGTGTCCCATGTAGGTGTCACATGTTTACGTAACCCAGTTCACTTTTGAAAACTATCCAAAGTTTAATATAAGTTAGGTTAGGTTATGTTATGTGAGGTTAGGTTAGGTTAGGTTGTTAGGTTAGGTTAGGGCGCCTTTAACAGACTCAAGTAAGCTGTAGCAACTGTTTTAAACAAACTTACCCTTAAATCTATCAATACAGACTCAAGAAATCAACTGATCATAGAATTCTTGATCACCCTGTATAAACTATTTCAAGTATATAGAGTCGTGCTGTCTAGTGTCCCATGTAGGTGTCACATGTTTACGTAACCCAGTTCACTTTTGAAAGCTATCCAAAGTTTAATATAAGTTAGGTTAGGTTATGTTATATTATGTAAGGTTAGGTTGTTGTTAGGTTAGGTTAGGGCGCTTTAGAACAGACTCAAGTAAGTTGTAACAACTGTTTTAAACAAACTTACCCTTAAATCTATCAATACAGACCCAAGAAACCAACCGATCATAGAATTCTTGATCACCCTGTATAAACTATTTCAAGTATATAGAGTCGTGCTGTCTAGTGTCCCATGTTGACGTAACCCAGTTTACTTTTGAAAACTATCCAAAGTTTAATATATATTAGGCCTATGTGAGGTTATGTAAGGTTAGGTTAGGGCGCCTTTAACAGACTCAAGTAAGCTGTAGCAACTGTTTTAAACAAACTTACCCTTAAATCTATCAATACAGACCCCCAAGAAACCAACTGATCATAGAATTCTTGATCACCCTGTATAAACTACTTCAAGTGTATAGAGTCGTGCTGTCTAGTGTCCCATGTAGGTGTCACATGTTGACGTAACCCAGTTTACTTTTGAAAGCTATCCAAAGTTTAATATAAGTCAGGTTAGGCTATGTAATGTTAGGTTAGGTTAGGGCGCCTTTAACAGACTCAAGTAAGCTGTAGCAACTGTTTTAAACAAACTTACCCTTAAATCTATCAATACAGACCCAAGAAATCAACTGATCATAGAATTCTTGATCACCCTGTATAAACTATTTCAATTATATAGAGTCGTGCTGTCTAGTGTCCCATGTTGACGTAACCCAGTTTACTTTTGAAAGCTATCCAAAGTTTAATATAAGTTAGGTTAGGTTAGATTAGGTTAGGTTGTTAGGTTATGTTAGGGCGCCTTAGAACAGACTCAAGTAAGCTGTAGCAACTGTTTTAAACAAACTTACCCTTAAATCTATCAATACAGACCCAAGAAATCAACTGATCATAGAATTCTTGATCACCCTGTATAAACTTATTCAAGAGTCGTGCTGTCTAGTGTCCCATGTAGGTGTCACATGTTTACGTAACCCAGTTCACTTTTGAAAACTATCCAAAGTTTAATGATATACTCGTGGGACGTGGGGAGTGAATAAACATCATAATAAACATCATAAGGCTTGCAGTGACCGAGTAAACAAAACATTTGTTGATAGAGTAGAGAAAAATAAGATGGAATATTTTTACTCTGGGATGGGGGGATTATTTCAATCGGGTTTTAGAGGTTTTTTTAAAAAGATATACAAGTAAGCGTTTAACAATTTAAGTTGTACCTTTTTTAGTTTTTACGGGAGTGGTAATCCTGCGGGATCTCAGCTGAATCTACACAATAGTCCTGGATTAGATCCCTCTCTTCCATCTTTATTTTTGCTGTTTGGAGGGCGATAGTTATATTTGGGCACACAAATATGTGAATATAACAGTTTAGGGGATTTAGACAGATTTGCTGTTAAAATAATACCGGCTTTACCGAATACTACACCTAATTATGTTCTCTATTTGGAAATTGGTATAGATATAAATTGGCATTTTAATCTTAACTTACAAATTAATTATGTATTTTGGACGTTCTACTTGGCGGAGGAAAGGTCACGCTGCAGTAGTAATTGTAGTTATTAAGGTTAGTCGTGTGTATTGTACCTCACAGTGCTGTTGAAATGAACATGTGGTATAAAACACTAACAACACAAAGACTGTATAGTTATGTTTAATTACTTTTTCTGTAAATAATAATAAATAACTCAGTACAAAAATAAATATTAGTTTCTTCCAACTTGGAGGCAAAAGATTTCTATAACATTTATTTATTTAGTCGGAAAAATATTGTTTTCATTTAGAATGTTTTTTATGCTTTATTTTACAAGGAAGGAAAGCAGCTACGGATTAATTTTTTTTTAAATCGTTAAATTACGCTCTTTGCAACTGTGATGCAATATGAAATTCAGTATTTTGATTTTTTCCGAACGCCGTAAATAAACGAAACTGCAGAAGAATCGCGGTGCAGAGTATAAATGGACAGGTTTCATCTGAGCTGTGGAGTTTGGGTGCGCAGTGGGTCAGGCGTCAGTGAGGTGGTGAGGGAAGCGGTCGCCTCAGTCTGTGTCGGGTGTTGGTACTAACAACGATGTCTGCAAGACCGCTGGATCGTGGACAGTAGCCGGCGCTGACTGTTTTCCCTACAATGCCTCTGTCCCCACGCGGTCTCGAACTACAAACTTTACCTCCCCTCCACGCGCTGGTCACAGCTCAGATGAAACCTGTCCATTTATACTGTAACAGCGGGGAGACGAGCTGGCAACCCGCACGGTACCTATTGGTTTCTTCAAGGTCATGCTTGTCTACTGGCTCCCCCTCCCCCACCGCAACGGACACGACTCGTGGCGACTTGTATAGTATCGAAGTTACTAATAAACTAAAACTGATTTGTCAAAACAACTAAAACTATTACAAATACAGGAAAACTGCACACTGTATACAAACGTAATCTAAAGAATACAAAAATTAAAAAACCTTAACGCCATTTGTAATAAAAAGTTTTGTTCAATTTTAATCAAATTAATATGGAGGTTTACTTAGAATATAATAAAGAAAAAAACGAAAGCGGTTTGAAACAATTTTAGGTACTTACGTATTAACGCCACCGCAGCAGAAGTTGCTAATGCGCATGCGCCAATATTTGTTTACTTTGCGATATAATAATTATATATCACGACAGGTTTGGCCAGGTAGCTATATATATATATATAAACACCTGGCCAAACCTTATATAGCCTATATATAATCACCTGGCGAAACCTTTCGTAAGTTTATTGAAGTTAATAATTTGAAATTAGATCATGGATAAACATGAGCTTTAAAAGTGAAGTGCCGCCAATATACGCCTAAAATTTTTGCGACAAATCATAAAATGAAAGTATATATGAATCTCAAAGCTGAAAAAAATGGAATTCTGCTTCCCTTAAACCAGTTTGCTCTTTATTGGCGCATGCGCATTAGCGCAACTTCTGCTGCGGTGGCGTTAATACGTAAGTACCGAATTTTACAGTAATTCCTTTTATGGAACTCCTAAATGAAATTAACTTTAAAATCTACACCCGCTGGTCAAAAAACATTTATTACAGAAAATAAAAGTTACGACTAAAAAAAAACTAAATTTTTATAACATAACCTCAAAATTAGAAACGATCAAAAATTTCTAGTAGCTAAAACGTAAGTTGGATTTTAATCTGTTTTCCTATACTTTAATAAATTTCAAAATGGCGACAGTTGATTTTATCCATGATCTAACATGAGTCTAAAATAGCTTATCCAGCAAAGCCTAGCGGTGCAAATTAAACACTACAAAAATTTCACTTCTGCCAGCTTATTTTACACACTACACTCACCACTCACAAGTCATCCGAACGTAATCAACGAGCTTCTGAATCTTGTTTACAATAAATAATACTTCTAATGACAAATAGATTATTAATAATCTGACGTGTTCTGTGGAAAATGCCGTTCGAAAAATGTTTTCATAGTTTGTACGCGTTCGTGGAAAATACCACTAATGGAAACAACCTGATTGTTTGGACTTGGATTACAATAGATATTTGTTAAATTGTTACATAGATAAATTATTCGTGACAAACAATTAGACGGAATCCCACGAGGCAAAATCATTAGAGGTAGACAAATCTGGTCAACCTTTCAAATTAAATTCCTACTAGAACAAGATTTGGTCAAGAGAGGGAAGATTTTATTATTATACATTCTTCGGACATTTGCCATCATTTGTGTGTTAAAAATCAAAACACGACGTTTCGGGAATAAGAATCAATTCCCGTTGTCAAGTGATTAAAAACTAAAGAAACATGAAACTAGAAACTAAGCCTATGTAAGAAGTAAAATTAAATAAGAATACCACCAACCTTAATATCTAAGCATGCATCTCAGAGCTAAAACTGAGAAGTCAAAAAACACAATCACGGTAACACACAACTAACGTCAAATACGTGTTGTATCAAAGATACAACAACAAGTAACGTGGTCCAGAAGGCGTGACAAACTATTAGGGGAGTGGCCTATTGTTAGTTGTATTAAGCTTCCTAACCCGAGAGCGGGTTACAACCCCTTGTGGTGATTTAACAGGTAAAATTTCAGCTTGTTTTTTAGTTGTAGGGGTATTATAATCAAATTTTAGTTCTTCTTTTTATTAATGGGAGTTTTTTTTTTAAATTGAACTTCCATCATTAACAAATAACTTCAAACAGAGGGAAGATGTTTTTTCTTTTGTTGCTTAAAGGCGAAACACTTTTCGGTTATAATTATTATTAAAAAAGAAAAGAATGTAAAATAAAGACCCTGGAATACTCTAATAGCGTCAGAGTCGGGAAAGAACAAGAGTTGGTCAAAAGAGACTTGAGAGGAAAGATGATTATTTTCCCTTTGTTGTTTAATGTTTAAAAACCTCTCTCGGCCATCATATCTTATAATAGAGAATAAAGACATCTTGCCCTCGAATATTTTATTAGCCTCAGCATCTGAAAAGAATAATAAAGAGAGACCCGACAGGAAAAATGAAAGAGAGGAATCTAACTCAAGACATAAATTATCTCAATAAACCTAAATGAGTTACAGAATATATATATATTAAATGTTGACCTTGACTTATGAGAAAAATTATACAGTATAACAAACACACAGAACACAATTCTAAAAAAACAAAATACGCCTAAGTACCAGACGCGTTTCAACGACAAGGTCGTCCTCTTCAGTGATACACCAGCTACAACAATCAAACTATAACACAGAATTACAACTCTTAATCATCGAAATAAACTCCATATAGTTGATGGTTTCAGGTATTTAGATTTATCAGACAAATAAACCAATAAATCTTCGTCTCTTACTTGTTTTGGTTTAACATTTTCAACTCTGCACCACTCAGAAAACTTACTATATTCCTCTTCACATCTATCGCGAGATTTCTCTGGTAGTAGGTTTAGTGATATGTCTGAAGCATTTTTCAGTAATTTATCTAGTATAGAAAGATTTGCAGCAGTCATTTTCAAACACGTAAATACCAGAGTAAAATTTGTCTATTTGTTTTGACAATTCTATTGTTAATTATTTAAGATCAGCTAATTTTAAACGCATAAAATGCTTTGGAAAACAATATTAGTGCTCCTGGTGGGCAAACACGAAACTAAATTAGAGCAATGGAAAATGAGCTGATCGTTGAATTTCCTCGGTGCAGTATGATGAAAACAAAATTTATTGAGTTAAGACCTAAAGTTTAACATAAAAACAAATATAGTGCTCGTGCATAACTGAAGATGGCGACTTTGTCGTTGAAACGTGTTTGAATAAATAAACGTAGGCTACTAATTGTGATAGTTATATTCTATAATAACACCATCTTACAAGTTTCAAGCTCAATATTTGTTTATTTATAAACAAGTTTACGCATCTTATATACAATATTATCCTTTCCTATCGGTCACGTGACTTCATTTACGTTTCTAACGCGTTTCGAAGTATCTGTTCCATCTTCAGGTCGTCAATATATTATTAAAATATATTAAAAAAATACTTAACACTTAATACACGATTTAAAAATTAGACGCGACGCATAAGTTCCGCACCGTCGAACGGATAAGTTGCGCACCGAGGTGTAGGATAAGTTGCGCACCGTCGCGACGGATAAGTTGCGCACAGTATACTGTCCAAGGACGACTGACATATAACGTTTTTAAATCATGTGTGTTAAGTGTACGTTTTTTGTATTTGAATAATGTATTGACAACCTCAGCAGAGTGAGGACCTGAAGATGGAATAGAGCTCCGAAACGTGTCATAGCGTAAACGAAGTCACGTGACTATTATTACACGTTATTATTCTCCAATTTTGACGCCATTAAAGTCGTAGTATTTGTCTTAATCGTCTAATTCTCACAAAGTATCTCTTTTATAAATATTCATAGCCAAAAGTTTGGTACAGCTAATTTATTATGTGGTGGCGCGTTTGGCGGGAGGCCGGTATGGCTTGGAGTGGGGAAGTTGTTCGTAATACACTGTCTAGAAACGCACTGACGAAAGGACGACGGAACGCTAACTCAATCGCTTCCCCCACCACTAAAAAGTGACGGGAACCTGTTTGCTCGATGAAGGTCAAGCGCCACTACATACCAAATGACCTCTAATGATCGGAGGAAAAAAGTATTTTTATGGGACAAAATATTTTGCGTCAAAAATCGGCGGTTTTCGTTTTTCAATAATTCAATCCTTTATAATAATTGAAAAAACGCTATCACATTTTTCCGCGTATATTTGAAACGTTTTACATCGAATTTTAATTACAGTATCCTCAAGGTAGGAATGTGTCTGGGGTGGAAAGGAAAAGAGGGGCCCAAACACTTTGTTTGTTGCGTTTACTTTCAGCGGTACAACCCCAATAAAAAAAATATAGACCTCAAATGCTTCTGTGTAAACGCCTACCGCCTACCCTACTTTCGTTTCTTTTATCGACGTAAATAAGAATAAAACGTTTACAAGAGTCTGTCACGAAGTTGTAACTTTAGGAAATAAATGTAGCTAAGCAGTAAATTGTGTACCCAGTTTTCTCGGAATGGGTTGTACCGTCAAGTCAGGTTAGGGAAACAAGTAGAAGGGAGGACACGCCCATTACACCATACACACTCCTAGTCTGAGGCTACTATAAATTCGTTTATTGGTTTAAAAATTATCGCAGTTTAAGATAAGAAACGTACCGTCAAATATACATTCTGAGACGTTGAAATTCATTGTTTTACATAAAGGGTTTTCATCGCTACAAAATCTGTGTCTGGTTAAAACAGACTTAAACTTTATTAGATTTATTATTAGTCTTGGTTTAAAATATTATAAAACATGTTTTTTTTGATGGGGAAAAACAAAATCCTAATAGTAAAATTCTAACATTTATAGTTTTGTTTTGTTTTTTTGTGGAATCGGGCCGGATTACAGGGGGGTCCGGACTATCGAGGGCCGGTCGAGCGAGGTTGTACTGTATTTCATTCAAATACCTTTTTTCCTTTTGCATACTTTTCATAAAAATTAATTTTGATTTTTCACATCATGCGACGGTCTTTTTTATCGGATAAAACAGTGGTCACACCAGTTTCAATCACCCTGTATATAACATGCCGTTACACTGTTAATTTCAAATTTATGTTTTCTACGTTTCTTAACAAATTCCCATCCAGTATTATCACATTACATTGATGTTTCGCCTTGATACTTGTCCATATTTAAACCGCGTAAAATATAATATCATTGACAGGAAGTGTTTACAACTTAAAAGTCCAACGGCGCGGTGACTTTTTGAAGGTCAACATTTATGCAATCTAAATACATCCGCTCGGCACGGCGAAGTCTTACGTCAAAGTGTGATTTGTGTGTCAAAATAGCGTGCAGCGTGTAACGATGGCCTTGACAGAGATGGCACAATTTCCGGTGCTACAAATTTAGCGGCTTGCGCGACCCACGTTCGCGACTTCCTGTATATTGTGTTAATGTCTACAGGGTGGTCCAACAAGGGGTTGGGAATGGAAATAGAAACCCTTGGAGACTTTTACAGAACATGCTGTATATTAGAAATGAGAAATTATTTTAAAAATAGTTTTTAGTTACAATAAATTTAACTTTAACCGTATAATGAAATAATGAACGCCATCATGGTACTTACCCAGCCCCATCATACAATGCAGATACTCTAAACGTAATGTCCAAAAGTTGGTTTCTTAGGCGTCGAAGAAAATGTTAAAATTCTATCGCTTGGCTTTCCTTCCGGATTTCTTAACTGTACCAATATCACATTTTCTTTGTAGATCAGGTTTCGAAATTATTTGAATAATAACTTAACTATGTGTCATCGTAGAGATGTAGGGTTGGTACCATTAAATGCAGAATTAAAATCTGCAAATTTCTTGAGTTATAAGTTGAATAACACACGTGATATCAACAAAAACAGTTTAAAATAGCCGCCATTTTGAAATTTTCAATTCGATTTTTTTAAATTTCGATAAGGTTCTGTATAAGGATTAATACAGGCGGTATCTGTTTAGAAATGCCCATGTTTGGATGTTTTCCATATGATCGAAATGTTAAATTCAAAAACGTCTGCGCAACTTTTTATTAAACAAAATGTTTTAAAAAATCGCTAAAATTTTTAATTTTTTTCTCTCTCTTTCCGCTATTCTATCTCAAAAAGTATTCATTTTAGAAGAAAAAAGTTTTGTAATTAAATTTTACACAAGACATAGCTGGTTTAAAATCGAAAAATAGATGATTTAATTGTAAAAATAAAAAATAAATAAAACATTAAAAAAATATGAAAACAAGCCTTTTTGTGATTTTTTTTTCGAGGTCTTAACTAATAGGTAGGACATTCATATTTACTCAAAATATTTTGGTTACATAAATCACCACACCAAATTTCATCAAAATTGGTCTTATAGTTTTTGCATAATAATTTTGCAAGTTAAAATATCATTTCTAGTAACATTTTGGAGCCATTAAAGGGGGAAAAAATCGATCATATGAAAAACATCCAACCCAAAACAGGTACCAAATATCATGTTTCCATCGTAATTTTTGTGGCCGTATTAGACAAC
Source organism: Aphrophora alni (assembly GCA_963513935.1). Classification (NCBI taxonomy): domain Eukaryota; kingdom Metazoa; phylum Arthropoda; class Insecta; order Hemiptera; family Aphrophoridae; genus Aphrophora; species Aphrophora alni. Next base: position 19,049,653 of record OY740776.1, on the reverse strand, counting down.
GACGACGGACGGACGGCATTTCGAAAATTATCTTTTCGGTTTCTAACCTCCATGAAATCGGATGTCGAAATTTATACTTCGATAAGCAAAACAGAACAAAATATAAGTTTCAAACTTCTATTGATCGGCTCGAAACTGAATAATCATTTACATCCTGCAAAAGAGGAAGCACTATGTCGATTTCATTGCCAGTTGTGTTAGTGTTAATACTTCGATAAGCAAAACATAACAAAATATGTTTCAAACTTCTATCGATCGGCTCAAAACTGAATAATCATTTACATCCTGCAAAAGAGGAAGCGTTATGTCGATTTCATTGGCAGTTGTGTTGTGTTAACATCAATAATCGGAATTTATACTTCGATGAACAAAATATAAGTTTCAAACTTCTATTGATCAGCTCGAAACTGATAATCATTTACATCCTGCAAAAGAGGAAGCGTTATGTCTATTCCGTTGGCAGTTGTGTTGTGTTAACATCAATAATCGGAATTTATACTTCGATGAACAAAATATAAGTTTCAAACTTCTATTGATCGGCTCGAAACTAAATAATCATTTACATCCTGCAAAAAAGGAAGCGTTATGTCGATTTCATTGCCAGTTGTGTTGTGTTAACATCAATAATCGAAATTTATACTTCCATAAGCAAAAGAAAACAAAATATAAGTTTCAAACTTCTATCGATCGGCTCGAAACTGAATAATCACTTACATCCTCCTAAAGAGGAAGCGTTTTGTCGATTTCATCGGCAGTTGTGTTTTGTTAACATCAATAATCGAAATTTATACTTCGATAAGCAAAACAGAACAAAATATAAGTTTCAAACTCCTATTGATCGGCTCAAACTGATTCATTTACATCCAGCTAAAGAGGAAGCGTTATGTCGATTTCATTGGCAGTTGTGTTGTGTTAACATCAATAATCGAAATTTATACTTCGATAAGCAAAACAGAACAAAATATAAGTTTCAAACTCCTATTGATCGGCTCAAACTGAATAATTTACATCCAGCTAAAGAGGAAGCGTTATGTCGATTTCATTGCCAGTTGTGTTGTGTTTACATCAATAATCGAAATTTATACTTCAATAAGCAAAACAGAACAAAATATAAGTTTCAAACACCTATTGATCGGCTCAAAACTGAATAATCATTTACATCCTGCTAAAGAGGAAGCGTTATGTCGATTCCGTTGGCAGTTGTGTTGTGTTAAATTCAATATTCGAAATTAATACTTCGATAAGCAAAAAAACTAACAAAATATAAGTGTCAAACTTCAATTAATCAGCTCGATACTGAATAATCATTTACATCCTGCTAAAGAGGAAGCACTATGTCAATTTCATTGCCAGTTGTGTTGTGTTAACATCAATAATAGAAATTTATACTTCGATAAGCAAAACAGAACAAAATATAAGTTTCAAACATCTATCGATCGGCTCGAAACTGAATAATCATTTACATCCTGCAAAAGAGGAAGCGTTATGTCGATTCCGTTGGCAGTTGTGTGTGTTAACATCAATATTCGAACTTAATACTTCGATAAGCAAAAAAACTAACCAAATATAAGTGTCAAACTTCAATTAATCCGCTCGAAACTGAATAATCATTTACATCCTGCTAAAGAGGAAGCACTATGTCAATTTCATTGCCAGTTGTGTTGTGTTTACATCAATAATCGAAATTTATACTTCGATGAACAAAATATAAGTTTCAAACTCCTATCGATCGGCTCAAAACTGAATATTCATTTACATCCTGCTAAAGAGGAAGCGTGATGTCGATTTCATTGCCAGTTGTGTTGTGTTAACATTAATAATCGGAATTTATACTTCGATGAACAAAATATAAGTTTCAAACTTCTATTGATCGGCTCGAAACTGAATATTCATTTACATCCTGCTAAAAAGGAAGCGTTATGTCGATTTCATTGCCAGTTGTGTTGGTGTTAACATCAATAATCGAAATTTAAACTTCGATGAACAAAATATAAGTTTCAAACTCCTATCGATCGGCTCAAACCGAATAATCATTTACATCCTGCTAAAGAGGAAGCGTTATGTCGATTTCATTGGCAGTTGTGTTGTGTTAACATCAATAATCGAAATTTATACTTCGATAAGCAAAACAGAACAAAATATAAGTTTCAAACTTCAATTAATCAGCTCGAAACTGAATAATCATTTACATCCTGCAAAAGAGGAAGCGTTATGTCGATTTCGCTGGCAGTTGTCGACATCAATAATCGATAACCTCATTTCCTGCTCATGTTTATAAAACAACTACGTAGGTTTCTGAGGAACTGATATGTTTATGCGTTAGGCACAATGCAATGACACATTAATTATCTAAATTATAAAAAAACCACTCATTAATTTATTTGAGCTGGTATCAACACTCAAGAATGAAACGTTGCAGATAAGTGAATGACGTAACCTAAACAAGTTGTTGATACCATCATGGTACTAACCCAGCCCAGTAATGTAATTCCCCAAAAGTTGGTTTCTCAGGCCTAATATGATATACAGTTATAGTTTGATTAGTGTAGCTCGTGTATCACTGAAGAGGACGACCTTGTCGTTGAAACGCGTCTGATACTTAGGCGTATTTTTTGTGAGAATTGTGTTCTGTGTGTTTGTTATACTGTATAATTTTTCTCATAAGTCAAGCTCAACATTTAATACTAGTATGAAATGTTAAATTGTATTGGTAGATCAATGAGTCTTATACCTGTTTCAACAGATTTCAATGTTACATGTAATGAATGTAACCAACCCCAACTCTCTACGATGACAAATAGCAAATTGTCGTCCAAAATATAATTTCAAAATCTGACCTTCCATGAAAATACGATATTCGTATAGTTACGAGATTCGGAGACGCTGACACGAGCGTAGCGAGTGGAGATTGTAATATATACACATCTAATAGGACCATCAGGACCTCAAAAATCACCCTTGTGTGTATTTCGCAGTGCCTAACATTCCACACCGTAATAATAGATTAGGTTAGGTTAGGTTACTTTAGGTTAGGTTACGTTAGGTTAGGTTACGTTAGGTTAGGTAACATTGTTAGGTTAGGTTAGTTGTAGGTAAGTTAGGTTACGTTAGGTTAGGTTAGGTAAGTTCGGTTACGTTGTTAGGTTAGGTTTTGGTTTGGTTAAGTAAAGTTAGGTTAGGTTAGGTTAGGTTAGGTTAGGTTAGGTTAGGTTAAGTTAGGTTAGGTTACTTTAGTTTAGGTTACGTTACGTTAGGTTAGGTTACGCTAGGTTAGGTAAGTTAGGTTACGTTGTTAGGTTAGGTTAGTTTAAGTTATGTTAGGTAAGTTAGGTTACGTTAGGTTAGGTTAGGTAAGTTAGGTTACGTTGTTAGGTTAGGTTTTGGTTAGGTTAAGTTCAGTTAGGTTAGGTTACGTTGTTAGAGTTAGATTAGGTTAAGTTAGGTTAGGTTAGGTTAGGTTAGGTCAGATTACGTTAAGTTAGATTAGGTAAGGTTAGGTTACGTTAGGTTAGGTTAAGTAAGTTAGGTTACGTTACAACTAACATAAATTTATAAATCTTCTACTGCGCTTCATTGCGTGCCTTCCCTTTCAGAATCAGATTCCTCCATAAACCCACTTGACATCTTATTTTGTTGACAATTTCCGTTTCATAAATAATCGACGTAACGTTACAACATTCCGAATCAATTGGTTCGGAAACCGAACTTTTATCAGTATAAGGAAACCTATCAAACTGTAAAGGTTCGATTAGAAATGGCTTTGTATCGATATTAATCAAATTAATGTTGTTTACGTTATATTCAAGAGCGAGTGCATAAACAAGCGATTATCTCGCTTCCGGTTTCAGTTTATACTTTAGGTAAACATCTCTACCACAGATGGCAGCTGCGTCGTGTGGAGTAAACAATTCAATAATAATTCATTTCAACTTCTTGCTATGTACGATTTTAGTGACAAACTTTCATAACAAACATGCATACCGAAAACCAAAATTTGTTTTCTTGTTGTTCAAAGGTGAAAAAACCCTTTCAACAACCGATTAAAAAAAAAAAAAAGAAGAGGAAGAAAAAACCCTCGAATTCTCTAAAAGCAAACTAGAATTGGTCAAGTAAGACATGATAGGAAAGATGAAAGAGAGGGATCTAACCCAACATTATATGAAAAATGTAACTAAAGATTCTCCGTAACGAAACAAAAAAAAAAACAATGTAGGAAGCGTCATCATGGTACCTACCAAGGCCCATTATTTAATGTATAAATGGACAGGTTACATCTGAGCTGTGAGCTGCGCGCTGAGGGGAAGTACAAGTTTGTAGTTCGAGGCCGCGTAGGGACAGGCATTGTAGGGGAAACATTCGGCGCCGACCACTGTCCACGATCCAGACATAGTCGTAAATAGTACGTAAACATGTAAATAATAAGTATGTGATTATGCAAATAGTAGCTGTGTAAAGAGCTTTCTACTTGCGGCTATTACAAACGGAATAGTGTCGTGTTTGGTATCAATTTGCTTATATTTTCTTAAACATTTTAACCATGCTGAAAAAATTTTAAAGTTGTGTCTCCCATAAAAAAGTTAAACAGAGCAGTGTTAATGCTAGTAGGTGACTCATCACTGAAACAGCTGGGTGAGGAAGGGAGTTACGGGGGGAGGGGGGACGGTCGCAGGTAGCCAAGGGTTCAGACGCCTAGTTAGTGTATACAGACTATAGATTTTTCTGAATTTCAATAAGTCAGTATTCGTAATTATATTTTTTACTATAATTTCGCTATTTGACATCTTAGAGCGGTGAGGTTGGTACCACTACAAGCAGAACTGAAATATGAACATTTTAATCTAATTTAGTTTGTTATAACTGGCAATTAATTACAAACGACAAAGGAACGAAAAACTGTTTATGTCCGCCATTTTGAATTTTTTAATTCGATATTACTAAATTTCAATAGGGTTCTATATGAACACACTATAGTCCCTTACACGAAACTACATATCCCTATCTTAATTTTTGTGACCGATATAGTGCTCACTTTGAGGTGACAGACGGTCAGTTTTCTGTTTCCTGAAACCACAAAACCCTACCTTCCCTATACTAGATAAAGCTGATTGTAAAACATCTTTCAGTAGACTTGGTATAGTGTTAGTGTGAGATACCGGATGAAGGAATACAAAATGTCAGTTGACGACCTTGAGTGGTCGTACCATCGCATCCAAACACCTTACCTCAGTCAATCTTCACCTTCTCGTCCTTTATCCTTTGTTTTACTCCTTCAAGCAGCCATTTAAACGACCATTTAAAAATAATTTGAAATACTATCGAATACCTTACTACCAAAATCGTTTAACCATGGATTTTTTTCTGTAAAGGCGGGAATTATTAGGTAGTTTCCATGCGTATTATCAAAAATTCATTAAAATATTTTAATAAACCCAGAACCATAAAGTGTTGCATATCATTTAAAACCATTTTTGGGGGTTTAGGGGACCATAAAACGGATTTATTCGGAAATAACTCGACACAGAATTTTTGACTTTAATATACGTTTCAAGGTTAGGTTAAGATATATTAGGTTAGGTTAGGTTTGGTTAGTTAGGTTAGGTTAGATTAGGTTAGGTTTAGTTAGTTAGGATAGGTTAGGTTAGGTTAGGGCGATGATAAAGTAAAATTAGCAAGTGTAATAATAATTTTTAAATTGGGTTTGGTTAATTAGGTTAGGTTAGGTTTGGTTAGTTAGGTTAGGTTAGATTAGGTTTAGTTAGTTAGGTTAGGTTAGGGCGATGATAAAGTAAAATTAGCAAGTGTAATAATAATTTTTAAATTAGGTTTGGTTAATTAGGTTAGGTTAGGTTTGGTTAGTTAGGTTAGGTTAGATTAGGTTTAGTTAGTTAGGTTAGGTTAGGGCGATGATAAAGTAAAATTAGCAAGTGTAATAATAATTTTTTCCCCGTAAAAATAATTTCGAAAATGTTTTTTTATGTCTGTATTAGGAAAACTGACACTATCATTTTTTCATTTCTTATGTATATAGTCATACCAGTACCTCACCTTGTTTTCAATTATTGTTAAATTACTAATGTACAAAGTTGATGTTATTCAAAGCTGAACGACCTTTAATGTAGGTAGGCTGAAGGCCACGTAGCATCTCCGGGTCAACAGACAACGTCATTTCATAGCAACACACTTACTTGTTTATCACCTCTTAAATACCTGCCTCCTCGTGATGTAATAGCAGAGTGGTGAAGATATAAAATGTCTATAGTTTTCTGACATCTTCACATTTCATAGCCTCAGAAAACATAAAAAAGTTAAAGCGAGACAAACGATTGGAACAGTTTAGTATAGGGGATTGTGTACATGTACAACCCTATTAAAAACGTCAAAATGGCGGTCATTTTAAAATTAACGGGTGTTTCAAAAAGGACGCAACCCGAAGTTACGCATAGGTAAATTTTTTCTTCGCCAAATATCAGTTGGCAAAACTGTTCTCATTATTGACTCGTCATGTGTTATTGAAATTAGCGATGTTCATACTCGGGTGAAATGGATACTCGCATTACTCGGTTTCAAATGATTTCAATACTCGTATTATTATTTCGAAATCGAGTATCTGCGCAGAATGATTTTGCGCATCGGATTCGAACTCAGCTTTACCAATCAGATCGTTTTAGATAAACCTACACTTTTGAGTTCTATCTGTTAGACTGATCCACCAAGTATTTATTTTTTTAAACAATATGTGATTGACACTTGTAATACGTAATTAAATGTTATCCTGCCACGACACAAATTCAGTAATTTAACGTTAGTACAATTTATTATTACCAACGTTAATAATTTAGTTGTTATTTAAAATAAGTTAATTTACTATATTTTTTACAAAGATGGTAACCTATTAATATTTATTTAAATATAAATAATAACATTTAAATAATAATTTAATTTACTTTTTGTTAATGTGGAAATAATGAATATTATTATTTTAAATTGAACTTGTTACCCAATCTAAATCATTTTAACTCAAAATCGTAATGTTTAATCGTGTAGTGAAAAATCAGCCTAGAAACTAATATAACCAAAGTAGAAACACCGAGCATTTTGTTTGGAATTGACACAACACTAACGAATATCGTTGTCCGAGGATTTTATTTCGAATTCATACTCGCACATTACCTCCTCCTTGTTCCTAGTTACGAGGATTTCGTCCGAATATTTTAATACGAAACCGAGGATTTTAATACTCGGAATGCTCCGAGGATTTTGATACTCGGATTCACCGACTATCAAAATTCGAACTCACACAACACTAATTGTAATGCACTAGTGCTATTCCAGTATGTATTTGTCTTTGTAAGTGTGTATATTATTGAGACTTATTGCGCGTATAAATCTTACAAACGGGTAAAAGACGAGTTCCAGTTACAATTTCCCGATTCTTCAGTACCTAAATAAGTCAACAATATCGCGTCTGACTGATAAATTTCGTGAGACTGGCAGTGTATATGATCGGAAAAGCACAGGTTGACCATCACTGTTAACAGTGGACTCTGTTATTATTAGGAATTTTGGGAAAGTAACAATTAAAAAAGTCTCAAATTTGACGAAATATAAGTTAAATTTCGGGATTATCAATTTATAAAAATTCAAATCCCAATTTAATGAAATTTATCACTTGATTCAAAATTGATTTCCATGTCATTTTAGAGCTTACAAAAATAAGGGGAGTTCCCCATTAAAACTTATTTGTAACCCCAACTGTTCAAAAGTTAGCTATTGTAACATTTTAGGTGGGAATCAATAATTAAAAATAGGGTTTGATTTTTTTTTTTTTAATTGGTAACCCCCGATTTTTATAATGAAAAGTTATTCTTTGATCAAAATTAAGACTTTTTTAAATTGGCACTTTCTCAAAATCCCTAGAGCTGACAAAATAAGGGGAGTTCCCCCATTAAAACTTATTTGTACCCCCAATGGTTCAAAAGTTAGCTATTGTAACCATTTATGTGGGAATCAATTATTTGTAGACCTATCAAACGTTTAATTTTCTGAACTTTAAGTGCCTGTAATTCCTAAACGGCAAAAGATTTTTTTTTAATTCTTAAAATATTGTTTTACATCTGAAACCCCATAAAATGCAGGGTGTTCCATAACAAATTTCAAATTTGGCCGCCATATTGGAAAATGGCGGCATTTTTTAACATTTTACAAAATGGATTTTTGAACTTCATTGAAAAGAAAGGAAGGTTCCCCATTTAAAGTACTCTATCATATTCATAATTTAAAAGTTAGCTATTGAAATGTTATAGGTGGGAATCAATTATTTGTAGGCCTATCAAACTTTAAATTTTCTGAATTTTAAGTGTCTGTAATTCCTAAACGGTTAAAGATTTTTAAAATGCCCAATAATAAAACATTCTTAAAATATTGTTTTACACTTGAAAACACCATAAAATACAGAGTGTTCTATAACAAATTTCAAATTTGGCCGCCATATTGGAAAATGGCGGCAATTTTTAACATTTTACAAAATGGATTTTTAAACTTCACTGAAAAGAAAGGACTTTTTCCTCATTTAAAGTACTCTATCATATTTACAATTCAAAAGTTAGCTATTGTAACATTTTAGGTGGGACACCCAGTATGTTCCTTTTGAACCATGATAGCCTAAATACTGTAGTGCCTAGTTGTTCGTTAATTTTTAGAATATCTCTATGATTGTGTGGCTGCACTGTATGATTGATTTGTTCATTGGATTTGTGTGGCTGCACTGAGTTTGAGTTTTAGTGTATTTGGATTTTGTTGTGTGAGGGTTTGAATTTATACTATATTGTTGATTGTTCTTTGCTTGATTGTGTGTTTGTTTTGATGTTTTTATTTTTTTATTGACGTAACTTATGCAAAATGTATCTTTCGTCTGCGAGATGGAATTAATTAAGCAATAAATCATCAAGATAGTCCTATTGGGGAACTACTCAGGCACTTATCGATAGATTGTATAACCAACAAGTTCAGGAGGTAATGCGTTTATAAAGGTGAAATAAATTAGACTGTTGGACCAGAACGAAAACCTTTAAATGGTTTTGCTTTAATAGACCTAAGATCTCCTCTAAAGGTTTGTCGGCGACTGTTTCCAAGGACCAACTGTCAAATTGACCATGGCTAAGCTCTGCTTGGAGACCGGAAAATTGGTTTCAATTACAGGAAGTTGTTTTCTACTTCTGTGACTATTATCTGTTCTGTTCAGCTGCTCAGTTACAAACTGGTCTTTTATGTATTTAAGGGTGTATGATACTGATCCTGACTGCCGTGTGTAATATAGGTGTAACCACTTTTTTTATTGAAATATGACAGGGAACTGTGCACCGAGTTGGGTCATTTATCCTAACATTTCGTGCACCAAGTTGGGTCTTTAATCTTAACATTTCATTTTATGCACCGAGTTGGGTCTTTAATCTTAACATTTCATTTTGTGCACCCAGTTGGGTAATTTATTATAACACTTCCCTTTATGCACCGAGTTGGGTCTTTAATTTTAACATTTCTATCTGTGCACCGAGATGAATCTTTACACCGAGTTGGGTCATTAATCTTAACATTTCATTTTATGCATCGAGTTGGGTCATTAATCTTAACATTTCATTTTGTGTACTGGGTTTGGTCATTAATGTTAACATATGAATCTCAATATAGTTTTTTGCCCTCAACATAACGCTCTCTAAACTTCATTCAAACCATAAAGTAAGTTTAGGTACCCTCAAATTTCACGTATCAATAAAAATCACAAAACTTTTTTTACCATCGCAAGTCTCTCTCTCCCTCTCTCCCCCCCCTCCCTCCCCCCCCCTCCCTCCCCCCCCCCCTCTCTCTCTCTCTCTCTCTCTCTCTCTCTCTCTCTCTCTCTCTCTCTCTCTCTCTCTCTCTCTCTCTCTCTCATAAGAGAGTATACAAACCAACCCCTCACGGCCAGGCAAGGTATTGGCAGGAGCACACCTCCCCAGACTGTCTGTCAACTGCATAAATCCCAGTATAATAATAAATAGCAATTTACAAATCATTACTGCGCAGGTCAATAATTAGCCACGCCCACTCGCCTAACAGAAACGTTTAATCAGATCTTTGCCCGCGTGTAATTACACTCGTTTACAACTAGTTTACACTACAATTATTTATCCCTATAAATACCTATGTTAATATACGATATTTTGTTCCGGGTCGAGACAGTTTCGTTTAATTCTATCTACTCCCGACGTCATGTCTTAGTAAGTTCAAGACGAGTCTACAGTATGTAGGTTTAGGGTTTTCTTGGATATAAACGTGTTGTGGACGTTAAGATTTTATGACTCTAGAATGCCTTCTCTTGTATACCTGGTACGGAAACTGTATTTTGATTATTTAAATTATTTTTCGTAATCCTCAAAGTGACATTTTAATATTACTTACCCCAATATACGAAGTATAGGGTAAGTATAGTAATCGCAAACAAATCCGACTACCGATTTTTTTGACCGATTTGCACGTTTCGTGGTTTCAGAAAACCGAAAAAAAAAAATTTCCGTTGCGTCCGTACGTAAACACGACAGCGGCCACAAAAAATAAAATATGAACATGAAATTTGGTATGGGGGACCACACTGTGCTGATATAGAAACCAATTGAAATTCAGAAAAATCTAATTAAAAATACCGAAATGGCGGCCATTTTAAACATTTTTTTGTTCCTATTTCATGTGTTATTCTACTTATAACACACTACAATAGATAAAAATATGCAGATTTCAATTCTGCATGCAATGGTACCAACCTCACCCCTCTACGATGACAAATACCGAAGTTATTGTCAAATTTATTCGGAGGCAGAGTCGAGTCACAGTCACGAGCGTAGTGAGTGGAGGCTACTTCAATATGTACAGCCACGACGCCAGCCTTAACACGAGCGAAGCGAAGGGGTATTTTCTAAAGCCGCGTTTACACTGGAGTTGCAGACATTTAGTGTGCAATTTTTTGTCTGCAACATTTTGTTGCCGACTTTTTATTGCAGACAAAATACATTGTCCCTTCTGTTCCACTGCAACAGAAAGGCAGATTCTTGATTTCCCTGGAATACTGTGTGGTTATGTTCCGCATTTTGGCTTGATTCTCTTCTTTGTTGACGTGTAATTCTTCAGCTATTTCGCTCCAAGCATTATTCTTTTTGTTCTTGTCTTTGTATTCAAACGACGTTGGGTTCCACAGAACGGGCCTTTCTTGATATAGTTCAATTAATGATACCATTTGCTCCTTCGACCACTCCATATTAACTACAAACACGGGTCAATTACTAAAAATACTCATACTCAATAAGTTACACTGGCACACGGCGTATAAACAAGCGACACTAGCGTAGCGTTAAACTGTATCCGCCTAGTGAGCGATACTGAATGCGGCTTGCGGCATGGCCAGCGCCAGGACAGTCACGTGGTACTGGCAAACTGGCTGGTGGAGCGGGGGACTGAGGGGATGTCTGCAACTTTTGTTGCACCGTAATTGGTCACTGCAACTTTTGTCAACGACACATATTGCCAACATTTGTTGCAATTCTTTGATCTTTACCGACTCTCGGTGGAAAACAAAAATTTAGTTGCAGACACCCCAAATCTGTCTGCAACTTGTTTTGTTGCAGACAAAATTAGAGCTGTTTTCATTTACGCAACAGAAATCGGCAATATTTTGTCGTCAACACGTGTTTGCAACTCCAGTGTAAACGCGGCTTAATTAGACATCTAGCCGTCATCAAAAAATACTGATAAACACAAATATAACGTTAAACCAATGTAACAGGTGTTTTAAATAAACTAACCCTACTGGATAAGACCCTGCGATCTACTAATACACTTTAACAATTCCCACAAAGTCAAAGAAACTAACATCAGAGGATGCGCTTGTATTTTTTTTGGACTGGGTAAGTACTATGGTGGTACGCACGTACTTCTTTAAAACGCATGTTACGATTGAATAATCAAATACGACTTTCTAACAGAAACGATCCCATCTTACGTTCGTTTAAATATAATTCAATAAAAATAAATCTTGTTTTTTAAATTACAAAAATTTGTTAAGGTGAGGGACTCTTTTATACAACTTATTATCTCATAAGAAAAACAGGAAACTGAATTATTTGCGATGTTTTCTTTAGAAACTTCACACGATTTTTTGCCAAGATGGCACCGATTTTGAGAGAGTTAGTGCAATATTTTTGCGCCGTTTACAATCAAAAAACCATTCACATCGCGCGTTTATCTGCATTTAACGATTCAATATTCTGCTTGTTTCGATATCTTCGTTGACATTTTTGGGTAAAATTCATCCTAACCCGATTGAACAAAGTATTATCTTTTACAAAAACATGAAATGATAATTACGCCGATCCCCCAGCGTAAACAAACAATAGCCTTTGTTATGTTTGCTTTGAACGCAGGAACTAAACTTCCTTTTTCCAGTCTTGTTTTTATAAAACCACAAAAGTCATTTCCCCGACGTATGGACCGACAGATTAACAACAGGTGTCTTGACTGTTGGTGCGTACAAATGGTTTCGGATGCTTTGAGGTGTAGAGGCTTAAACCTAATTATTTACACAAGAAACTATCAACCAAGTTACATGTTTTTTATCGTTTTCGTCCCAGTGACTTTCCACTGTATTGGGTATAGAAACGAAGGCGTCTAGAGGTACGTCTATTTGATTGTCTTGCTTTTTAATTTCTCACATACACGGCGGCACTCCAGCAATGCCGAGAGATCCTAGCTGGATGTACACAGTTTTTAATCCGATCTTACATTAGATTAGCGATGTTGATACTCGGATGAAATGGATAATCGAATTAATCGGTTTCAAACGATTTCAATATTCGGATTATTATTTCGAATTCGAGTATTTGCGCAGAATGATATTGCGCATCGGATTCGAACACAGTTTTACCAATCAGGGAATTACTAACGAATATTATATGGTCTCATTGTTCCTAGTTACGAATATTTTGTCCGAATATTTTATTCCGAATCCGAGGATTTTAATAATCGGAACGTTCCGAGGATTTTGATACTCGTATTCATCGAGTTTGTTTAATTCGAACTGGCAGATCACTACATTAGATCCCTCTCTTTCATCTTTCCTGTCAGATCTCTCGTGATCAACTCTTGTTCTCTTCCGAATTTTTTGACGTTCTTAGAGTATTCGGGGATTAGAGTTCTTTATTTTATAATTTTTTTCCCTTCCTTTTTATTATCAACCTATGATGACTGAGAGGTTTTTCGGCGGCACGTCTACCCGGCACCAAATCTAACCACCGCTATAAGGTTAACAGGCGTTACTAATTTCACAACTTAACCCGACACCAAGGCAGTTTAAAGGTAGGCGAGCGAGGTCCCCCCTCCACAACACCAAACATACACCCCCTCATTCTCTTCTTTCCCTCCCTCGAACCCTAGGCATCTCATACCCTGGTGTCGGGTAGACGTGCCGCCTCCCCCTCCACAACACCAAACATACACCCCTCATTCTAACCTAACCTAACCTATTTCTATAATAAATGTTAAAGTATTTATAATCGTAATAAAAAAAAAACGGCCATACTTTTGTTATTGTCTATCCCTTCGTCTAGTGAAGCTCGTCCCCTAATTTCTTAAAATTGCAGCGAAAGAAGTTACCTTCATTTTACAAAGCTCGTCCCCATTGATTTTTAAAACCATCTCACACCTTCGTTTAGTAAAGCTCGGCGCCCAATTATTTTAAGGGAGGTAACGGGAGGACACGGACAGCGCGAACACACGGCACCTTACGGAAAGGGGAGGTGATTAAGAGAAGTAAAAAAGAGAAAGGAGGGGTTGAGGGGGAGTAGTGTAGGTGGAATGGGTAAGTGGGGTGGCTGGTGCCGGGTTGACATACTGTCATGGCGGCCGGTGAAGGGACCAGTGCCGGGTCGACGTGTTTTTTTTATAACATATAATGGTTGGTGCCGGGTTGAAGAACTCCCGGTTTTTCACCTTTAAACAACAAGAATATATATATAACGTAATATAGGGAAAGTACCGGATAATGAGATGAGTTAACACTACTGTATGTCTAGTTTTTAATAGACACTCCCGTTTTGAGGTCCGACGATGTCTGCCTAGCTTCTGTAGTAAGTCCAGTGCCTTACAGCCCAAATGGAAGGACCGATTTTGATCAAATTTATTAAGTGCGCATATTTTTACGCATACTTTTTTTTACATTTATGTAAGTATAGCCTCTAAGATCCCTAAAAAATCGAATTGATCGCCAATTCTCTAAAAATAACAGTTCCTAAAATAAATAATCGGCCTTGGGGTTGTAATTAGGCCTACTTGTATCATCAGTCGGCTTACTTATATATATTTTTGATTATTATTATTATTTTATTTGACCCCTCATTGTACATTGTAAAAAGCAAAAAGTACAAACTTTATCAAATTCTCAATAATAAATAATTATTTACAATACAAAATATAACACAAATAATTTATACAGAAAAATAAAGCGCCTATTGCTATTAAGTTTCCCTAAATTGGGTCAATCAACCCGAGGTCAAAGCCTGTTTGGGATGAACTACTCAAAACACTACACAACTAATCAGCTCAATACACAATATACAATATTTAGGCTCTTTTCTATTCTACGATGACCGTATGGCTCAAATTATTTTCTATACTAGTTGTGTGATTATTTTTCGCTATTTATTGGTTTGTTTCTTGATAGCGAACCTAACCTAACCTAACCCAGACCTAACCAGAAGTGTAAAAGTCATAAAAACATTCACATGTAATTAGTTTGTGTTAGTGTGTTTTTCTATTTTGTATATTTGTGTGTTTTGTGAAAAACAATAAAACCATTTATTTTATAGATGATTTCATCAATTGAGGTGAGAAAACCTACTTTATTATCATTCTGTTAGTATAGAAAATAATTTGAGCCATACGGTCGTATAATAGAAAAGACCCTTTATTTACAGTACTTCCATATATTTACAGAAGGCCCACTTATACAGGATGTAAAATAAGTTGTGACACCTCGATATAATTTAAATGGATTGCTACATCAACGTAAAACCTCTACCATACCTATTATAACAATTTTTCTGGTGTTTAAGGGGGGGGGGTTAAATTTTTTGGGAGGTAAGAGGTAAAACACGTAAGAGATACGCAAGTTAGTCATAACTAGTTTTTCAAGTCATTTTTGCCAGGGATGTACTAGAAACCTTTTGGAGGTGCCCATTATTTTTCTATTGCATAGACATATTCAATGATATGTCACAAGATAGGGGTTGCAATTTAAAAAAATGAAAGTTGCCTCATTTATCCCCTCCATTTCAAAAGGGGGGTAAAAATTTTATCCCCCCCCCTTAAACACCAGAAAAAGTGTTATATTAGGTATAGCAGACGTTTGACGTTGATGTAGCAATCCATTTAAATTATATCGATGTGTATCACGACTTACTTTACATCCTGTATTTATCTACAGAACTTATATTTATTTACAGTACCTTTATTTAGTTACAATAGACCTACTTATATGAAATCGAACTACTTGTACATTACACAATGTGTACAATTGCACAAGTTATTGGTATAGGCTACAACCAAACCAGGTGCTGCCTGTCCAATCCCCCTTCTCCATGCTTCTCCGCCAATCACCATATCCTCATTAAAATTCATCCGACTCATCTCATCACTTCCTTGTCTACTACCTACCTAGGTCTTCCCCGATTTTCCCTTCAATGTAAATAATTTTAGACAAACAATCCTCATTAGAAGGTCAAACTACTTCAATCCAATCCTTAATAGTCTAACTGACTTGCATTCGTTGTCGTATTGCTTAATAAAATACTTAATATCTTAAAATCGGATATACGATTTCGTTCAAATTTTTAAAGAGATCTGAAGATCTATAAACGAAATCCGTGAGTAAAATCGCAAGTAAATAGTAATTTATGGAACGATCGCACAATGACAGCCATTAACCCAATAAACCTATTTAGTTTTTGAGATATGTAAACATGTGTTGTTTGATATGCGATACAAGGTCTAAACTAATATTTGTTGTCAATGTAACTTACATTGTATGCTTAAGTCGTAATTTGAAAGTGCAGTTAGAATTCTCAAAATATATCGAAAACAGCTAAGAAATTCCGTTTTCAATCACAAGTGGAGAGAGAAATGAATATTGAAAAATATTAATATATGAAACTTCTTAGAAAAAGACATAGCTGAACAGCCATAGGCTACTTTTAACCCCTTGTAAATCACTGAATTGACTGTTAGTTCTTTTTGGTGTCTTTGAGGTAATCAAATTAACATCCAAGGGTTGATAACACATTTCCGGGGACTATGAAACTGCCCCGACTTTTTGGGTACTTTTGAAACGATGAAACTGCCAAGATCATTAAAGAGGATTATTATCTGTATACTTGGCGTCTGGACCACGGACCGTATCCCCCTCGCTCTCTTCCTCACCCAGCTGTTTCCGTGATGAGTCACCTACTAGCGTTAACACTGCACTGTTTAACTTTTTTATGGGAGACACAATTTTAAATTTTTTTCAGCATGGTTAAAACGTTTAGGAAAATATAAGCAAATTGATACCAAACACGACACAAATGTATGTAAATAGTACGTAAACATGTAAATAATAAGTATGTGATTATGCAAAAAGTAGCTGTGTATAGAGCTTTTTACTGGCGGCTTTTACAAACGGAATAGTGTCGTGTTTGGTATCAATTTGCTTATATTTTCCTAAACATTTTAACTATGCTGAAAAAAATTAAAAACATTGTGTCTCCCATAAAAAAGTTAAACAGTACAGTGTTAACGCTAGTAGGTGACTCATCACTGAAAAATCTGGGTGAGGAAGGGAGCGACGGGGTGACGGTTCCGGCCGCTCGCAGGTAGCCAAGGGTTCAGACGCCAAGTTATGGTATACAGATTATATAGGAAGGGTCGCCTCGCAAGACTAGAAATGCTGAAATTGCCCCGAGCACAATTTCGGTAGTTTGTGTTTAATTTAACCTCAATCAAGCATATAAGCCTGTTAGGTTAGGTTAGGTCCCGTAGCGTAACATGTAAAATAAAATTTTCAATATTATTTGGGCGCTCGGGGCAATTTCAGCATTTCTAGTCTTGCGATGCGACCCTTCATAATCCTCTTTAATGAGCGGGGCAGTTTCTTAGTTTCAAAAGTACCCAAAATGTCAGGGCAGTTTCACTACGCCCACATTTCCAGTCCACTACGTGCATAACAGTAGTATTTTGAATGTCCAATTTAGGCCTACATCTCAAAAACTAAATAACTTATAAAATTTACTTTTCAACCACAATTTCCGCCCTGTAGAGAGGAAAATGATTATTGAACAAGATTTAAAACTTCTTAAAAATACGTCTTTTAACTTTTGGAAGACCCTGTATATTTGAAATTTAATATAATAGGAAACTTACCGACACCAATAGTCCAGATTAACGTTATTTTAACGACGGCCGTTTCGGCTATTCTGCCATTATCAAGTTTTCAGGAGGAGTCACTCCGTTGTCATGAACACTTAACACTTAAACACATAGTTTCACATGCATCTAAAATAAATACACACATTACGTCACACATTAAAACGATCGCATATCCGGTATGCCTACTGTCTAGCGCTGTACTGGTCTGTTCACTGATAGCATAATCTTGATATTGGTTAAAGTTTTTAAAAGCATTAATTTATAACAATAGTCGGTATGACAAAAAAACATAAATTGAATTTTAGTTTCGGAGCACCCTATAGATAGCCCGAGACCAGAACTTGCCACAGCCACTCTTTCTGCCTTTCTACATCATCTAGAAGCTGATATAACAACTATATTGCAGACTTCCAGTCCATTACATGCTTGCAACAATTGCAATTACATCTCAAATACTAAATAACTTATAAAATTTACTTTTCAACCACAATTTCCGCCCTGTAGATAGGAAAGTGATTTTTGAACAATATTTAAACTTCTTAAAAAATACTTTTTTTAATTTTTGGAACACCCTGTATATTTAAATTTTAGTTTCGAAGCACCCTGTAGATAGCCCTTAACCAGAACTTGCCACAGCTGTTTTGTCTGCATTTCTACATCATCTAGAAGCTGATATAACAACTATATTGCAGACTTCCAGTCCATTACATGCTTGCAACAATTGCAATTACATCTCAAATACTAAATAACTTATAAAATTTACTTTTCAACCACAATTTCCGCCCTGTAGATAGGAAAGTGATTTTTGAACAATATTTAAAACTTCTTAAACATTTTATTTTTATATTTGGAACACCCTGTATATTTGAATTTTAGTTTCGAAGCACCCTGTAGATAGCCCTTAACCAGAACTTGCCACAGCTGTTTTGTCTGCATTTCTACATCATCTAGAAGCTGATATAACAACTATATTGCAGACTTCCAGTCCATTACATGCTTGCAACAATTGCAATTACATCTCAAATACTAA
This sequence comes from Aphrophora alni, assembly GCA_963513935.1. Taxonomy (NCBI): domain Eukaryota; kingdom Metazoa; phylum Arthropoda; class Insecta; order Hemiptera; family Aphrophoridae; genus Aphrophora; species Aphrophora alni. The sequence goes on along the minus strand of OY740776.1, from coordinate 19,031,142 downwards.
ATAACTTATAAAATTTACTTTTCAACCACAATTTCCGCCCCGTAGAGAGGAAAATGATTATTGAACAATATTTAAAACTTCTTAAAAAATACTTTTTTTAATTTTTGGAACACCCTGTATATTTGAATTTTAGTTTCGGAGCACCCTGTAGATAGCTTACGCTTGAAATTTTTTGGACATCTGGTACAATAGAGTAGAGTCCACATTACTCCACTCTCTATGGACATTTCATAGCCTCTATAATCTAAAAGATTGATAGCAATATGAGGGATTTCTAAATTACAAACACACAAAACGCCGAATGACAAAGCAGAAGGACATAGTGTTTTTGTCTTCCGGTCGGAAACCTAGTTAAGTCCTGGTGTTGTGAAGAAACAGCAAAGTAGCGACCATTTATAATGAGAAATTTGTAAAAAGTTATTTCCTGGCCGCCTCACCGAGGCAAAAAAAAAAACTGGGCGGTTCGAGAGACAATAAAGTCATTTGTTCTCTTCTCCTCGCTTACTGAGGCGCCAAACAAAGACACTTCCGATGTTTTGCAGTTTACAGTGTTTAGACCCTATTTCATAGAATTAGAGAGCGAGAGGGTAACATGAAAGTCAGTTTGTACCGGAAAATGTATTCGAAATTAACCATGGTTCCTTGACGGAAATTGAATAGTTTGTTAATTGTATTTACCCAGTATACACGAAGAATAGTTAAGTTTACAGTCTGTATGAAGTAACCTGTCTCCTGACCCTTCGACTACCTGGGACAGGCCCGGGCCATTCACGTCGCCCGCAGTTGTTTACCTAATTAGTCGCCTATAAGCTTCCCCACTAGCTTAAGTAACTTTTTTACCTAAATCATAATTTCCGAAATGTTATCAAATATTTGAAAAGTACATAAAAAAATAAGACCAACGATACTAAACAAGGGCAAATTTGATAAAAACTAACAATATAGAGGTAATAAGAAATATAGAAGTAGTCTGTTTAAATCTTGTAATAATAAAGTTGGTTTTATGTAAAAATATGACAATGAAATTACAAATTTGCCCTTGTTTAGTATCGTTGATCTTATTTTTTTATGTACTTTTCAAATATTTGATAACATTTCGGAAATTATGATTTAGGTAAAAAAGTTACTTAAGCTAGTGGGGAAGCTTATAGGCGACTAATTAGGTAAACAACTGCGGGCGACGTGAATGGCCCGGGCCTGTCCCAGGTAGTCGAAGGGTCAGGAGACAGGTTACTTCATACAGACTGTAGTAATTTCGACTTGTCTTTGTTTCGTGGCTCCATGAAACCGAAAAAATAATTTTCTACATGTCGTCTGTAAGCAAAATAACTGCGCTATAAAATTTAAAATAGGCGCAAGAGTTTCAAAAAGAGTACCCTAATAAAACCCACCAACCGCCTATTATATGTATTGTCATTTTCACCTTTTTTAAATCATTTTGTAAAAAAAAAAAAAAATCATAAAAAACAGGAATTTTATTAAAAACCCAACTTATATATGACATCATTTTTTTTCAGGAAAGTGTATAGAATTTATCTGTGTAACGAAAAAGTTATATGTTACAGTTTTGGAGTAAGTATGTCAGGAATCAAAAACTGTGAAAAAAATGAAGTGAAAATTCCACAGAAAAGCGAATATTTATTTTATGTATCATACAAAACTTTTATTTGAATTTTTTCAATATATACAAAAGTTTTGCAATGTAGTTGTGAATACAAGTTGGTAAAAAAATCAATTTCTACAATTTGTAGACTATTAGAAAAAATTTTTTTTCGTAAATAGCTGAAAAGTTAGGCCTTATTTTGAAAAATCACTAACAACAGTAACATTATCCAAATCAAAACTACTTACTATCATTTTCTCAGAAATGTACGTAGATTTTATGTGTGTAATTCCAAAAATTTTAGATGTAAAAATTTTGGAGTTATTACGTCAGGAATCAAAACAAAACCGTGCAATAACCGAAGCGAAAATTCCACATAAAATCGTATATTTACAGTAAAACATTTTTTTTAAAAGAGTTTTGTAATATACACGTGGATACTAAGTCCCAATTTGACATAGCCTAGAACTGCGAGCAGCAAAAAGCGGTTAGAGGATTTAAAATTCAGAAAAATCTAATTGAGAATGTTAAAATGGCAACCATTTAAAAAATTTCGTTGTTCATATCTAGTGTGTTATTCAACTTATAATACACTAAATTAGATAAAAAATTGTACATTTCTATTCTGCATGTAATGGTACCAACCCGCCTCTCTACGATGATGACAAATGACGTAGTTATTGTCAAACATGTAATTAAGAACACTGACCACCGAAGAAAATGATGCGAAACACTGACACTAGCGAAGCGATTGGAGAATGTTTATTATTACAGACAAAACAACAGCGCGCTAAACACAGTCGGATTCTACTTGGCATTTCAATTGCTCCACAACGCGGGTTCCCTGTGGGAGGAACTGATTTTATTCAATACAAGTACAGGCTAAGAAAACATGACCGGACAGTTCTAGACTGATCGTTGAATTGGATTCAATACTGCCGTTAAGCTAATAAAATCGAAGCGTTTATACAGCTTAATGGTTCGGATTATACTAACATTACGTTAAAATGTACGAAATATTAAAATGAAATGTCGTAATTTTCGAGAAAGTATTTACCTGTGAATTACTAAAATAATAAGGCCCATACAAATCCATTGAAAAAGATGTTTAAAAACATAACACTTGAAATAAATAACCCTGTAGGAGCGAACAGAACCCAGAAGGAAGTGGTCAATGTTTTTAGAACGATCTATACAAAACCATAGAAGAAAATGTTATTTTTAAAACAATACTTGAAATAGATAAAACGGTAGGAGCGAACAGAACCCAGAAAAAAGTGGTCAATGTTTTTAGGACGATTCATACAAAACCATTGAAGAAGTAGTTACTTTTAAAAACATAATACTTGAAATATATAACCCGGTAGGAGCGAACAGAACCCAGAATGAAGTGGTCAATGTTTTTAGAACGATCCATACAAAACCATTGAAGAAGATGTTACTTTTAAAAAAATAATACTTGAAATAAATAACCCGGTAGGAAGCGAACAGAACCCAGAATGAAGTGGTCAATGTTTTTAGAACGATCCATACAAAACCATTGAAGAAGATGTTACTTTTAAAAACATAATACTTGAAATAAATAACCCGGTAGGAAGCGAACAGAACCCAGAATGTTGTGGTCAATGTTTTTAGAACGATCCATACTAAACCATTGAAGAAGATGTTACTTTTAAAAACATAACACTTGAAATAAATAACTCTGTAGGAGCGAACAGAACCCAGAATGAAGTGGTCAATGTTTTTAGAACGATCCATACAAAACCATTGAAGAAGATGTTACTTTTAAAAACATAATACTTGAAATAAATAACTCTGTAGGAGCAAACAGAACCCAGAATGAAGTGGTCAATGTTTTTAGAACGATTCATACAAAAGCATTGAAGAAGATGTTACTTTTAAAAACATAATACTTGAAATAAATAACCCGGTAGGAAGCGAACAGAACCCAGAATGAAGTGGTCAATGTTTTTAGAACGATCCATACAAAACCATTCAAGAAGATGTTACTTTTAAAAACATAATACTTGAAATAAATAACCCGGTAGGAAGCGAACAGAACCCAGAATGAAGTGGTCAATGTTTTTAGAACGATCCATACAAAACCATTGACGAAAATGTTACTTTTTAAAACAATACTTGAAATAAATAACCCGGTAGGAGCTAACAGAACCCAGAATGAAGTGGTCAATGTTATTAGAACGATCCATACAAAAGCATTGAAGAAGATGTTACTTTTAAAAACATAATACTTGAAATAGATAACCCGGTAGGAGCGAACAGAACCCAGAATGAAGTGTTCAATGTTTTTAGAACGATCCATACAAAACCATTAAAGAAGATGTTACTTTTAAAAACATAATACTTGAAATAGATAACCCGGTAGGAGCTAACAGAACCCAGAATGAAGTGTTCAATGTTTTTAGAACGATCCATACAAAACCATTAAAGAAGATGTTACTTTTAAAAACATAATACTTGAAATAAATAACCCGGTAGGAGCTAACAGAACCCAGAATGAAGTGGTCAATGTTTTTAGAACGATCCATACAAAACCATTGAAGAAAATGTTACTTTTTAAAACAATACTTGAAATAAATAACCCGGTAGGAGCTAACAGAACCCAGAATGAAGTGGTCAATGTTTTTAGAACGATCCATACAAAACCATTGAAGAAAATGTTACTTTTTAAAACAATACTTGAAATAAATAACCCGGTAGGAGCTAACAGAACCCAGAATGAAGTGGTCAATGTTTTTAGAACGATCCATACAAAACCATTGAAGAAAATGTTACTTTAAAAACATAATACTTGAAATAAATAACCCGGTAGGAGCTAACAGAACCCAGAATGAAGTAGTCAATGTTTTTAGAACGATCCATACAAAACCATTAAAAAGATGTTACTTTTAAAAACATAATACTTGAAATAAATAACCCATTAGGAGCGCGAACATAATGCAGAATAAAGTGGTCAATGTTTTTAGGACGATCCATACAAAACCATTGAAGAAAATGTTACTTTTTAAAACAATACTTGAAATAAATAACCCGGTAGGAGCTAACAGAACCCAGAATGAAGTGGTCAATGTTTTTAGAACGATCCATACAAAACCATTGAAGAAAATGTTACTTTTTAAAACAATACTTGAAATAAATAACCCGGTAGGAGCTAACAGAACCCAGAATGAAGTGGTCAATGTTTTTAGAACGATCCATACAAAACCATTGAAGAAAATGTTACTTTTTAAAACAATACTTGAAATAAATAACCCGGTAGGAGCTAACAGAACCCAGAATGAAGTGGTCAATGTTTTTAGAACGATCCATACAAAACCATTGAAGAAAATGTTACTTTTTAAAACAATACTTGAAATAAATAACCCGGTAGGAGCTAACAGAACCCAGAATGAAGTGGTCAATGTTTTTAGAACGATCCATACAAAACCATTGAAGAAAATGTTACTTTTTAAAACAATACTTGAAATAAATAACCCGGTAGGAGCTAACAGAACCCAGAATGAAGTGGTCAATGTTTTTAGAACGATCCATACAAAACCATTGAAGAAAATGTTACTTTTTAAAACAATACTTGAAATAAATAACCCGGTAGGAGCTAACAGAACCCAGAATGAAGTGGTCAATGTTTTTAGAACGATCCATACAAAACCATTGAAGAAAATGTTACTTTTTAAAACAATACTTGAAATAAATAACCCCGATAGGAGCCAAGATCAAAATGTTTACAGTTTTTTTTAATTCAACACGAAAATCGCTATCGTGAAATGGTTAAGGATAATATTTTGAGTTTTGATGTATTTCCAGGTAATTAATCTTATTACTATTAACAATTATCATAACTCAAGTAAGCATTTTAGTTCTAGGTTAATAACCATCGGTGTTGTAATTAATTACCAAGAAATAATGTTCAGTTTTTTCAATTCAACACAATAATCGCCATCTTGAAATAGTTAAGGATAATATTTTGAGTTTTGGTGTATTTCCAGGTAATTAATCTTATTACTATTAACAATTATCATAACTCAAGTAAGCATTTTAGTTCTAGGTTAGTAATCATGGGTGTTGTAAACAATTACCAAGAAATAATGTTCAGTTTTTTATCAATAAATCGGCTATCCTTTAACGAACAGAAATTTTTTATTATTATACATTTTTCGGACATTTGCCATCATTTGTGTGTTAGAAATCAAAACACGACGTTTCGGGAATAAGAATCAATTCCCGTTATCAAGTGACTAAAGAAACATGAAACTAGAAACTAAGCCTATATAAGAAGTAAAATTGAATAAGAATACCACCAACCTTAATATCTAAGCATGCATCTCAGAGCTAAAACTGAGAAGTCAAAAAACACAATCACGGTAACACACAACTAACGTCAAATACGTGTTGTTGTATCAAAGATACAGCAACAAGTGAGATGCATGCTTAGATATTAAGGTTGGTGGTGTTCTTATTCAATTTTACTTCTTATATAGGCTTAGTTTCTAGTTTCATGTTTCTTTATTCACTTGATAACGGGAATTGATTCTTATTCCTGAAACGTCGTGTTTTGATTTTTAACACACAAATGATAGCAAATGTCCGAAAAATGTATAATAATAAAATTGAACTTCCATCATTAACAAATAACTTCAAACAGAGAACAGAAAAAGTTTTAACACTGTTTTGTTTGTCATTAAAAGAGAAAATATTTTGTTTTGTAAATTCTTTGTAAAATAAACGGCTTCCGAGATATTAAACTACATATATTAGGTAAGACTCCTTGATCTAATAATACATCAACTTTTTGGGCATTACCTTTAGAGTATCCGCTTGTATAAACATTCTATGCGGGTTGGGTAAGTAGGCTACCATGACGACGTTTTAAGGAGATGAAATCATTCAACCATCCTCACCCGCTACTGCAAACAATATGGAAGAATATACCCCATGCTGATTTGTTATATCAAATCTTGTTGGTTTTACTTAGAAAATTAACAATCGGTGGGAAACTGGGGAAAAACAGGTATTATTAGAAACATTTCATTTGTAAACAGGAAACCGGGGATTAAATTATTGACGAGGAAAACGCCGACCATGTAAAGTTGCAGGAAATTGGATCGATTTAATGAAGCAAAAATAACAAAGTCGCTTTAACAAGGAAAATTAATAATAAACTGGTGTTACAAAAAGGTTCAACTAAATCCAAAATATTTACCCTAATCATAAACGACAATGACCCGAACAAAAGGTATTGGGCCGACATCTTCCTCAAAACACCTGCATATCACTTTTTAAAGAAACCAATAAACATCAGTACAGTATATCTTCACATTGTTTCGAATAATTTTGATGAAAAATTAAATTCTTTTAAAAGTCAAATCAATTCGCTAAAACTGGAAGTAAAAGAAATTAACACTGACCGCCATCTGGTACTTTTCTATTTCTCCATATTACAGTTGGTAATATTTAATTGAGATGCGCAGTCGTCTCTGAGCATGGTGGTATAGTGGGGGAAACACTGAGCTCAGTTTAGTACTGTGCGTTTCGTAGTTATACGTGCATTTCAAAAACATTGGTTTGTTGTGTTGTGATGGAAGATGAAAACGTCAGGAAAAAAGTTGGTGGGAGTAAAGTACTCCGCAGTCAATCTCGCCAAATCATAATCAATGTGTATAGTTTCATGAAACAAGAAGTCGAGAACGGAGGAGCTATTGATTTAACGAATTTTTTGCCGTCATTTTGAAATTTATACGATTTTTCTAGTTAGCAAGTTTGTTAAATTGTTTGTAAATCTGAGAATAAATATACCAAATTTAAACAATATTGAAAAATTATTGATTATTCCAAAATAAGCACTAATTTTGAAATTTATATAACGATAATAATTGTGGTTAGAAAGTTTGTCAAATTGTTTGTTAACAAAACAAAGACGACAAACAGACGATAAAACCAAACGTCAAACATGTTAAACGTTGACAGCGGAATGGAGCTGAGTCAATGTCTCAGCAGTAGTAGTTCTAACATCGCTTCTCCGCCCTTCTAACGCGCAATCTGAAAGTCCTGGCTATACCTTACGCGGACTGTATTTGCTGTTCGTCACATTGGTTACAGGTCTAAATCTTCATATTCCACCAAAATTGGTTGCGACGATTTTGAGATATTTCACTTTAGAATGTCCTCTGTTTCATTATCTATTTGCGTAGCGACTTGTTCACACATGTACAGTACGAGGTCCTACAAGGCGGAGGCACTGACACGAGGGAAGTGAGTGGAGACTGTCTATCTACAGTGTGTTCCAAAAGTCACGGACCGGAGCAAGATATCGACCTCAAGTTTGCACTATATGTTCTATTTTACTAAATAAGCCCTATAACATGAGGGTTTCCTTTTAAGATTATTGAGTTGCCCCCAAAATCCCAAATTTGGGGGGGGGGAGGTAAAAATGCCTCACTTGTAAAAAAAAGTAGTTTTTTATCATCAGAAGACACATATAAAATATCTTTTTTTGTTTTCAGCTTATCGAATTTGTCCTCGACTTTTGGGACACATTATATACACATCTAGTCGACATCAAGAAAGCACTTACATACACAATTACGAAATTCAGAAAACATGTGTAACAACTGTTTCAAACAAACTTTCCCTACTGGGTAAGACCCCTTTATATACAAATACAATTTCACATTTCCTACAAATACACAAGAAGACCAACTTTTACGGTAAGAGGTTCTGCTTATAACTTATAAGATAGTGAATTCATTTTCAGTATCCAGGTCACTATTATTTTAAAATAAAGTTCCTTACCTTTGTTTCCGTCAAACGGCAGCAGTTGACGTCCGGTAGCCAGAAGGTGTACACAAAATAGGACTTTTAATGTGATATGTGTGTTTTTATGAATAATTTTAGTGTTTGACGACCTCGGTCGAGTAATTTAAATTAATATACCTGTGTCTGAAGATGGGATAAAAGTCCCGAAACGCGTCACGATTGCAAAAAAGAGGTCACTTGACGAAAACAAAGATAAGAAACTTTATTATAAGATAGGGCTGGGTAAATACCATGATGGCTCAAATCTACTTTACAAACGATGGATTCCTCTGACGGACAAGCGATTCAATCCGAAATCAAAATTCCCGATGACTAGTAGAAGACAATGCCCTACTTTTGCTGAACGTATAACCATACGCACTGCAAATCAATGTTTTCAAAATGACTAGTAGCAAATCGGCAGATTCCTCACAAGCCTACTGAAGAAAAAAAAACTATTCAAGGACGAATTTACGAAAAGCAAACAACCTGATGTTATAATTTGTTTTAAAGGTCATCGGGTTCCGCTAGTGGAAAGTGTAACCTACGGTTTAATCGCTGTAATGGGCGGACAACTTTAATTAGGATCCGAGAGGTATTGTTTTCCCTGACGCAATTAGTTGATTTACCTGCAAATATTGAAGGTCGTTATTGCAATCAACGGTTTTTACGTAATAGGTCTTGGAAAGTGTAATAGAAAACCATTTTGGGTTTCAGTTGGAAATCCCGGTTAGATAGGGTTTTCTGCAAATTATCCACCTGTATTACAGTCCGGTGGGAGTAATTTCGTAGAAACACTCTCACTCTTTAAAATTACAGTATTTACGACTGATTTGAGTTTATGACTAGTGATGATTTTTCCATGTAAGATGTGAAGGCTCATCCTACACTTAAAAAAAAAAAAACCTAATTATTTTTACACAGGAAATAGTATAAATTCTTGTAAACATTGAATTGAGAAACAACGTAAAACTGTTTATACTACAGTCGCTGGTTCTTTGCATTTGGATTTTTGGTAACGCACCGGATAGGCAGTGGAAATGGCAACGTCGTCGTCTCGCACTGCCCCTCTACGGCCGCCGATCTTAGCATCACACCCAAACTGCGCGCGTATTATCGCATCTAAACAACAAAACTGTTACGTATTGTTCAGTTTATTATGCTTCGTTCCATTAGGTGACAGAGTGGACCTTTTAAAGTGTAAATGTAATAATTTCATTTAATCTAAGCAATTTAAAAAAATCTCAAAGTTTTTGCTGAACAAATAAATACTACATTTTACTGTTAACATAGTATGTAATTTAAACGAAACAATCTGTAACACACTCTATGGTGTATTTCAGCGTGTATAAAATTATATTATTTGATTTACAGAAATAATTTTGCTCAACTCGAAAACGGATACTTTATTGTTAGACTACTTCTTGGAACGGAGTCAACGAAGCAACGTTGTCAGATTGTGATATTTGCAAGGGCAAAGAACGTACGGCTGAAGTACTGATGGGACCATTTGTCTGTGCGCGCGGCTCTGACGCTACTAGCCGTTCTGTAAAAGTAGGGCTCGCTCACCCAATTATGTTTGTCTACCTCTCGCGACACATAATTACAGTTTACAAGATTTGTATTGCATATAGAAACATGATGTTTACAAACAACTCGAAGCTACATTGAAGGCAGGTGAATAATCTACGTCCTTCGCGCCGCGCGGCACCACATGTTTTTTGGAAATGAGCGATAACCACTCCCCTCTTCCCCGCCGCGCCATAGCAAGCCGCGCGCACAGACAAATGGACCCATCAGTATAGCAAGCGTTGAAATGGGCGTCCTCATTGAATCGCTACTGTATATGACTTCCGTGAGTGATGATTGATTATAGAGTGACACTTACATTACACTAGTGAGGAGGTGGTCTTTCCATCATCGTCTCAATACAGTACAGCGTGGCAGCGGATTGCTGGTTAATAATAGGTATTACATTCATTAATAAACAAAATAATTCCCTAAAGTGGGCTTCTTGGGCCTTCTAGGAAATGATAAATTGTATTGGTAGATGAAGAGGTCTTATCTAGACAGGTTTACTGAACCTGGTAATTGTGTCGAAGATGTAGATATTTGAAGGACCACTCGCTCGCTCCGCTCGATAACTCGACCCTGTCAGATTTCGTAACCAAAAGAATTTCGCATTTCTGGGTTAGAAATTATATTTGTCGCTATAACTTCGATATCTGTCAACGGGGACCATTACATGCAGAATTGAAATCTCACTACCATATTTACATATAGAAATGGTCAGTATTGACAGTAAAGTAGGAATATATATACATTTTGTTCTACACAAATTTCTAATTCCCCTTTTCAATACAAATTTCACCTACAAAACTAAATTTCCCTCCCAATATAACGCAGTTATAACTGTCACTCAGTAAAACCGCCGCACACGAACAAAACCATAAATTACCACCAAGGGAAAAAAAACCGTTGACAAATTCCCTCCATGTCAGGTGTAACCTGCCATTTCACACCATCGGTGATAAATGTGTTTACTTTGCAAGTCCAACTTAAGCCTACCGAAACCAAACACACCTGTAGAGTTGTAAAATAGTAAGGTTTTTAGGTGTGAAATCCTTTCTTTTGTAGTGGACACGTATTGGGAGGGATGTTTCCGGTCCGACCGGATGTGCTACAGTGTCGCTGTCAGATGTCAACTCGGCGAAATCCGAAATACTCATTCATATGTCACTCTGGTATAACCGTGGTTATAAACATAACATTTGGTTTGGTAAAATGATTTAGTCATTCAGAATGCTATTTAGATGGTATAATTTGCGTCTTCATTGTACGACCACACAGTCAAAGGCACTTTAGTGAACTGACAGTTATACACTGCACGTCTAGAACGCTTGAATTGGACTCAATATTAAGCTAATAAAATCAGACCGTTTAGACAATTTAATTTGGTTATGGTTTAGTTATACGAATAATACGTTAAAATATAGGACGTATAAAATAAGATATACAATCATTGGAAAAATGTTAATTTAAAAAACATAAAAGTTGAAATAAATACTGACGGGACCATTTGTCTGTGCGCGCGGCTCTGACGCTACTAGCCGTTCTGTAAAAGTAGGGCTCGCTCACCCAACTATGTTTGTCTACCTTTCGCGACACATAATTACAGTTTACAAGAGTTGTAGTGCATATAGAAACATGATGTTTACAAACAACTCGAAGCTACATTGAAGACAGGTGAATAATCTACGTCCGGCGCGCCGCGCGGCACCACATGTTTTTGGAACCATTCCCCTCTTCCCCGCCGCGCCATAGCAATCCGCGCGCACAGACAAATGGACCAATCAGTAGTTCAGTAGGACTGAACAGAACCCACCACGAACACTGTGGTCAATGTTTTTAGAACGCCCAGTTGTGTGCAAGTGGCGGGGAATTTATCGCTTCCAGGCTTGCACCCGCAGGGATGGTAAATCCCGAACTTCCCTCAATCTGACGATCTATTGATAGGCCTACGTCACCAAGTTGATTTTTTTTTTACTTCCAATTTTACACACGGGTTTGCGTCATTAATTTTCACATTTTACTAAAATTTAAAGCCCACTTAGGAAATGTAATAATTTATAACTGCTCAACGTTTGATTTTTTGTTGTTTTTTCTCCGATAACTATCTAACCGCCATTTTTGAAGGGATGGGAACCAATACGTTTTGTTTGGGTCCTTAGAGCAATATTTGATTTGATTATAATATCTCGGCGGCTCACTATAAGGAATGTCAATCCCGAGATAACCAAGCTTGATCTACATAATTTTGTCATGTAGTCTCGGGTTATCCTTGCTGCTCTCTTCTATTAGGTGTCTCTTCCCACTCCCACGCTATTAAAGTATACAAGAGCTAAGGGTGTTTATGCTGTTTAAAAAAAAAAAAAAAATGGCCGAGAGGTTTTTCGCGTTTAAACAACAAGAAGGGGGGGGGATAATAAATAGTTTGGTTTGTGCATTATTTTGGTCATATCTCGGAACTTTTTTAATTTAGAGGTCAGAAAAGAAAAAATTACGATTTCCTCAAAATAGGTTCTAACGATTTTGATCAAATTTAGCTCAATTGTGGCTTTTAAGAGCCCAAACAAACGTATTGGTCGGCCCTTAACTATTATGCTGACGTCTCACAGACAGTGCCAATGTTTACTTTAAATTCTCCCCCCTCCCCCACACCCTAGTTCTAGCGTTATCGGAGGAAACCCAAAATTGACTATGGAGCTGTTACAAAATACAATCAGTAAGGTGCAGCGTGGTCTTTCACAATGCGCGTTATGGGAAGTTGCAAGCGGGCGGAGAAGTGAGACATAACTACTACTGCTGATGAAGACATTGATTCAGTTCCATTCCGCTGTCAACGTTTGTAATGTTGCAGTTTAGTCTTATCGTCCGTTTGTCGTCTTTGTTTTGTGTAAACGACAAATTTGGCAACCAGAAAAATGATTATAAAAATTTCAAAATGGCGGCAAATTTTCCAAAAGTTTTTATTGGTAGGTTCGATTTTTATTTGGTATAAAGCCCATATATTTTCTTTAAAACCCTAAGTAAGAACTTTACAGTTGTCTGTTCACCTTCTGTTATGTGAAACACGTTCACAGTTCTTCTCAGTAAACAATAAATAGAAGCCGCAATGTTCCTTATTATTTTCATCCTTCTTTTTTTTTATTACCAGCCTGCAAAATACTCATTTTCTCTCTTTAAAAAATAGTTTTCTGGAACTAATGGAAACGCCAGTTGTGTTACGCGGTCTTGCACTTTAACAGCTCCTCCGTTCTCGGCTTCTTATTTCATAAAACAATACACATGTGATAAGATTTCCCGAGATTGACTATGGAGGACTTTACTCCCACCAACTTTCTTCCTGAAGTTTTAACCTTCCACCACAACACAACAAAATGTTTTTGAAACGCACAGTACAAAACTCACTGCAAGACTGAACTCAGTGTTTCCCCCACTACACCTGCCTAGAGACGACTGAGCATCTCAAGGACAGATGTCAGGCTAAATCTTACAAACTGTACGTAATTTTTCAAGATCGACCGATTTCGTTCAAACTTTAAAGAAAAGTGTAGATTAATAACCCAAATCAGTGAGGAAAATTGTAAGAAAAAAAATATATCGTTCTCGAATAAGCAGTAAAAGGACAATAAATCGGTATTATTTAAAATTTGATTCCATCAAAAACGACTTAATTCAAAAACTGCTGTATTTTAATGAAACACATCTGTTTTTATGCAAAATTACAACAAAGAACTTTGCTCTCTTCACAACTTTACTCTAAAATGCGTTAAAAAACGCAGTAACATACCAAAAATCAGTTCTTGGGGCAATTTTAAAACAATGTTGCCATAAAAACTGGACAGACGAACATCTAGCATTATGTTTACGGCTACCCCGAACTAAACTACTGTTAAGCTCATTTCTGACAAACAAAATGTAGACTGGCCTACGCAATGATCCATTGGTCGACGTTTAGACACGGTTAACTAAGATTACAACATATTCTTTACTAAATTCATATTACATGGGAAACCTTGCAAAACACCTGTAGTTGCAATAGCACTACTTGTACATGATTAAGGCCAGTAACACACTATACTAAATTAGGCTACAACGTCAACTCCTTCATTGAAGTTTATTTACAATTTTAAAAATTCCAGTGAAAGTTGCAATAATCTATAACAATCCGTTATGGAGATATCAATAACAATAATTCACATTTTTTTTGTTTTGGCCGATCCCACTATAAGGATAGCTCAGTTGGTAGAGCATTGGCGCGTAAAGCCTGGGTTCGATTCCCAATCTATGTCGTATATTTTTCACTTGAAATAATTATTTAATTAATAATACTCGCTTCGTAAAATATGTATAAGCAAGCGTTAAAATCAATAAATTAAGTTATGTTTATAAAGTCGAAGTGTTTAAAGCGGCCTAGCGCCAACATATTAATTTCTTCCTCAAATAAACATACACATTCCTAATCAGAATAACTTCTAGTTTTACTTGATACCCCACACATAATTTTCTAAAAATAAAAATTTTCAACTCGATAGTTTTGATCCCTAAACTACCCCAAGGTCATTTTTCGTTACCGCTATATTTTCCCTATATTATGTGGCACAATACAAAGAATATAAAATACAAAATTTGAAACATAGAATTCATCGTCTTGTCTGTGTAGACTTACAGACAGACTGAGAGATACGAAAGTGAAATTATCAGTATCCTGGGTTTTACTTTCCGAAGCTAACAAAGAAAAATCATTGAAAATGCAATCAACCTTTTAACGCCTATTGAATTGTCTCGCATCTCACAAAAACTGCTTTTAAAACACTTACACGCTACGCATTTCTCATTGTGTGGTTAGATTAAGTTGTATTCGTCATACAAAAAACTATAATATATGATTTCGCAGCGCAATTTAAATTCAAATCGAAATAATTTTGTTTCAGATTAGTAGATCACGCAGTGTTCAAGTTAGAAGGGGGGGAGGAGTGATATCTGACACTTTAAATTTGGCCTAGCGCCAACAATAATTTCTTCCTCAAATAAACATACATATTCGTAATCGGTATAACTTCTTCTTTTTTTTTGATACACTACAGATAATATTTTTCAAAAACAAAAATTTCAACTATAGTTTTCCCCCTAACCTAAAGGTTAACCTAGGTTTAATCTACCTCAAAGTCATTTTTTCGTTACCGCTATATTTTTCCTATATGTAGGACAATACAAACGATATAAATTCAAAGTTTGAAATATATAGGATTTATCGTCTTGTCTGTGTAGACTGGTTGCGACTTACAGAAAGACAGACGGATATAATAATCCTGTTTTACCTACGGGACATTCTTTATCATATTCCCATCTTGATTTTTAACGTGCTTGCGCACAGACGACAACGACGACGGACGGGACGTCGAAAACGACTTTTTCGATTTACTGGCGACATGAAAACACGAAGTCAAATAAATAAAAATCAAATTATGTTCCTTCGATTTCTAAGAAACATTTCACACCTTCACACCTGCAAGTAATAAACTCCGCAGAGCCATATAACTGTACTTTGTACTCAAGGGTGTGTTTTAGAACCCCCAGTCTAACAAAACATTTTACAATTTTACGACATAAGCCCACGCACCGCACAGGCAACATATGTCCTTCAAGGGAGGGGCAGTCCGGCTGCTATAAAAAGTTATTTAGGACCCTAATTATTAGGAATTAATTTCCGTTTGTTATATTCCACAGAAACTGAAAGTTTCATGCAATTAGTGGACGACGAAATGAAAACTCGGCGAGCAGATGATATTGTATTTGTAAATAACTGAGAAATCTTGATTTTTACGCATTAGTGACACCGCCCTTCTAGTTGTTCTAGCTAGTTCTCTTTGAAACTCATCTCGAATCTGACCCAGTTTGTTAAACGCAAAATTCCGATCTCGACTGATCTTCGCGTTTCGGAATGCCGTCCGTCCATCCTCGTCTTTACGTAAACAAGATAGGGGGCACAAAAATTAAAATAAGAACATGCAATTTAATATAGGGGGACTGTAATGTACCCATATAGAACGTTGTTGAAAATAATAAAAATCGACTTACAATTATCAAAATGGCGGACATTTTAAACAAATTCTAAACAGATTTCAATTCTGCGTGTAATAGGATGGTACTGCTGCGGTAAGAATGAACGCGCAAGGAATGCAGAGGATTAGCAAATATTTTCGTCGATACTGAACATCTCACTACTACTCTATTTAATAACATCGAGGAAATGTTTTGACACGATAAATAATCCGAATTTTTATCCATCTCCATTTCCTTTCAAAACTTTAAGAAATCCCTCTTCCAAGGTAAATTAATTAATAACTATCTACACTGAAATCATACATAGCCAACGCTTACGCTTAACCACTCACGGCTGTGGAAAAACTCAACCTGATATTTTCTAACCGATTAGTAGGGTAGTTGTTAAAGGGACTTTACTAGTCTAGTAGTCTAAATGCGATCGGCGCATGCGCAGTTCCCTCTTCACCCTCTCATACTCTGCGGTACATTCTTGTGATCGTCGCACAGTACCAACCTCACCTATCTACGAAAACAAAATGTGAAGTCATTGTCAAAAATGTAATTTTGAACCTTGGCGTCTCAAGTAAATGTTATATTCGTATGAGAACCTGCAGAGTCGAGCGAAGCGAGTCGAGACTTTAAGAAGTAGTGGTATATAGAATTACGAGGTTCAGAAAACCTGTGTAACAACTGCTTTAAACAAACTTACCCCCCTTGATCTAACAATACAAATTAACTTGGCAATCCCGACGGAACCTACATGGATCTACAGCTAAACAAGAGTCTTGGGTTAGAACCCTCTCTCTCTTTTATCTTTCCCATCAGACCACTCTTGTTCTCTTACGACGTTGACGCTTTTAAGAGAATTCGAGAGGACTACTGATGTTTATTTTATCTTTTTCTTACTTAAGGCAATGATGACCGAATGGGTTTTCGCCTTTAAACAATAAGAAAACAAAATTTCCTACAGAGCTCAAACAACCAATTTTTAGACATTACATCTAGATCAGCTTGTATGGTGGGACTGGGTAAGTACCACGATGGCGACCATCAACTTGTTTTATACGGCAATGATGACCGAGACGGTTTTAAAACTTAAAGAAGAAAAACAGATTTTTTGAAGGGCGATTTGTACCCGAGGTTTCTTCAAGTCAACCGAGACTTTGTGCTACCCAGTAACCCACTACCACAAAATTGTCACACATTTATAAACTTCGTTAGAAGATATTCTATAGATAATAAAACTCACCCAAATAATAGAGTCCAATCCAATCATCCGGTGACACCGTTGCATCCAGCGACCAGACAAGTTGAAACCAACCAGCCGTGATACAATCACGTTGCACACTGCCTTTGAAATCCACATGAAGGTAGTTCTTCGATACGTTATCGTCAAACGCTTGTAAAAACCTAGAATACCTCCCCTTCGGATACCCCACACACTGGTTCACATAGATCGACGCCGCTTCCAACTCCTCACTTTGCACTGCACACTCACTACAACTTTCGTCTAACTCCCGGTCACTTCCTTCAGTCATACCTTCCTCCTGTCCTGTGTCCTCCGCTTCGGCGACCATCATGTGACGGATTCGTACGTTACATCGTAGGAACTGTTCTTCGCCGTTACTAACGTCTTTATCATTTGTATTTTCATCGTTGGTGTCGACATTATCACAACTGGAAGCGACTTCTAGAAGACCGTCGGAATTTCCGTTTTCACAACATGCTCTCGAAGCATTGCCGTTACTATCCACGATGACTGGATCCGTCGATGACTCTCAGGCGAGTTTCATGTTTACCATGCAGATTGTGATCTGAAATCAAAATAAATCGTTAAAATCAATGATAATCCAATTCTTTCACGTACAAAATCAGGGGTTCACTATACTTCATTTAATGAGTGTTGAGAGTGAAGCGCCGCCCATCCCCTAACAGGACAGCTAATACCGGGAAAGGATGTTACATGGAATGTGCCCCCCAATTCACAGCCATACCCCAGTCGACAGCCAGTTCTCGAATGCTTTAGTTCGTTCGTTGAATTAGGAGTCCGATTTTTGGGGTCATTAAAACACAACAACACCGTCGCGCGCGTAAGGGCCGCTTGTGAATCGGCCTGACCCTGACGTCAGTCTCTTAGTGGGCGGCGCTTCACTCTCAACACTCACTGAATGAAGTATACATTTTGTATGTATTCATTCCACAGACTTATTATAAAGGGGTCGGAATTGTCAACAGGCTACATAAAACATTAACTAAATAACAATAAAAAACAATCAATCAATCTCGAAGGAACCCTCCAACAGAGTAAAAAGCTCCACGAAATACAGTTTCAAAATCTTCTTAAAGAGTTTAAAATTGTTACAAATCTTCAACTCTTCGGGCAAACGATTAAAAAATCGCATCCTCAAGGTAGGAATGTGTCTGGGGTGGAGAGGAAAAGAGGGCTCCCACACTTCGTTGCGTTTACTTTCAGCGGTACAACCCCAATAAAAAAAATATATAGACCTCAAATGCTTCTGTGTAAACGCGTACCCTACTTTCGTTTCTTTTATCGGTCTAAATAAGAATAAAACGTTTACAAAAGTCTGTCACGAAGTTGTAACTATAGGAATTAAATGTAGCTAAGCAGTAATTTGTGTACCTAGTTTTCTTGGAATGGGTTGTACCGACAAGCCAGGCTGGGGAAGCAAGTAGAAGGGAGGACACGCCCCTTACACCAGACACCAGGGGGTGGAATTAAACTTAAATATTTTTTAAATAAAAGAGGATTGTGTAATTAGTTTTTATAAGGTAAAAAATTGTACTAATTTCTCAAACTCATTTAAAATATATATTTAAAAAATATTCGTTGAAAAAATGACAGTTCGGTAGGGGTCACTAAAAAAGGTAAAAATAACATGGAGGATGGCTTTAAAAAATACTTATATATTTAAATAGGTCAGAAACTGGTTTCGTTTAAACGAGCCTAATTTTTCCCCCAATTATTCCTGTACCCTAATATATTTTTACTTACCACTTTTCCAACAGGTTTGGGTCATTAAACTACATTAAACTTCATATTTCAATAATTTTGAATGCAATCGGAAGTCAATTAAAAAAAAAAAAAATGTTTTCTACCGATAACTCAAGAACTCTAAGTTTCGGAGAGATGGCGACAAATTCCTTTTGTCTTTTTGTCCTTAGGAGCTACACTTGGAAAATCCTAGTCTGAGACTACTGTGTTGGTAAATATATTTTCGGCACGTCCGGAAAGTAAGTTCCGTTTGATAATAAAAACAAAACCAGTACAGATACAGAAAAACTGTTTATTGCAAAACAATCTACAAACCTTAAACTATTTTTCTATATAGCTTCCACCATTTTGTAGCCACTTGTCATATAGCACGGCTCAGGTTTTTGTAAGCCTTCTTCATAAAAGTTTCTGCTTGTGTTGTCAACCATATGGTAATATGTTCTTTGAGTAACAAGCATAAGCTAGCCACAGTATTAAGTTAAGGGTGTAAATTACCGAGGGGTTAAACATAAATAAATTTTAAATAATCATCGCACAAATTTTCTTACTCACTCATCCCCAAATACACCCATGGACGCATTAAAAAAATGTATCTTACAAAATATTTAAATAGGGTTAAACTTGCATCGCTTGTAAGGCGTCCTCAGGTAAATGCCTCAATTAAAAAATTGAAAATAACCTCTGAATGACGCTGGTTCATTTTTGTTTTTGTCAATTATTTCTGAACTGTTAATTTTTTTTTACTTGACATTCTGCACACACGCGTTCGTGTTGTTAACATTCACATTTCACTAAAATTTCAACGAAATCGGTAGAGCCGATTATGAGAAATTACGTCTTTTATAAAAACGGACAATTCCTTGATTTTTTTAACTTATTAATAATAAAATTGAAAAACGTCACGAGTAATTGGCAAAAAAAATTATCAAAATTAGTTACTATCAGAGGCTATTTGTATCTGCACGTTTTTACATGTGTCTTGCGTTAGGTTCTTCTCTGTTATCTTTCCTATCAGGTCTCTATTGACCAACTAGTGTTCTTTTCCGACTCTGACGCATTTAGAGTACTCGAGAATTAGTGGTCTTCATTCTGTCTTTTATATAAAGTGATGATGACTGAGAAGTGTCGCCTTTACACAAAAGATCAAAATTTATCTATTTGTTTACTTCACAGGCGATCGACAGATTTCATCAAAAAAAAATTTTCGTAGGCATTAGGGGTATCAGAACATCTATGAAAAACCAGACATCGATTAGGTAAACTATAGATATGCACACAAAGCCCGATTTCAACCTGAACGGAGTTGCGGACAACGCTAGTCGTATATAGGCGGCATTTCATTTAAATAGTTGTTTTAATTTGTAAATAGAACCGTAACAAACTTACCTAACCTGTTCTACAAATAAAATATTTATTCATTGCCGTAATTATTAATGGAATGAAGAGTTTTTTTTCCTATTAAGTAATTACTAATTAATTATACAAGGAATAAATATTTTACAACTAGAACAGGTTAGGTGAAGTAGTCTCGGTTTTATTAAAACAAATGAAACAACCGTTTAAATGAAATGTCAGTTTATATACGACTAGCATTGTCCGCAGCTCCCTACAGTTTAAAATCGGGCTTTGTGTGCATATCCTATAATTTACCTTAGGCGTCGTGCACGTACACATTTTACATTACTACCCTTAAGGGGGTAAATTTATGGTAGTTAATACGGCCGTGGCAATACCGAAAGAACCTAGCTGGATTTACACTTTTTTGGATCTAGTATTGGGTTAGATTCCTCTCGTTTATTTTTCCCAATCAGCTATCTCTCGACAAACTGTTATTGCGAAATTAGACTATTCGAGGGCTAGGGGTCATTATTTTAAGTTCTTTTCTCCATTTTTACTTACCCAGTACACGAATTGGTAAGTTTTGTAATTGTTAAAAATTTAACTACTCTTTTTGACCGATCTTCACCTTTTATGACGTCATGAAACTGAAAAAGTGATTTTCATAATGGCGCCCGTATAAAACTACAATGTGCTTACGTTAAAAACATCAAAATGGGGTCATTTAAAACTTTTAAAATGTTTTTTTTTTTATCATATCTCGTGTGTTATTCAACTTATAACACAATAAATTAGATAAACATTTACAGATTTCAATTCCGCATGTAATGGTGCCCAACTCCCATCTCTCTACTATGACAATAGCTAATTTATTTAAAAAAAATATAATTTGGATTCTGATCTCCCAAAAAAATATTCCTACAATTACAAGATGTGGCAAAGCCGATTCAGTGACACGAACGAAACGAGTGGCGGCTCTTCCACATATGTACAACCTTATATGTTTTTTAAAACAAAAATTTATAACTTTGAAAATAGAAAAGATATCGATTTCAAATTTAATATAAGCATTTATTATATTAAAGCTTATATTATAAGCACTTATACGTATGTTACGTTTTATAAGTGTAGGGAAAACAAAGATTTCATTTTGTATATTTTCAAAATGGCGGCCGTTTAAAATATTTAATATTGATTATCCTGAAAACCATTAATTTTACAAAAAAGTTTCCTTTTTTAATTACAAACAATTATGTTTTTTTATATTTTTTCTGAAGGTCAAAGAATTACCGAGTTATTGAAAAAAAAACAAACATGAAACTAATAATTTCTTGGTTGTTGACCTAGAACCAAAATATTTTTTGAATTTTAAATTAAAAAAAAAAAATAGAATCCATTGCAAAATGACTTAACTATTTCAAAATGAGGTTTATATAATTTCCTGCTAAATATCTCGAAACATGTAGTCCTACAAAATTTTTTTAAAAATTTAGTTGTATTAATAAACAAATTACCGACACTTCAAACTTTATTTTATGTTTACAATTTGTACCAATGGTGGTAAAGATAAAATAATCATTCTCTATAAAGACAGTTTTGTGTGTATCCATATTGCCAATTGCTCTTTATATTTTGCAGCAGCAAAAATGATTTTTACTCAAAAACTACTGTACCGATTTGATACTTTTTTGTTGTATAAAGGTAAAAAGTTTTATCGAAATATAAAAAGACCCCCTCCAGTCCTCGAATACTCTAATAGTAAAGTATACTGAGTTATTTTGTTACACTACAGTACTTGGGTATCTGTATTGCCTATACTACACCTTACATATTTTTCTCCACTCTATGCATATTATATTTATAGTATCTGAATAAAAGTAGATTATAACGTTTAAATTCTTTTCCTATTTCGTAGAAATAATATTTCCATATTTTGGTGCGCTAAATTTGAATTTGAACGTATAAGAAAAATATAGATAAATTTTAAAATTTTCAGCTGCTCTAAGTTCTACCTCTTTTAAAAGATTTATTGGTTCCTTTATCTGGAACCACATTAGCTCATGTACAGATTCATTGCCGGGATATATTAATTAAACAGAGATTTTAGCCAAAACCTGATCCTGCGGTCGCTTTATCTCGAGAAATGTGAACCCAGCGTCCTCCACAGCTGATCAGGAGTTCTCGACGTGAGAGATTAGAATCTCCTGCAACTCGTGGTAGTAGACTGCGACACTAAGTAGAGGCTTCACGGGGGAATCCAGTAAACCGTAGCAGTCCTCGGACGGTCTCTAAGTAGGTTCTCTGGTACTGTGGAATCGTAGCCCATTCATCCCTCATGTACAGCGGCTGCGTTATCTACAAGTCCCGTCAGCTGAAGACTGGACTGCCTCCAACATCTTCTGACAACCCGCTGCCAAGTGTAAGCGTTACACCACTAACAAAAGAAAAAGAAGTCTCTTTGGCAGAGGGGTTCGATGGTCCGCCCGTCAGAAAGCGTTCATCTGTCCCGAAGGATAATAACTCCCAAGAAGCTTAAGGACTCATAGTACTGGACAGCATTCGAAGACCTTTAGAGTCTCATCATCGTTCCGGCATCTGTGAATCTGCTAGACTCTTAGGGTACGAACAGAACAAGTGGGTCGCAGTGGATGCTACTAGTTAAGTCGCGGTCGATGTCGACAGCACATAGCAAGGAGTTTACCTGCACTGCTCAGTCAAGCTAGGACCACTGTCAAGTGGAGTAGTTTCATGAAATTTGAATGACAAAAAGATTGTGCTTTTGCGATGTTGTGTGAGTCAAGTGATGAAATGTCAGCTGTCACCAAGTGGTGGCTGATAGGTAATATACCCACAATACGGGAGTGAGCTGCACAATTGCTATCAGATCTTCCTTCATATTTAGCACTTGAAATTAAAAAATGAACTTAATACGCGAAAGAGATTATGGAAAACAACTAAGAGTACCCTAGCGCACGGAATGACAGACGCCAGACGTGCTCTATGCGAGCTGCTGTAGAGTCGGATGGCAACTTGGCCTTGAACGCACCAATCACAGGGAAGCATCCTTGTAGACCGCGCAGTAAGCATCTATGTAAAAACAAACTTATTTGATTTTCAAAAGCATCGATGAAACCTCCTGGATGGCATCGCGCTAAACCTCCACCGCGACTTACCTGCTCTGTTCTCTTCCATTCACTACAATGTGTTTGTTTTACATGGATGTCGACATCGACCGCGACTTAACTAGTAGCATCCACCGCGACCCACTTGTTCTGTTCGTACCCTTACAGGTCTATTATGAGGAAGTAATACTGAGTACAGGTGTGCCAACCCCGAGGGACCTGGCTGGATTTACACCTTTTTTCATGTAGCCTTGGATGAGATCCCTCTTTCATCATCATATTGTCTCTCTTGACCAACTTTTGTTCTCTTCTGACCCTGAGGTAGAGTATTCCAGAGCTCTATTAGTGTTCTTCTCTTGTATTTTTTCACAAGGCGATGATGACCGAGAGGTTTTTCGCCTTTAACAAACAGAAACAAATTTTATACAAAAAAGGAGGCTCTTTGTAAGGTGTGAAGATGGCGGAAGAAGCTGAGGTAGCGGATATACGAAATGCACGTACATGTCAGTTGAATAGAATTATTAGACGAAACGCACATATTATAAGCTACATGCTCATTACACAGCGTCAGTATACAGTAATTAACTTCAATTACAGGAAAGGAAAGAAGGTTAGATTATGTTAATTAGATAATTACGTCACTCAAATAATCATCTTGTTTTCTCATCTGGACAATGTAATTCACTTGCTGGGGTCATTGTGTCCGTGTATACCAGGAAATATAGTCGCGACGCAGGCACAAAGAATACGTACTAATAATTGATGAATACATGAATGGTGTCTCCTGCTTTGTGAGACCTGGCCGCCATATTGGATTCAACGTCCATAAGAGCCAGTGAGGTCGTTGATTCTCTGGCGAGCACCCGGTTGGAGATCTCGTTTCACGCGTGAGAGGTTCAGAATTCAATCTTTGTGAGAGCTCAAACATTTACAGTATTAACCCAACATTGTGAGGTGAATTAGGAAGCTACAATTAGTAGCTAACTATGGTTAGCTTGGCTAGAACAATGGCGATGGAAATGTCGATGTGATAAGCATACATTACCCGACTGAGAAACAGCGAATTTAATTTAGTTTTTTAGCGATTCCTTCACTGCTATTGCAAACTAACAGTGACAGCTGAGATTCTCGACATTTTTAATATTGTATAGATACAGTTCTTTTAGACTTTATAAATCACATAAGTCCTCTCTAATAGTGATTTCAGAATCACGCTTAGACTTACTTACTCTTCGGATTCTAACTTCCGGACCACGCTGGCGCTGGAACTCTTTAAATTCCGAGCTCAGTTGGCCTTCTGGCTTTTTAGGTTCTGGATCGAGTTAGTCTTCGAGTTCTCTAGATCCCGGACCCAGATCAGTATTCGGGATCTAGGTCCCGGACGTAGTTAGCTTCAGGGGTGTCTAGGTGTCAGACCCAATTAACCTTCGAGCTATAGATACTGAACGTACTTGGTCTTCAGGCTTTTTAGGTCCCGTATCGTAATAATTTTCACCCCGGACCTAGTTCAGTATTCGGGATCTAGGTACCGGACCTAGTTAGCTTCAGGGGTGTCTAGGTGTCAGACCCAGTTAGTCTTCGAGCTATAGATACTGAACGTACTTGGTCTTCAGGCTTTTTAGGTCCCGAATCGTAATAATTTTCACCCCGGACCTAGTTCAGTATTCGGGATCTAGGTACCGGACCTAGTTAGCTTCAGGGGTGTCTAGGTGTCAGACCCAGTTAGTCTTCGAGCTTTAGATACAGAACGTACTTGGTCTTCGGGCTTTTTACGTATCGGATCGTAATAATTTTCACCCCGGACCTAGTTCAGTATTCGGGATCTAGCTCCCGGACCAAGTGTGCTTTCGGGGTGTCTAGGTGTCAGACCCAGTTAGTCTTCGGGCTATAGATACTGAACATACTTGGTCCTCGGGGTTTTTAAGGCCTAGATCAAGATCACGGACCTAGTTGAATTTTCTGGCAATAGATTCCAGACCTAGTTAGCTTTCGGAGTGTCTAGGTGTTAGACCCAATTAGTCTTCGGGTAATAGATACTGAACCTACTTGACTTTTGGGGGTTTTAATGCTTGGATCGAGTTAGTTATCGTGCTCTTTACTTCCCAAACCTAATTAGGTCTTCGAGCTCTAGATCCCGGATCCAGTGAGCCTACGGAATCTCTAAATCTAGGACTCAGTTAGTGTTAATTGTCCTTTGAACTCTACCTCATTTAGATTGTTCCCACTTTAGGTCGCCGGATCTAGTTCCCTTTCGAGCTCTAGTTCACGGACCTAGTTAATTTTCAAGCTCTAAGTACTCATCCAGTTAGTCTTCAGGTTCTCTAGATCTGTATCCAACTAACCTAAAGTGCCTAGGTTACCGAGCCCACTTGGCTTTCGGAGTTTCTAGATCCCCTCCCCACTTTACTATATTTTCAACTTTAATTGTTAACACCAAATCACACTAACCTCAAATGGACAAATGTTTTGTGTCAGTTCAAAAGTACTGATTTAACCCCCCCCCCCTCAAACAATTACAATTACCTCAGAATTGGGGGTTTTTTTTGTCTCTTTTATTTTACTCCGTAACATTTAATTGTCTCGGATGACGATATTTCTAGAAGGGAATTTGCAGCAAGAATGTTTATTAATTGTCTAATATTAGAAATATAAACCCATTATCTTTATTTAGTTAGGCGGCCATTATCTTACATATATGGCGGCCAATAAGCAGGTCTAGATATTACTTTATGAAAGTGGCTCAATTACAGTTTAGATACGTTTAGTTACAATACAAACTATGATAACACTGAGATTCCATTAACTGATACTATAGTTTTGTGCACAATGCGAGCAACACCAAATAATTGGTTTAACAAATGATAGGGGCCATCACGGTACTTACCCAGCTCCATTCACACTATGTAATACAAGCAGATCCTCTAAACGTAACGCTCAAAAGTTGATTTCTTGGGGTTTGTAGGAAATGTTAAATTGTATTCATAAATCGAGGGGTTGTTAACAGATGTTATACAGGTTTTATGAATCGTAATTGTGTAGTAGAGGTCATTTGGTATGTAGTGGCGCTTGACCTTCATCGAGCAAACAGGTTTCCTTCACTTTTTCGTGTTGTTGGAAGCGAGTGAGTCAGTGTTCCGTCGTCCTTTCGTCAGGCTTTTCTAGACAGTGTATTACGATCAACCACCCCACTCAAAGCCAGACAGCCCTCCCTCCTAACGGCACCATATATCAAATGAGCTATACTTTCTTGAGTTCAGCTTGATCTGTAATCAACAGCCTACAATCGCTTCGCTCGTGTTACTGTCTCGGTGTTAAAGAGTCTCGCAGCTCTTTTTGATGAAACCTTCACTCGCTACGCTCGTATCGCTACGCTCGTGTCGCTACGCTCGTGTCGCTACACTCGTGTCGCTACGCTCGTGTCGCTACGCTCGTACCGCTACGGGCTTACCGGTTCGAGTGACTATAAGAATATCACATTTTATTGGAACATCAGATTTCGAAATTACATTTATGACAATAACTTCGCTATTTGTCATCGTTTTTGAAATTTGATCCAAATCTAATGCACCTGAGCACTAATTACAGATTATTAGCTTATCCAGTATACGAAAGAGAGTAAATTTGGTAATCTTAAAAAATTAAGATCTTCGCTTTTTTCGAGTGATAATTCAAATTTCACGCCGGTCATTTTAAACAGTTTTTTTATTCGTATATTGTGTGTTATTCAATATATATCACTAACTTAGATAAAAAAAATTGTCAGATTATAATTCTGCATGTAATGGTATCAATTCCCACATCTTTACAGCGACAAATAGAGAAGTTATTGTCAAATATATAATTTCAAAACCTAACCTAACCTCCAGCGAAAAATGTGATATGTATATTTACGATATCCGACAACGCCGAGTCACTGACACGAGCGAAGCGAGTGTAAACTGTTTATGATACACATCTAACGGACGTCAAAAAGTAGAGATAATACACAATTACTCAGAAAAGTGTAACAACTGTTTCAAACAAACTTCCCCCAATGGACATTTCTTTCAAGGCCACAAGAAACCAACTCTGAGCGTGACAGAGGATTTCCTTTTATTACATACAATGATGACCTTGATTTGTTCACTTTGAAATTATAAAACACAAAACCACACCATCGTATGGACCGAGCACACCGTGTATTTAAAGTTGTAGCATTAGACAAGACAAATCAAACAATGCTACAATTTACGGTACAGATATCCCAAGGACAGTATAATTACAACGGTGTCAAAACTAACAATAGCAGACCTGAAAACAACAATGCAATCATTATCCTTCTAGTTGACCTGACACAGGAAGCCTGCGGTACAACGTTTTGGGTTTATTGCATGTTAATTCGGCAAATGCCGAATTCCTCTCACTCCGCGAAGTAAACCAAAACACTCACTTTGCTGAGAAAACATTTTATTACAGGGAATAGATGAAACGAACTACGTGGAGATGGGATTTCGATTTAAGCTCTGATCGAAATAAAATTTCATTTTATGGCTACGAAATCGACCTTTACGGATTTTGTTTTATTCACTTAGCAAATGCTCATTTTAATTTTGTATCGGTTAAACTTAATGACTATTAGCCTCTGAATTTTATGTCCATGGCCGAGTTGACCTCTCAAATTTTTATGCTCAGGACTTTTACAATTTCCCTCTCAAAGTTTACTGGATATGTTTGGGACTTGAAGCCTCAAGTTCAAATAGGCTCGGGATCTAAAGAATCCGGAGACCATCAACGCCAAGAGAGCTCGAAGACCAGTTGAGCATGGGATCCAAGTAGGCCCGGAACCTAGAGAACCTGAAGACAATCTCGATTCTGGATTTAGAAAGAGCGAAGGTCAATTGCATTCAAGACCTAAAGAGCTCGTAGGTGAACTTAAAAGGCCAACTAAATCTGCGAACTGGAGGCCGAAGACTTAACTGGTGGGGGATTAGAGAGTTCAAAGACAACCTCGAACCGGAACCTAAAAACCTCGAAAGCTAACTGGACACCAAGGATCCGAAAACTAAGTCGAACTAGACCTAGAAAGCCAGAAGGTTTCACTACCTACACTATGTAGATAAACTGGGCCCGAGATTTAAAGACAAAACAATGCCCCGAAGGTAAAATGGAAGATTTTTTTTATGTAATAAAAAAAATAGGATATAAATAAATAAAATGACACTTTAATGAAGTCGGACAAGTACCTGACGGAACGATCAACTGGATTCGAACTTGCTTTTTTTTCTCCGATTTACACTCGTTCAAACAAAACTTAAACGGGGGGGGGGGGGGCTGGTAATATGAATTTGAACGAACACAAAATGTCTTCTGGGATCATCGATCGTTGCTCATCTAATGTCTCCAAGTTTACCACACTGCCGGCTGTACAAACCATCGCCAATAATCCGTAACGTCGCAAAAGTTGGCACTACTGTAATAATTACCTCACGACCCAACATTCACAAATAGATAGCCTACTACCAGAAAAGAAATCAGCAGAGTGGGTAATTACCATGCAGGAAGCGAAACAACTCATTTGGAACGTTACGGTATTGAAACTTACTTGTGAATCAACACTTCACATTGCGTCATGTTTACTGATAAACTTTATCAGATATCACCTGTGGGGCCAGTATAGTTGGCATACCAAAGTGTGTTCTATTGTGTGTTTAGTGTGTTTATATGCAAAAAAAAGTGCAATTAGTGTTTAGTGAGAGTGGTGAGACAAAGTTTGGTAATAGTCTAGTACCAGTTTGGATATCGTAGGGCCACTTTGCAATATTAGACCCTATATTTTGTATACAACAGATAACGGTTTAATATTTAAGTGATATCTAATTATTTAGTAGGCCTATTAATTACGCTGTGAATAACAAAGGAGAGGGATAACAGGGGCGAATATTTATGTTTGTAGAGTTGCATAAATTAAGATAACCTCAGTTTCATTGTAGGTGAGTACGACCTGACAATTCCGAGGGACACTAGTTGGATTTTCAACTTTTTAAATGTGTCAGATTCCCGTCTTTCATTATTACCATCTGATCTCCCTTGATCAACTCTCTTCCTACCCTGAGGCTATTACAGTATTGGAAGACTTGAGTTCTTTATTTTATGTTGTTTCTTTAAAGATAATAAAACACAATTTTTATTTTGTACTATCCACTTTTTATTAGTCTAGCCGACCAATGGTTTCGCCTGCTAAGGCATTGACGAGGCTGTATTACAGACTGAAGAAAAAAGACAAAAAACAGAAACCTTAAAACTAGAGGGTGGGAGTTAGGATACAAAGAATGGAAGGTTGTTTTTTGTTTAGCAGGCGAAACCATTGGTCGGCTAGACTAATAAAAAGTGGATAGTACAAAATAAAAATTGTGTTTTATTATCTTTAAACATGGAATTCCACCAAGAACCATCGGTCTCAACAGTAATGAAAATTGTTTCTTTAAGACGATGATGATACAGAGAAACAATAAGAAAAAAAACAAATCTTATATATAACTCAGCAGAGCCTAATTATGTTCCCTAATATGTACCTCCGTGCCCACTCAACCTACAGAGGATGGGGATGGTCTTATTGGAAAGCTTAGGATCTGAGGATCGATAGTATATATACCATGTGTCCATAAAGTCCCATCCCCTATCTTATTTTTTTTTATTAATGGAAATAGACAGATTTGCTTTGGGGAAAGTTTAGAAAACCAAAGGAGGGGTTTTTTGAACTATCAAAATATTCAAATCATATCCCAAAATGGGGTAGTTTGTGGGTAAGTCAAGAATTTTAAATAGCAACCCCTATTGAATGATACCTCATTTTAAAGGTCTTTTCAAAATAAGAATAATGGCGCAAACCAGAGGTCTCTAAGTTCATCCTACCCAACATAGCGACCAATCGAATTGTGAATTTTATGTTAATAATTAGACCGGAAATGTTACGAAATGTACAACAAGCTTTTGAGTCCAGAATCTATTTCTGCCAAAAAGTAAATGGTAGCCATTTCAAGAACTTAATATGAGTTAAAAAAACAATGTAAGGCTCTTACCATCATTTTACCAACATAGAGCACTTTGTAATGTAATAAAAACAACCGGAGTTTGTATGTAGGCGTAATGGTGCTTAACCCCACGGCCGAAGTTGGAAGCTGGTCTGGCACAAAATGTAAAAGTAGTCGATATAAAAACACTCAAATCGATAAGGTTCAAATAAATTTCACCTCTAACGATCCAAATTTTGGGAGTTATTGCAAAAAAAACTTCCATTAAAACTATCATCAGCTCTTCGTTCAAATTTTGACTAAATGTGAACAGCACCCAAACAATTAACACTCGTTTATGTCGCAAGTGAAAGAAATAATCGATAAGTGAATTTTCTGACCGTTCATCATTTAATGCTCATTTCATAATTAAATTAAATTTCCTTTCACATCGAATTTATGAAAGGCTGTATTTAAATTTATATCCCCCACTCCATTTTGTTGTTTAAAGGTGAAAAACCTCTCACTTTATATAAAACAAATTAAAGCGCCATCATGGTACCTACCAGCCCTCGAAATAGAAGCAGATCCTTTAAAAGTAATGTCGAAAAATTGGTATCCTTTGCGTTGTTTGTATTGGCATGTCAAACCCTTCTATCCAGTAAGGTAAATTTATGTTTTTTTCGACTCGTAATTGTGTATCCTACTTTCTTGACATTTACGAAGCCATATATTAAAAAATCACCAGTCGCTTCGCTCGTATCAGTGTCTCGGCCCTTGCGGACATTAAATCTGTACATAGGTATAGGCCTACCAGACAGAAAGAAACCTGCGCAGAACCGTCATCTCGAGAGTGGCTCGCGCACGCATGTAGGGACGATGGCGGGGAGGGGATTGGAGCGGTGGTGGGGGATAAATTGTTACATTTTTGCCATAATATAAACGAATTAAAAACCTATAATTTAATGTCTTTTTACGTCTTTTACTTTGTAAAATATTTAAATTTACCAATTGTAGTTGTCTGGAACATTAACGATACACTTTCACAGTTTTTTAGCGCTGTAGTAGGTTTGAAAAAGAAAATATTAAGCCCTACGCAATGAAGCAGCGGGCGGGTATGTCAGGCCTAACTCGGGCTCTCCCTCTCCCACCACAGTTCTACCTGCGCGAGGTTCTTTTCTAAGCGGTACCCCTCTATAGGCGACTCGGCTCAGATGGAACTCATAACTACTCGAATATCACATTTTCTTTGGTTTCGAAATTTCTGTTTTATCAATAACTTGACTATTTGTCACTGTATAGAGGTTAGGAACCATTACATACAAAAATGAAATCTGCAAGATCTAATTTAACTTGTAAGTTGAATTTGACAAGAGATGTGAACAAGACTTTAAAATGGCAGCCAATTTAAAAATTTTGTTACCAATATAGTGCTTACATACAGATGACAATGACAACGGATTGTTGAAAATCACTTTCGATTATCTGAAACTATGAGGTGAAGATTATTAGGTAGAATTTTTTTTGCGATTACCAAGCTTACCCTATACTTTGTAGACTGTGTTACAAAACTAAACTCTAATAGCCTGCGAACAACCTCGGCCTGCTAATCGAGTAATATTTAATTGGCATATCGAAATCCCCATCACCATTGTTCGAGCATTTTCAAAGTTCTTTAGCTTTCCAATTCACCTCAAGATGTTGGGTCAACACTTTAAATGTTTCAGGAGGCAGGGATTGAACCCGGAAACTCTCACTAATGAAATGAAACCACTAACCAATAGATCATCCGGGACTTGCTCACTGTATAAACAGATAAATTATTGATGTTGAGATTTCCATGGTAGTACCAAATTTGACCCTCCTGAGCTCAAAAAGTATTTTTACAAAATATCTGATTTATTAAAAAAAGCTTGACTTAAGAAATTACTTAGGTTCGTAACTATAAAATCTGTGAGTACCAACCTAAAACAAAATTAATTTTCTTTAACCCACTGTGATGATTTCAATCAAATATTGCCTACCGTTTAAGATAACAAAAAAGTATTGGTTACCCTATCATCATTTATTCCTACTTGTTTTAAAGGGGAAAATCACTTGGTCACCATTGCCTTATAGAAAAAAGGAAGAAAAAACATAATAAACATCCCTAACTCTCGAATACACTAATAGCATCAATGTTGGAAAAGAACAACAGTTAGTCAAGAGCTAATATGAAAGATGAAAAAGAGGGATCTAACCCAAGACTACATGAAAAAAGGTGTTGATCTAGCTAGAGTCCTTCAGTATTACCAACCATGTCTTAAAAAAATACTGGTTTGGAAATTTGTTCATAACAAACTGTCTATGGAAATGTTACAAAAGCTCTAATTTCTCATTTGTTTCGACCAATTGTAATAAAGTTTTGGTTTAATATGAAGAATAATAACCCAAGGAAAGTTACGGTCCAGGAGTAATAATTGACGAAAAATGAAAATTAACCTCGATAAAAAACTGTAATTCAATCATTTACTAAATACACTTGTTATGAGTCATTGGCGAGAACGGAGCAAGTGGTGACAACTATGAACTGCACTAAATTTGTATTTTCTTGTTGTTTAAAGGGAAAACATTTCTCAGCCATTATGAAAAAAAGGAAGAAAAGAACATGAAATAAAGATCCCTAACATAACCCAACCTAAGCTAAGGATGAAAGAGAGGGATCTAACCCAAGACTAAAAGAAAAAAAGTACTGAACTCCACTATAGTCAAGTTTGCTAATACGAGCGATGTAATTTATTAAAACAACATAACTGGGATCTGCACTACCAAATATGATTGAAAGAACTTACTGTGTGGTCCGCTACGGCCATCACAAGTGAAATGAGTGCAAAATATATTTAAAAAAATGACATGTTTCCAGTCTACAAATTTATATTTAAACACAAACAACTGCAACATTCTTAAAAACCGAGTGGCTGATATGAGCGTAATCAGTGGTAACTCAATTTAGGAACTTCTTTACATATTTTTTTCCTTGTTTAAAAGCAAAAAACCTCTTGGTAATCACCGCCTTATAAAAAAAGAAGATAAAATAAACAGCTCCTACGAATACTCTTATAGCGACAGTCGGAAGAGAACAGGAGGTGAACCATTGTGCTCGTCATTGCATTGATGAAAACAGACCAAATGGTTCTTAATATAAAAACAAAAGAACAAATTAAACAGAAAACAACATAAAATTTTTAATTTCACTGATGTATTATCAGACACCCTGTACCATAGTCAAATTAACATTCTTTGCACCATTCATATTATATATTTACATGTTGGGAAAATAGAGTATACTCTAATATTTTATTTTCATTGTTGTTTAAAGGTGAAAAACCTCTCTGTCATCATCGCCTTAAAAAAAGGAAAACATAGTGTCAAGGTTGGAAAAGAACAAAAGTTCGTCAAGAGATACCTGATAGGAAAGAGAGGGGTCTAACCCAAGACTACAGGAAGAAAAGTATAGATCCAGCTAGGGTATTTTGAACTTACCACACCCATACTCATTAAATGAATACTCTCATAGCTTAAATTTAATTTATTAATTTTTCCGCTTATACGATTTTTTACTTAGCAGGTATTGAAAATACAATAATATTTCAAGTGAAAAATATACGACCTAGACTGGGAATCGAACCCAGGACCTTTGGCTTTACTCGCCAATGCTCTACCAACTGAGCTATCCTAGTCGCTTCCCAGCATAGGGCGTAGATTTCTCACTCGACTTTTTACGTTTATTGCTGCAATTTTGAGTTTCTAAACTAATTACCTCGCATATGCGACATTGAAATTAATTTTTACTCATTTATCAGCCCTTACATTTCAATGTTGCATATGCGAGGTAATTAGTTTAGAAACTCAAAATTGCAGCAATAAACGTAAAAAGTCAAGTGAGAAATCTACGCCCTGTGCTGGGAAGCGACTAGGATAGCTCAGTTGGTAGAGCATTGGCGTGTTTAGCCAAAGGTCCTGGGTTCGATTCCCAGTCTTGGTCGTATATTTTTCACTTGAAATATTATTGTACTCTCATAGCGTTAGGGTCAGAAAAGAACAAGAGTCGGTAGAGACCTGATAGGAAAGATGAGAGTACGCTATCTAACCCTAGACTACACAAAGAAAAGCGTAGATCCAACTAAAGTACCTCGGGATTGCCACTACCATACCCACTATGAGGCCTTGAGGGCAAATTTAAGAATGCTGCAGTATTCCATACTATCAAGTTCCAAATACCAACAAATATATGCGAGCTTCTGTCTTACATACGCTCTAAGTGAGAAAAGATTGTTCAAATTTTATTTCTTATTAGTAAAGAGATCGAGGCCTATCTGTCTTCAAAGAAGCACTTAAAATTTTGATTGTTTCCATATAACTGGAAGTCTAATGAGTTGTTTCATAAAACATGCTAACTCCAAAAATGTGTACTACCGTAAAAATTATAATTATAAAATTTTAGGATATTTTTACACTAAAAAATGTATAAAACATGTTCTGACTCTGAAGACATAACTTTGTTTTGTCTTTCTCATGAATACACAGTGAATGTGATATTATATTATTAATATGGTTTAATCCATGTCTTATCATGTGTTTACATAAAATCTAATACATGACATCTCGAGAGTATAAATCAACTCACATTATCAAGTACAAAACTGAGCAAAAAAAAAAACACCGACATAGCCCAGTTAAAAACTAAATTATTTAACCTCAGAAAAGAATAATTGAAGCCTAAAACTAGGCCTTAGCAGTCAAAACTAAGACTAAATAGAAACATGATCAGATAAAACTACCACACACATGCGTACAGTTATCATATACACAAATTATGGCAAATGTCTGATTAAACCATATGGTAATAATATGAACAAAACCCAGAGTAATGTGATTGCAAAAACAAACTATTTAATTAAAAGCTCCTTGTTTTAAAAAGTATTTTTTAAAGGATGAGTCGGTCATCTTCCTGCGTACTGAAATGTAGTCTAAAATCTTTGAACAATTTTGCTCATTTTTGATGGAGATATTTTGGTCTTATCTCCAGACTATAATTTTTAAAATTATTTAAATATAAAATTTGTGGGTATCTGTAATTAGATAAGCATATAAAGTTTGGCTCAATGTAGCTACAAAAATATATCCCAAGGACCCCTCAAAAAAAATATTGGTCCATACAAACAAAAAAATTCAGATTCAAAATTTTTTTTAAAAGGTGACAAACTTCTCGGTCATTTATCGCCTTATAAAGAAAAGACCACCCCAGCTTTCGAATATTCTAATAGTGCCAGGGTCGCAAAAGAACTAGAATTGGTCATGAGAGACCTGACAGGTAAAGATAAAAGAAAGGGATCTAACCCAATACTACATGGAAAATGTGTACATCCAGCTGGTGTCCCTCCAGATTGCCAAGCCTGTACTCACTGTAAGTGAACCCCCGAATGTGGGTGATTCAAGACTAATCGATCAAAAAATGAAAATAAATGATATAATCTTATAAAATGAAATATCTAAAAATTAATCCTGATTTATGTCAATCAAACTTTTGTAAACCTATGAAGGTTTACACACAAAAAAATATGTTAAACCATACATAAAAACAATTTCCAAGAAATTTGAAAAATACTATATTGAAACTTAACTCGTGTCCTCCTTTATATATCTCATAAATTTGATTGCAATATCTCGACACATTGGTTTGGCTTATAAACCTTCACATTTCTATACAATGTTTATCAAATCACAAGAACCTATTTTGAAATATTCAACCTTCTAAGATGCCAACAGTTTTATTTCTCTTGTTTACTTTCACACCTAGGCATATAGGAATTATAGAGAAAGTTGTGGATCAAAATATCAGTGCAGAGTTTTTAACAAAAAATATCCATTTAGAATCCAAATAATATTAATATAATTTTTTTTTTTTTTGAAAATGAAAATTTATTTATTTGACGCTCTTTTATACATAATTTTAACAGGAAAAAAATGACAATCTTATATGCTTAATAATAAAATAGACAACTATTCACATTACAAAATGTAATACATATAAAATAAAATTCATAATAACATAATAAACAACAATAATAATAATAATAATAACAAAATACTTCCTGCTGTATTACAAGAAAATAGCAAAGGGTCACTTCATCCCGAGGTTAAAACCTGTTTGGGATGACATACTCCATACGTTTCCAACAATACAGCTCAATGGGAGAGAAAACAATATGGCCGACAAGTCCAACTTACATATACACACACAAATTACATTTAGAAAACTAGGATTTGGCTTCTATGACAAACCAATTCAAATCAACTTAAAACACTAAAAAAATAGAAATACAATTAGGCCTAATAAAACTATAAACACACATACACACACACACATATATACATATATATATATACACATACACATACATACATAATATAATGATCCTATGCTCTATAGCCCAAATGTATGACCTGATTTAAATAAAAGTTGGTATGGCCATATATCAGAACTTTTTTTCCATAACTCAAAATTTGGGGGTAGCTTACGTAAGAAAAAACACAAAATTCAGACGTTCTTGAAATCAGCTTTTTAATGATTTTGTTCTAATTTTGCTCAAATACACCCCATAATTCCTTAAAAAAAATCAATGGTCACAGTTTTTTCAAATGTGGCGGTTTGGGAGATCAGTAAAAATCAAAAAATTGGTCAGTGAGAAAAAAGGCGATGATGACCGAGAGGTTTTTGTGTTCAAACAACAAGGAAAAATCCATTAAACGAAAGTTATGATTAAAACCACCATAAATTGTAAACTCAATTTCAATCGAAAACTATTTAGACTTGGGACAAATTATCCGCACAAGCACTCTAATTAGGCTAAATATAGAATCTAAAAAAATGGAATTTTTGGTTATTTTATTTTGTGGATTCGTGGATGTTACTGTAATGTCTTGCATCATTAATTGACAGATAATTCACAGACATTTGTGGAAAGATCGCAATGAATATTTATTGTTATGATTTTTCTATAAATTAATCAATAAAAACCAATTCCATTACTATCACATTAAGGGCAATACAATTTAAAAGAAAAGAAGTGAACATTTATTTGAATTATAATGCCAAAGGACGATATCAGCATAAAAACAACCAGTTCAGGCAATAAAATGGGAAAAGGATTTTTACGCAAAGTGAAATCATGTACAAAAAGACGCAAACAAGCCTACTCCTTGAATCTAGAAAACATTAAAATTCAAAGGTGAGTAATTCTTTATGAATACTTCAAATTAGTTCTACACATACCTACTGTACTTTCAATGTATTTTATCTTTAGGATTAGCTTTAATGATAAGTGTTGAGATAAGAGCTTGTCCGATGTTACTTGCAAG
This sequence comes from Aphrophora alni, assembly GCA_963513935.1. NCBI lineage: Eukaryota > Metazoa > Arthropoda > Insecta > Hemiptera > Aphrophoridae > Aphrophora > Aphrophora alni. The sequence continues at coordinate 18,993,252 of OY740776.1, read as the reverse complement.
GTAGTTATTTTCTCTCTATTTTATGTTAATGGTGTGTTGATAAGTTGAGATCATGACTAAAATAGTCCATCTTGTTTGTCAATAAGTCAGAATAGTTTCACAAAATATTGTTTTATTTTTAAGTGTATAGGTGGTAAGATTATTAATAGTGAAGCCTTAATGGAAATGGAAAAAGGTGAAACTGTGGTGTTATTATCAAGAAGACCCCTTTATGATTCATCTTATTCGATTAACCAAAATAAGGAAAATATGTAAGCATAAGAATAAGCCTAGTTTAAACGTAGAATTTTATTACTTAAGTCTAGGCCTACTTAGGTTTTTTATTAGGGATGATGTGATTTGCTTTTCTATATTTCTTTTATTGTAACTTGAACAAAAATATTCTTCAACATACATATATTAAAAGTTAACACTCAATCAAGAGATACATAATAACCTATTTTTATTGAATTTGGTGCTTTTAATTTTCAATTTTTACAGTGAATTCCACGTAAATATGCTATTTTTCCTTTTAAAAGTAAGGGTTGACCAAAAGAATTTGGCTAAAATTTGTCTATCAAATCTCATCATCAATGTTGTAAACTGGTATCAAGTTCTTTTTTAATAGTTCTTACTATAGTACTCTACCAAAGTAGAATAGGCTATGAGATATACTTCAAAACAAGTTATTTGATTTTTCAAATCGTCTAAGAGAAATCCTAGTAAAACAAGGAATAAAATCCTAAATAATCCTAAATCCTGGAATTGATTTTTGGTAGGCTATATTTCCGAATACATAAATATATTTCTTTTTTCACAGTGCCTCTTTAAATGTTATAAAAAATATTTCTTTAAGAACAAAAAGGTTTCAAAAAATTCTTATAGGGTAGTTTCCTTTTCATTTAAAGGTAATAAATCTTTCAATTATCATCGCCTAATACAAAAGAGAGAAAATAACATAAAATAAAGACTCCTAGTTCTCGAATATTCTAATAGCATCAGGGACAGAAAATACAAGAGTTGGTCAAGAGAAATCTGACAGGAAAGACAAAGATAAAGATCCAACTCGACTATATCAAACTGGTGTAGAACCAATTAGGATTTCCAAACCTGTACCCAATATAATAAGCCCCTAAGAGTCCATAGTGTAAATGAATAGTTAAAGTATTTCCTTAGGGTATCATACAGAAGTCCTAAAGAACATAAATAAGGCCCTGACGGTCAATTCCCAGTCTCCCTTAATTTGGCCAAATTAAACTTTTTATCGTTGTTCTACTTTCTTTAACTAAAATGTTCATTTAGGAATTATACTTGTTTAAAATATTAAGTTTTGTTAAATGTAGTAATTAAAAAAATCTAATCAATGATCAATAAACTTTGCACTTTAATTAGAAATTTGTATATTTTGACATAATGTAAATTTTAATGGATAATCTGTACAAGTTCTGTTATCGAAATTGGCTTTATTTCAGGAAAAGAATTATGTTACAAGTACTTTAACATAATAAATTTACTTTTATTTAGTCTGATGAACTACAATGGCTCAATGGGAATTTAGTATTTTCGACTTGCAGTATTTATCTTGCTGTAATGAGGTTGATAATTTACACCCCTATTTTCAAGCTAATTAACAATTTCTTTGTTTTAATTAGTCTCTACCTAGATGTGTACATTTACACTTTTAATTTTTTAATTCACCTTAGTTTTATTCAATCAATCATTTAAATCACATTCATTGCTTTACTAAATCACATCACATTTTGAAGTAAAGTTCCAAAGATTTTTTCTTCAAAAAACTTACAACTTACTAAAAATCTGTGCGCCCAGCATTAAGTTATTTTACATTGATTATTAAGTTGTCACAGGCTCATTATTATTTTTGTGAATTACGCAATTACCAGAAATAGAAGGGCTAGAATTGATATGATTCAGTTTTGTCTTATTTTACAGACAGACATATTGTATTTTTGTTTCAAGATGGTGTAATATCAAGTTCATTTGTTCACTTGCTGGAATAAATTTGAGAACCCCCCCTAAACTGACTGTATGTCCTAATCCTTTAGCCTTTACCATTAAGATTATCCTGATGTTTTCTGCATTTCCTTCAAACAAGGTTATTGCCCCAACTCAAAACTGTCACACAAACCCTTGCTTTTCCCCCATCAACATTCAACTTATTTTTGATAAGAAATAGAGTAACCACTTTGTATCAGACTTAACATAAAAATTATTAATGATATTATACATTATGACACTGTAACGCTATATTTTAATTAATGAAGAGGAAAAATATTTACAGGAGTAACCTAACACGACTAGGCCTAGCCATGCAGTACCATTTGACAATTAGGGTAACATTACAAATATTGATACAATTACTAAAAAACCACTATAGAGTCGATAAAAAAAATCGTTTAAATACTATAAGTGTATCTAGAATCATCTTAAACATAAAATTACAATTAAAATTAAAACCTATGTTTACTTGTTAACACCCACCCTAATTTGATTCCTTCTCTTCTTCAGGAAAGTGAGTTAAACGTTGATTGTAGTATTATCAAAAGCTTGCAATACGAAAAAACCGTTTAAATATATATAATAAATATTATCCGTACAAAATACAATATCAAATTAATAAGTCGGTCACCAATTTGCACTCTTATTTATGTAAATAACAACAACCACAACGGCAACAAGATACAGCGCGACCTAGCTTCTGCTAGAATCAATGCCTACAGTATATTATTTTATATCTTTAGATCAGGTTGTCTGAAAAACAATTCAATGTTAGTTATACAAATATGTAACGTTAAAAAGTATATTATAAATTAACATTATTGAGAATAAGAATCAAACTAGAACAAATTTTTTCGAATATATTCCTCAGAAAATAATTATTTGTTTATTTTAAAAGTTACAAAAACGAAAAATTTATATTCCATTTATTGGTAATTTTAAATAACAAAACAATATACCATTTTTATTGGTTAATTATGACGGAACGTAGATATCCTCAGTACATTCCACCAATATAAGCTTAGTAAATAATTATTAGTTTAGTTTATCTCTTATCTTTAGATAAATATGACAGGTTTTAAACAAACAGAACCTAACCTGTCATACACAATATATACATTTAAGATATAAAACGTAATTATAATTAATTATTAACAAATTATATTACGAGGATAACAATTTCTGTCAACTCAACCTCTTTAGGATTTTAGAGTTTTGTATACTATTCTCAATTTAAAAAATAAACTACTTTAACCTTTGAATTTCAAACAATGTTTGTTTATCTATCTGATTTTATAGTACTTCAAATATCATCATCAGTGATCTATTAATTTAATTATTGAATTTAGGATTTTTGATTTATCAATAACCCATTTTTAAATATGAAAAAATGTGAAAATAAAGATTTTTGTGTCGTTACGTTGGTACCACTTAGTGATGAGTTGATCACAGATGTTAAATGAACAAGTGATTCACCAATCACGACTCATAATCAAGGATGTGAAATGTGAACTGCTGTGTATGTGTTTGATCCTTTGATGTAAGAAACTGACGTTCAGCTGCTAATTCACGAATGACTATTTATTGAAATGACAGTTTGTTAAATTTAAATAAAATAATTTTACAATGCAGCCAGTTATAGAACTTCAAGAATGTCTTCGAGATTCTCCAAAATTCAGGTTAGGAAATAATCGTTTTCAATTTAAAAGTTATAACCCATTTATTAAATTTAGGCCTATACTTACATGACAAAATGTTCATAGAATTGAACAATCATTATTTTTGTTCAATTAATAAATGCATGACAAAATCATTTTACTCAATTGAAATTTAGTTTGAATAATATTAGGCCTATAAATAATTACCATAGGTCTGTATAGTCTAGCATATTTTCTTAACTAACATTCTAAAGTTATTGGTAAACTTTCCATTCTTAATGTTCAGTCAAGTGCTTAACAAATCTAACCTAAATATACTTGAAAGACCTTCATAATATTATTATTTTAATTACTTTAAATTTAAATTGACAAAACATAGGCCTACATTCCTCTGAATCATAATAGAAACTAACACTCTTAACTCAGTTCTTAAGATTTAAATATTATATATATATATATACACACACACACACACACATCTTAACCTAAGCTAAAAATGAGTGGTAAATGTCCAGTTGATAATATGTTGCGAATTAATATAGAAATTTCATGAAATTGTGTTTTACATACTTCATTATTAAACAATTGGATCATCCTTAAGCTGGGAAGACCCTTTTCAAGTATCAAAATCCATTATTTCTGAAATCCTAGGATTATGAGGTTAAGTCATCTGTCTACATTAATTTCTATGGCAAATTGAGTGTCTCATGGCTCGATGTTTACTTTCATCAGCACAAATAGGTCTGGTAAGGTTTATCATAATAGGTCTGGTAAATAGGTCTGCATAAATAGGTCTGGTAAGGTTTACAGAATTATCATAATAGAATAATATAGGTTATCATATTTATATAGGTTACCTAATCAGGCCTAGTAAAGGAACTACAGGTCTCTGGGAAGGTCAATATACCTTACCTTTTTAGTTCCTTTACTTGGTCTGGCTAGGTCAATATATATTATGAGACCTAGTTCACATGTGATTCTGAAATCATAAAGCGTAGTAATATTTACCTGTTAGAAGACAGTTAATACGCATACATCTAAAGACACGCTGTTCTATTAGCTATGAAACCTAGACGCATAGGGTCATTGTGTATTCTGAGCATCTAATGCAAACTTTTAAATTGCTTATTTTTGACAGAAATAATGGATTTTGATAAAGGGTCTTCCCAGCTTAAGGATGATTCAACTTTTTAATAATGAGGTATGTAAAACATGATTTCATGAAATTTCTATATTAAATCACAAACAGTATCAACTGGACATTTACCTGATGGAATATTTCAAGTTACATTAAAAATAAGATAGGTACTAATTATATCTACAAACTGTACTTGGGGACCTCCTTTTTGCAAATACACTCCATCACCGGTAATTAAGCAATCTACCATGCTCTGAAATTTAGTTAAGAAAATCATTGAAAACCTTATTTTGAAAAAGTGAGATCATATTAGGTTTTTCAAGACACTTTTGAAGTAGCAAAATACATTAGCTTAGTTAAAAATAAGAAATATAAAAGTACGAAATCCAGGTTTGATAGGTTATTACAAATGGAAATCCAGCTCTGGCGACGAATGCTAAGTTAATAGTTACGACTACGTTATTCAAGTTAGTGAAGGTAACATTGCTCGATGTATATAGCAGTCATGTCGGGTCTTAAGTGTGAGTTGTTATTTATTATTTGTCATTCTCAAAAGTATTTGTTTTATTAGGTCTAGCTAGGTGACTATATATATATGTCACCAGCCCAAATTAGACAGACCTAATAAAACAAGTGATCATACATTTACTAACTGACTAACGTAGGCTAGTCATTCATAATCTAAGATGGATTTCATACTTTTATATTTATTATTTTGTACTAAACTAATGTCTTTTGGTACAAAAATAATCTTCAAAAATGTCTTGCGAGACCTAATATGATCTAGTTGTTACAAAATGAGGTAGGTAGTAAACAATTTTCTTAATTAAATTTTATTGTAAGGTATATTGCATAATTACCCTGTCACTATGATTCTTTGTATAACTAAGGCCTATTCATATTCACTAGTAGCTAACTTCTGATTTAAATTGGACGAAAGTAATGGGAAATTTGTAGTTGACATTATATTTCCAATTGTCCTCTGTGTTCAAAATAATCATCCAACAAAATGTTTTTAATGACTAATTAATTGCACCACCTAGAAACTTCTTTTGATAAATATCATTTATGATACAACAGTATATTGAATAGGAGGTGAAAATTCAAACTCAGAAATACCATATGGTTCCCTGTTTATTATTAAAATATTTAAAGATAAGAAAACTTGTGATTTATGGCTAGGGAAAATACATTCATCTATTGAGTAATACAACTAAGACAAATAAGCCTAGATATTAAAAAAATTTGGTCTCTTTGTGTACATGTCCTTAATTTAGTGTCAGAAAATAAATGTCACTTAAAAAAAAAAAATCATTAACGTACCGGTAACTAAAATCTTAAAGGAGACTAGCTAGCATGGAAACCAGTTTATATCTAATAATTATACGAGCAAAAACTATCAAACTTTCTTCAAGTGTGAAGATTCATGGCTGAAATCTACGTCGTGGTAAAAGAAACAAATTAAGGATAATGGGAAATTTGAAAAATACAAAAATGAACAATAAATAAATGTCAATTTTAATAATGGGATTTATATAGACATTATTAATTTAACAGTAAATGTGTCAACAAAACAGTTTTTTTTTCATTTTTCAGATCAACATTGGAGGAGCAGGAGTCTCAGATTAAACTTTTAGAACAAAAATTAGATAAGGTAAGTTATATTAATGGCTGTGGGATAAAAGTTGATAAAAGCTATTTTATGTTAAATGGTTGAACATTTTGACCTTCAAAATTATAAAATAAAAATAATATGTATACAATAATTTTATATGTATAAGTACAGGGCCAAAACGAAAATCAGATTTTATATAGTACATGGTGTCCGAAAAAGAGTGCCGGGATTTTGAACGGCCGTTGCTTGGGGACTATTCAAGATAACTAAACAATTTAAACGTCAAATAGAAGAGAAAAGAACTAAGTTTTTTTTCATACCTTATTATGTTTCGATGTGAGCTCCATTTGTTGCTCTGCAGACATCGAAGCGATATTCGATTTCTCGCCAAGTGTTGTGTAGCATCTCTGGTGTTACAGTTGCGATCGCTTCTGAAATTCGCCCACGCAGATGTGGCAAATCATGAATTTTCTCAGCATAAACAATGTTCTTTACGAAACCCCACAAAAAAAAAGGTCCAAAGGGGTCAAATCAGGACTCCTGGGAGGCCAGGGAATAGGCGCACCCATGCCTATCCAACCATTTGGAAACCTGTTGTTAAGTGCGTTACGCACTTCCCGAAGGTAATGAGACAGTGCGCCGTCCTGCATCAAAATGACTAGTTCACTGACTTGTTCTTCAGTTTTTTCAATTTGAGGAAACAAAAATTTTTTTAGTATATCTAAATAAATTATGCCATTAGGCTAATTGTTTTTTCGGCGAAAAAGAAAGGCCCTATCACTTGGTCATACATTAATCCACACCATACGTTCACTTTTGGCGAATCGTGCACATGTTCCTGTACAATGTTAGGCTGTACCGAACCCTATATACAATAATTGTGACGATTAACAACACCGCTTGTGTGAAATGTAGCTCCGTCTGAGAACCAATTTTTTAATAAAATTGGGATTGTCATCAATCTCACTGAGCATAAAACTGGCAAAGTCTTTACGCTTAGGGCAATTGGCCGGTTACCTCTGATGTCTTAACTGAATTTTGTAGGCATGAAGTCTCATTCTTTTACGATTAACAGAGTGTCAATTTGGGTATGTTAAACTGAAGACTTGGTCGGACAATCGATTTTTTCGGGCTTCTGATGCAAGAATGTCGGATTTCTTCAACTTTGTCATCACTTGTTTTTGGCTGGCCAGGTGAATGTCCTTTCAAAACACTTCCTGTGCCACGAAATTGGTTAAACAAACGACGAATTGCTTTATCATTGGGCGAATTTTCACCTCGATACTTAACTTGTAACCGACGCTGCACACAAAAAATCGATTTAAATTCTGTGTACCACAGAACACACTGTGCCTTCTGTTGCGCCATAAACGTCATACTCACGATTGGCGTCAGGCATGTGAGTCACAATGGCGGCCTGCCACTGCGCAGCTGTTCTGCACATGCCAAGGTCAACGCTTCCTCCCATGCTACACGGAAAACAAAACTTTGTTCTTTTCTCTTTTATTTGACGTTTAAATTGTTTAGTTATCTTGAATAGTCCCCAAGCAACGGCCGTTCGAAATACCGGCATTCTTTTTCGGAGACACTGTAGTTTCCTAGGATGCTGTTGTATAAAAAGTATTTGTTGTATCACAGTGTTTTAACACCTATCGATAGGGGGAAAATCGATGTGTTAATATTAGTCCATGGTGTGTTTTGATACAACTAATTTACAAAATTATATTTAGATGTCTATCTTAAATTCAAGTAATTTTCATGAGCTCCTAAAAAACTAAAGTGAGACGACAGTGAGCTATCAGATGTTGATGTGGATAGGCTTACCCATAACACGTTGGACATTGAAACTTTTACACTTTAAAAAGTCTTCTCTTTTGGAATATTATTATATAAACTGTGTATTACTGAATTTATTATAAACAAATGCTTATTTTGTATGTAACACTTTTCTTCTTTTTTTTTTTAATGTAAATAAATCATGTTATAAAATGTAAAACTTGGAATTTATTTTAGATTATTGTTTCTCCCTCCCTGAAAACTTGTAATAATACAAATTATTTAATACAATGACATAGAAATATTCTTAATAACGTTTTGAACAAAATGCTATACAACATGATATACCTATCACCTCTCATTAGTTTTATATACATTTTTGACTAAACACTTGTAATGTAGGCTATTAGAAAAACACCCAGTCCTACAGGATGACATGACCGACCATTGCAGGGTTAGAGTTATTGTGAAAAGAAATGTAACGTTTATGTTTATAGAAATGGATTTTTCACAATGGAAATTGAAAATGAAAAATATGATAAATACTTATCACTGGCATTGGATATGTTTTACTCTCTAATATTGAATGATGGCGGCTCTTATTATATGCAAATTAAATTTCATCAGGAGCACATTACGTGTCAGTGAAATATTACTTAAGTATTACCTTTGCAGTTACCTAATGAATATTTATTTGATTAAGAAAGTTAGGTCAAGTAAATTTGGTTATATTAATAATTTAAAACTATTATTAATGCTATACAAACTCATTATATAAAATACCTTGATCTTGTCTGAATGTTTACAGTATTGTTTTTGCTATTTATTATTTTGATTTTAACATGGTTAAAAACACATTTCCACAGTTAAAATTTGCGGCTTCTTTTTATTAAAGGCTACTCTAAAATATTATTTTTAGCAGTAAAGGAACTATGAATAGCTTCTTTCAAATTTTACTTTTAAATTTAATGTTTTGTTTACAATTAAGTTGCAAAGTATTCAAACTTAAAAAAACTACTGATTCAAGGAATAATTTGATTAACTTATAAATATTATATTATATTAAATGTTGAGCTTGACTTATGAGAAAAATTATACAGTATAACAAACACACAGAACACAATTCTCATAAAAAAAATACGCCTAAGTATCAGACGCGTTTCAACGACAAGGTCGTCCTCTTCAGTGATACACAAGCTACACCAATCAAACTATAACTGATTGGTATGATAAGTTATATTAGTATATGATAAGTTATAGTTTGATTGGTGTAGCTGGTGTATCACTGAAGAGGACGATCTTGTCGTTGAAACGCGTCTGATACTTAGGCGTATTTTTTTTATGAGAATTGTGTTCTGTGTGTTTGTTATACTGTATAACTTATAAATGGTGGATTCAAATGTTCATTAAACACAGAGTTTAATCTTTTCAAGTGCAAGTAGTTTTGTAATGATACTAATAAGACGAGAAGCAAGTGAGTTAGGGATATATATTCATAGCTTAGAAAAGTAAGGTTAGGGTTTATAAGATAGAAGACTAGAACTAAGCACTAAATTAAAATTAATATTCATTATTATAAATTTTGCTTTAAATGATCCTTTTACTTAACCCTAGAGTGCTCGCGCCTACGGCTGTAATGCGAGAGCTCACACGGGGTAAATTTTTACCCCAATTAATTTTTGGTTTTTTGACAATAAAACAACACAATATTTGATAAAAAAAATTACAGAAACTTTAATTTTATGAACTATATGCTAAAATAAAACCCTATATATAGCAATAGTTTCAACAGAAAAGTATAGTCTTTACACATTAAAGTAGTCAATGCATGTTTCTGCTACATGGTCTTTGCAGATGCTTTTACCACAATTAGCGCAGCACTTAATAGTTTTCTTATCTAAATTTCTTGGACAGAATTCACATGTTGCATTTTTGCGGGCCATTTGATGTCTGTGTTCTCTGTCAGGTGATCCTAGCGCTAACCTTATACAGGTTAAAAAAAATTAACTACACCATTATTACAGAGGAAAAACTAGGTAAGGTCCCTCTTTTTGAAGTTTTTTTGTAAATCTTTACAGTTTCAAAGACAATGTGGCCTAGTTAAAAAAGACACCCTGTATATTATGTCTACGTAAGAAAGTAAAAATTAAGGGTAATAAGATGACCTACATTCGATTTTTAGCAAAATTTAATCGAAATTGTTTGAGCTGATTTTGAGTATATCATTATTTGTTGTTTTTTATCTTAAGAGACCTACGTTGAAATTTTGAGTTATCAAAAAGAATGAAAGATAAGTCTTGATATATGGGCAAAATATGTTTAAATACTAAATTTGATTAAAATCGATTCTTGCCTTTGAACACTGGGATTAAAAAAAAAAAACTTTTTGTACTGAAGACCTCAAAATCGATATATACATATAAAATTGGACATTGAATTTTTGACATCACATAACTTTTTTGTATGAGGAAGTAAAAATAAGAGAATATACATTTTATGTTCTGTATATAACCGACAATTTCAATTTCAAGAAATAATATTGCCAGACAGTTTAGTTTAAACAGCAACTTAAATCGGATAAAGATTTTAAAGAAATGCACCTGGCCTAGTGTAGACAGTATTTGTTCCAAGTGTTGACTCACTTGTTCTTTTAAGAAGTTGTAAACACAATTGTTTATTCAGCTTGTTTTAATTTAGAACATTTGAAGTAACCTTTTGTATGTTCTATAAACAAATCTATTTTTATACAGCAAACACATGATATCTCTTTGATGTTTCATATCACTGTGCAAGCGTTTTATTAATAGTAAAAGTACTGAGATGAGTTTTAAAATTGTTTTTATGATTTTCGCGGAAATATCAGTTTAAATTTTACAAAGTTTTAAAATAGTCCATATATAACAAAAAAATATTTAACTTGAAAAACAGTTATTGATGAGTTTAACCATCATGGTACTTACCCAGCTATGTCATACATGCAGATCTTCTAAACGTAATGCCTATAATTTGGTTTCTTTGACCGTATAGGAAATATTAATTGTATTGGTAGATCAAGGCGTCTTATCCAGTTGGGTAAGTTTGTAAAACAGTTGTTACACAGGTTTTCTGAACCTCATAATTGTGTATATACTTTCTTGATGTCGGCTAGTATGTATATGTTAAAAAGGTCACTAGGCCTACACGTTTCGTTTGTGTCAGTGCCTTAGTGAAGTGTGTCAGTGAACTTCGAAGCTGTACGTATGTGAAGGAGCTTCCACTCGCTATACTCATGTCGGTGACTCGGTGATATCGGATCATAAAACTATACATATCACATTTTCTTCGGTGGTTAGAAATTATATTTTTAATAATAACTTCATTAATTGTTGGTGTTATTTCATGCAGAATTTAAATTTGGCAATTTTATTTCATTTAGTGTATTAATTTGAATAACACATGAGATATGAACAAAAAAAACTGTTTAAAGTTAACATCTTTTTGATATTTTCAATTAGATTTTTTATAATTTCAATAAGCTTCCATAAGAGCACACTATAATCCCATGTAGCACATTTCGTCTTCCTATTTTACTATTTGTGGTCGCTATCGTGCTTTTAAGCAGACGATGGAGAAACGGCATGACGAGAAATTACTTTTTTGGTTTCCTGAAGTCATGAAATGTGAAGAGTAAAAAACACAAGTAAAATTTTTTGCGATTATCAAATTTATAGGGCAAGTAAAAGTTTTTGGTTATGTTTCCAAATGTTTCGACTTTTTTACTTCACCAATTTTACGGAATATGGTTAAAGTTTTGGGATTGGTAAAGCAAATTGATTGATTTTTTACTATCTCTTATAAAAGGAAAGAAAAAGTTGTGTGGATATATTATCCATTTTATTATTTTTGTTGTTGTTTAAAGTAAAAAAAAACCTTTCTGACATTTTCAACTTATAAAAAAAGAAAGAAATGAACATATTATAAAGACCCCTAGCCGTCAAATACTTTAATAGCATCAAGGTCATAAGAGAATAAGAGTTGGTTGATAAAGACCTGATAGAAAAGATAAAAGAAGCGATAAAACCCAAGATTATATGAAAATAGGTGTAGAATCATCTAAGGTCACTCGGGATTGCAACAACTCTACTCCACCGTAAGTGAGCTCTTAAAATTAGTTGTTTTTTTTTACTATAAACACTGAGGGATAAATATTTCAGTAGCAAAAGTCATTATAACTAGACATACTGAACGTGATTTATCAAGAATTTAGAACAGTAAAAAGTCAAAACAGATAACATTTCAATTGAACTAGAGCAATTTCTAACACTGATTAGTGATAAATAGTACATTCTTCAAGAGGCAATTATAATTGAAACCTTTAATTGCTATTTATTATTAAACAAACATTAGTTTTATGACTGATTTTATTATGAAACAAGGTCATTGTAGTATCTTGGTACCTATTCAGTCTCATCATTCAACGAGTTCAAGCAGATATTTTTTTAAATATAATGCCCAAAAGAAATGGCTCTTGAGTCTTTTAGAAATTTTTTAAGTGTATTGTTAGATAAGGGATCTAGTGGAGTGTTTGTTTAAAACAGTTGTTACGCAAAATTCTGAATCTCGTAATTGTACATACCGCTCTACCAAAATATAAATGAAATTATTAGAACTGATTTTGTAAAAAAGTCTTTGGCCGATTCTCACCGATTTTGTTTTTACCTATAACTCACAAGCCGACATTTTTGAAGAGATGTCGATAGAAATGTTTTGTTTTGGTACTTAGGAGCTTATTTGAAAAAATGAAAATTTTGGTTTTTGTGCGAACAAAATTAGTCTACTATAAAATATAGTCGCATCAATAATTTTTCAAATAATTCAACATAATAATAACAGATTAATTGTTGTTAAACGTATTTCTTGTTTAACATTTATATTGTCTTGTTAAACAGGCGAAGTTATTCACACTTTTCGTGACATCTGTTGTGAATAAATATGAAGACAGTTTTTTTTTTTTTTTTTTTTTTTTTTTTTTTTTTTTTTTTTTTTTTTTTTTTTTTTTTTTTTTTTTTTTTTTTTTTTTTTTTGTGAATGATCTTAAATGTTTTTTGAAAGTGTTAAGCTTGAAACAGTTTTAAGATAAGGTTTTGTCATCATTTTAGAAAAAAAAAAATTAAATGCTAATTAAAAGTTATTTGAAACCCAATTTGTAATTAAATCATTAAAAAAAAAGACAATATCTTAAATATATTTTGTTTTGTTGGCAGGTGTTGAAAATGTGCGGAGTAATGGTGGATACAGGGAAAACGTATGTAGCACAGCAAAGCCTATTTGCAAATAGTCTGTGGGATTTGAGTGTTTGTTTTCGAGAAGATCCTGAAACGACGTCAAAACTAAATAAATTGATACATGCCCTACAAGAGATGAACAAATTCCATACTATATTGTTGGATCAAGCATCGAGGACTATATTGAAGAACCTCACTACGTTTGTTAAAGAGTAAGCGATTTGATACAAAATTAAAAGTATTATAATATTACATAAGCTTTGTCACATGTACATACTAATAAATACTAATGTAATACTAATAAATGTAAATAATAAATACTGGAAATAATGAGATGATTATTTAATTCCACAAAACGGCTTTAATTGCGACATATGTTTCGCCGTTAGGCATTTTCAAGCAACTAAATTGAAAACAAAACAAGTCGAAACTAAAAATGTGAGACAAAAGGAAAGGTTAGAGTAAAGGGGTTGGTAAATGATAAAAGAAAGGTCAATGATCTAACTTGTGGGATGGAAGTGGGGGTTTTTTTAGAAAACAGGTTACATAATAGGTCTCAATAGTGGTGATGAGTTAAGATGTATTTGTTCATTTAAGTTGGAAGTATGGTTTTTTAAAATTGATCTATTGATTTCTAAACATTCCAGGTTATTGAGTTTCCTACTTTTTTGTAGAAGTTCCACATATGCAGAAGTTTAACGTTTAACTTAGGATCAAAATTATGTCCTGTGTCTAATAAATGATTTGCAAAATTTGAATTAGATTTGACATACTTCTAATGGCATAAAGTTAAAGAACATGTACACAGTTAAAGAACATGCCTAACGGCGAAACATATGTCGCAATTAAAGCTGTTTTGTGGAATTAAATAATCATCTCATTATTTCCATTATGATGGAATTCCATCATGTACCGACTGTTGTAACATTAAATTAAATAATAAATACTACTAAATGTAAATACTACGAGTAATAAACAAAAATATTTATCATATCTACAAATATTGGAGTTCCTAAGTTATTTGTTAAAAAGTAAAAATAATTCATGGCCGCTAGTACTCATTCTTTTGATGAAATTTTGGTTGCAATTAGAAGGTTTACAACCCAAATTGTTTTTCTTGTTGTTTAAAGGCATAAAATTTATTTGACATCACCTTTATAAAAAAGGACGAAAAGATCATAAAATACAGACCCTTATTCCTCAAATACTCTAATAGCATCAGGGTTGGAATAGAAAAAGAGTTGGTCAAGATCCGATAGTAAAGATGAAAGAGAGGGGTGTAACGCAAGACTCTATCTAAAAAGATGTAGAACCAGCTAGGTTCCCTCGGGATTGCCAAACCTGTACTCACTAAAGTGACTTTTGAGGGCTAAAATCCTAACATTTTTTTCGTTGTTGTTTAAAGGGAAAAAATCTCTCGGTCATCGTAACCTTATGTATATAAATGTTGGGAAAGAACATAAAATAAAGACTCTTAGTCTGAGGGTTAGAAGAGTTGGTCATGAGAGACCTGATATGAAGGATGAAAGAGAAGTATCTAATCCAAGACTAGAGATGTAACGGATAGTCGTTTTGGCCGGATACCGGATACCGGATGTTCGGTGAGGTTCTAGGCCGGAGCGCCGGATATCCGGCTTAGGTAGTGTGTGTAGTTCTAGCTATGATTCACGGAAAGACAAGTACGAACCTGTCTCTTGGACCGTAGGAGTGGGGGAGTGGGCGGCTTGTATCGTTCATGCGTCAAACACTAGTATTCAACGGTCTGTCAGTGAGTTTTTCGGTATTTGTTTTTTGTGGTTGAAGTTTTTTGTAGTTTAATGGCGACCGCTACGAAAAGATCACCTATTTGGAAGTATAGATCACCTATTTATGTAATTTCATTTACATAATTAAGTATCCGGTACCCGGCCGGATAGTTACAACTATCCGGCCGGATACCGGATACTAAAAAAAAGGGCCGGATAGGCCGGATACCGGATATTAACCGGATATCCGTTACAACTCTATCCAAGACTATACAAAAAAGGTGTAGATTCAGATATGGTTTCTTGGTACTGCCAAACTCATATACACTAAAGCTGAGCAGACAGTCATAAGGGAGGAATTGAGCTATGATCCAAACAAATGTGTCAAACATTGAAAATTAGAGTTCACAGATAATATGGATAATTTTTTTACAGACGGCTTTTCAGCACATCGAAATTTCCATTGCTGTTGTTGTAGCATTTTTAATCAGATTTTTCTACCAATTAACCTCACGATGTTGGGTCAGCACTAAATGTGTGAACCTTACAGGGATCAAACCCCGAACATCTCATTCGTTAAGCACAAGTGTAAAAATAATAATTTCGTAAAATTATTTATATTCAGAATTACTTTCTAAATACAAAATTTATGAGAACCTTAAATTTTACAGTTTGATAATAAGCAGGTATACAATTATTCGGCCTAATGTATCTTAAAAATGATGTATCTTTGAATAGGGGTTACCGTTTAAAAGTTACCCCTGCCAAAATTTAGCTTATTTAATCCTAAAGTTTCCCAAAAATCTATTTTATTCTCTCAAAATATAAATAGAATAGAGAAAGTTTTGTTGTGTCAACGAAATTGTTGGTGAATAAATCTTTTTGCCAAAAAAGTGGCCTTTAGATTGTCTCTTTACAATGCTCTATAGCCCAAACATATAGAACAATTTTAATCGAATTTGGCATGTGATATATTTTGGTCATCTCTGGATTTTTTTCTTTTTCATTTTTTAAATAACTCAAAATTTGAGAGTAGGGACCATTAAAAAAAATCACAAAATTACAATTTTCTTACAATTGGCTTTAACAATTTTGATCAAATTTAGTCTAGGCCTCAAAGGATCTAAAATCAATGTATCGGTCACTGTCTTTCCAAACATGAAGGTTCGTGAGTTATCGGTAAAAAAAAAACAGGACTTGATGCTGTTATAAATGACATTTCTCATAATTGGCTCTGCAGATTTCATTTAAATTTGAGGAAGTGTGGAAGTAATTGACTCAAATATATGGGAAATAGTAACAAAAAATGTAATGCTTTCTGAAATAATTGACCAAAAACATGACTACTGTCATTAAAACCTTGATTTTTTAAATATATTTTACGCTGAGGTCCATTTGTCACATAAGTGAAGCAAGTTTAGGCCCTATTTAAATAGTTTTTTCAAATAAATATATTTTCATTGACATTTATGGTGATGAATATTTTTGTTTGTTTTTTATTTTTTTGGGGAGATAAGTGAGAATGTTTGTACAATGTTTTTGCACTGTTAATTTTTTTATTCTCTCATTCAAAATGGCAATCCCGAGGGATATTAGCTGGATATACATATTTTTACACATAATCTTGGGTTAGACCCCTCCCTTTCATCTTTCCTATAAGGTTTCACTAGGCCAATTCATCTTTGACCCTGACGCTGTTAGAGTATTCGAGTGGTCATTATTTTAAATCTTTTTCTTCCTTTTATATATAAGGTATCATATATAAGATATCACCCTACGTTGTCACTAAATGGACAAAAATTTTTTTTGCGGATATTAGTTTAAGCAGACCTCAGTTTTAAAGTGGTAATTTAAAATTTTATTTCATTTTGTTCTATGGGTTTTCCTGAAAATATTGATGTATAATGTGTCATATTTCAGCCAATAAAAGTGCATTATTTCCTGTAATAATAAAAGCCTTGCGCAGAGCTTTGAACTAGCTTAGCACTGAGGACTAAAATAATCAGCATTTGGAGGGTTAACAAAATAATAAAATATATTTTTAATTAATTAAGTTTTCCCATCACATATTTTATACTTCTTTGGCTATTTGTTAGCTATTAGCATAGAATTTCAACTAAAAATACACATTTTAAAAATGTTGATTTTTTCTTGTTTCAGAGACATAAAGGCTGCTTGTAAATCTCACGATTGTTTTGAACAAATATCAGATGAGTTGGACGCAGCTCTGTCACGTAATTCTCAAGCACCACGTTCACGACCTTTGGAAATGGAAGAAACTCAAAAGTTATTAGCAGCAACAAGGCAATGTTTTAGACATACAGCATTGGATCATGTACATTGTGTTACAATGTTACAAGCTAAGAAGCAGTATGAAGTTTTAGGCACGGTAAGTCTTAATTTTAAATTGATTACAAAAAAATAATCAACAGTCAGCTGATAGGTTGACTTGATAAGGTTGACTTTATTTCAATGTTTTTTAAATTATTCCCATGATTGTTGATTTTGGCCTTGATTTATTTATGCAGATCACCAAATTACATGAAACGAGATACTATAGGCTCATTAGGATTTACTGATAACAAGCAATAACTACTAACAAACAGTTTCAAGTTTTGGTTTCATATTCAACTTGTCTTACATTAAAATTTGACTAAAATTCAATTAAAATTTTGGTTATTACTGATGTTTGTCTAATTAAATTTTAATGTACCGGTAGTTTAGATAATAAATGGTGCAAAAACAAACCAAAACATTAGTCACAGTTTATCAGTTTAGTAATTGTCAATCAAAAAGTGAAAATTATAACCATTTTGATAAACATTTTGAGTTATAAAAATGAAAAATAAGATATTGCCAAATTATGGACGTACAGTAGAACCTCTGTTAACTGGCCTCGGATTAACCGGTCCTCGGATTAACCGGCCTATATCGTAGGTACTGATTGGATGTGAGTTTCCGAAAATAAATTGTAATTGAAACACCAAAGCGGTGGCGAGTCAAACGACTTTGTCGATAGTGGTATCCCATTGTCGGCGACGTAAAAACACTGTGGCACCAAAGCAGCGGCGAGTCAAACGACTTTGTTGATAGCGGTATCCCATTGTCGGCAGCATAAAAACACCGCGGCAGCCGTCTGCGGCATAAAAACACCGCGGCAGCCGTCTGCGGCACCCGCCGGTATAGCAGACATACACCGACAAAAACGTTTGATGGGCCGCTTTTTTTCCACGAATCAATTTAGTATACATTATGGAAAATATAACATTTCTTTTCAGTTTTCTTCTTGTCTTTGACTGGTTATGATCTACGTACAGTATATACAGTAAATAAAAATGAGCGAGTTACGAAAACGAAAGCGTGTGTTAGTTTCGTTTGAGACGCGGTTAAATGTGTCAAAAGACTTGACAGAGGGGAATCTGTAAAAAAGCTTTGTAGTGTTTAATTTTTTCATGTTTGATGTATAATATACATAACATAATATATACGATACATTTATGTACAATAAAAGGAGTTGCAATACCATCTTAATTGCATAATTCTTAGCGCTACCTCATTAAATAAGCTTTCTTTGAACGAAAACCGATTTTTCACGGGAACCTTGATTTTAAAAAAAAATTTGCCGCTTTAGAGCCTTCAATTTTCACGCGATCTTACGCATTGCATGAATGATGTATTTTGTAATGATACACGGGCAGTGGAAGTTTCCGCACGGCTGAGGTAATTGACACGCCCTACTCTGTGTTTTACTTAATTGCAGTCTAGTACTGTATTATGTATTGTGTATTATTTATTAGTTAATGTGTCAGAGTGTAACAAGTGTCGTTGGGTATCGGCATGGGCCGGTAGCGATTGCATGTGTGGCTTATCACTGCTCGCATCGGCCCGTAACCCTAGAGTCAGTGATTTTTGTGCTCAGTAACTAGAACCTTGTTATCTTGAATTATTCGTCGATAACTCAGAGTCTTAGTAATCCGTTTGAGATTTGACTTATCGAGGTTCACTATAACAACTCAAAACAGTGTCAAACCACAAGTAAAAGAAAATTATGAGTAATTTTGAAAGTTCCGAAATGAACCCTTACCACTTTTTTTTTGTATGTGTGTGTGAGAAAGTTTGTGCATTATTTATTTAATGAAATTGTAAATTGTTGAGTCTAGCATGGAGTTATATTAAAACTAATTTTATTAATTTCAACTTAAAACATATAATTACTAAATAAATATTTTCTTTGCTTTTTTAGTTGTTATCGTACATGCATGCTTGTACTACGTATTTCCACCAAGGTTACGACCTGTGTGGAAGTCTGCAGCCTTTCTTCAAGTCGTTAGGAGATGATGTAAGTTTAAATTTTAATTATATAAATTACACACTTATGTAAACTTCTTCAATCCATGCTGTATAATTGGCAATCTCAGTTTGTTACGTAGTTAGAAATATTATTACACAATATATAATTATATAGCCACCTTACCTGACCTACGCATAAATTTGAAATAAAGAAGAAATTGTCCATGCATTCCCATCCAAGTCCTAACCGTGCTCAATGTTCCTTGACTTCTGTAATCAATAAATGCATTGAATTCTGTAGTTTTGAAATCGTGATTTTTCGGTGACAAAGTTAGCGCCGTGTTGAAAACTTATTTTGTTATTAATAAATAAGGTATATAGAACATAATTTTTAAAAAATTGCCAAAAGGACCGGTTACAGTTACAGTAAACAATTACCCACTAAAACTCGGTTTAGTTATTTTTATAGCTCATGTATCACTGAATGTGGCGACTATGTTGTTAAAACACGTTTGAATAAATAAACGTACTAGTTGTGTGAATTTATGCTTAAGTTTTATTCTATCAAGTATTCACAAGTCAAACTCAATATTTATTTATTACGTTAGTGTTTATTCTGACTTAAAACTTAAATACTCCTAATTATTTTTATTTGATTGTATATTGTGCAGTTTATTTAAATTTATTTATAATTTTAGATTAACACGATGCGAACAGATGCTTCAAAACTAGAGAAGACGTTGCGTAACCGACACACTCTAGTGACAAGTATTGATATCATTCCTCCAGTTAAAGAGAACAGTTCTTCAATGGAAGCTAAACAAGATGGACCCAGGATGGAAGGCTATCTGTTTAAAAGGACATCAAATGCTTTTAAAACTTGGAACAGACGATGGTTCTATCTTAACGACAATCAATTGGTTTATAGGAAACGAACTGGTGTGTATAAGTTTCATAATATTTAAAATTCTAAGAAATTAAAAATTAAGATTTTTTTCCTTGTTTAAAAATAAATAAAACTTCTTGGTTATCATTTCTTTAGAGAAAGATAAGATAATCCCCCCCCCACATCCTTAATTACTGTAATAGTGTCAGGGTCGGAAGAGAACAAAAATTGGTCTAGAAAGACCTAATAGGAAAGATGAAAGAAAGGATGTTACTCAAGACTACATGAAAAAAAGTATAGATCCAGCTAGATTACCTCGGGTTTGCCACATCTATACCTACTATGAGTGAGCCCCTGAGGTATGTTTAATTTAAGATGGATGTTCAAAGAAGTTATTATATTTTGAATTAAATTGCCTGAGGGTTTAAGTTGAAAATAGATCGAAGAGGAAAATTGATTGTCAACCATTATCTGAAGAAGGAATAGACTAAAAATTTTGTAATTAGGTTTTTACCAAAATTGCTTAAGAAATGTAGGGTGAAAATTGGTGATAATGTAAATATATGAACATTTTTAAGTAGGGTTAAATTTTGATAAAACTCTTATTTGTGTTGAGTTAGAATTTGACATAAATTTAAATGTACCTGCCCCCTATCTACATAACAATATAAAATACAGCAATTATAGGAGGTACATAAAATAGGAAGACAGGTGGGTGTGGGGAAATTAAACAATATTCTATCTCCAAATTTTAACATGTCAACAAGCCATAGCTCCTATTTTGGTTTTGTTGTATAATCCTGTGTTTTACAATTACAGTAGAACCCCTCAAACTCGACCTTCCGTCAAACTTGACAGGGCCAGTGACCAGGAGCATGGGATTTCCAAGGTCATTTTCAGCATTGTTTTACGCCATGTGCGCCTGGCAGATGCCGGAAGGTTGAGGCTTGTCACTTTTGTTTATACAGCTGTGAGGGATGCTCCTTTGTCTAGCCACTTTCTAATCCTACTGTATAGTAGAGGCCGAAGTTAAAGATAAAGGGTCTAGGTAGACCGGAACAGCCCGGTTATCATGTGTTATCAAAACATTCATATTGTTGTGAACCCAAGCGCCAAACCATCCGGATGCTACCGGTCATTAGCACCGATTCCATTAAAGTAAGCGGCAAGTCTTTTGTCATAACAATTCAAAGGAGGTCTTAAGTTCGTAATAAAGGTCTTAACCAGGTGAGAAAAATGATCCGACTCTTAATTATATGCAATCAGCAGTTCAATTTATAGCATTTGTATTGGACCGTGTTTGTTATGGACATTGTTTTTCTTCGGCGACTTTGAGATGAAGCTGCCAGACGTCGAGTCGAAAATGAAAAACAAAGATCAATCAAAAGTTTTTTCAAACAATGCTAACTTTGCTCTATTGTTGTTTTTTTTATATAAAATTGTTTTAATCTTTAAAAATATTTAATGGACTGTCTGTTTTTTACTGTAGACTTTACTGTAAATTTTATTACAGCATATTAGGATAGGTCTTTTTAGTTTACTGAGCCTATTGTACAAGACTTTTTAAATCTCATTGACCCATCGATAAATTTCATTTTAATGTGTGATTGAACACACTATTTTTGTTGTTGTCAGGCAGGGACTTTTTTGCAATAAACGTGTAATCATTGATAATCAATAAATGTACAGTTATTTCAAGTAATTTTGAGTATTTGTTGCAAACCTAACCATTAAATACCAAAGTTCCCTAAAACTCGACAACCCCCAAACTCGACAACCTTAAAGTCCACATTGTGTCGAGTTTGAAGGGTTCTACTGTAGTAAAATAAAAAAAGACATTTCAAATGATAATAAATTTGCTTGTGGTAAATCATGTCAGTTCAACCACACCATGAAACCCACCGTCTCAGAAGTTTATTTTCTTCCTTTTTTTTCTTCACCACATCAGAGAGGTTGGTATTGTCAATATTTGAATCTGTTTGTTTCTTGATGCAAC
This sequence comes from Aphrophora alni, assembly GCA_963513935.1. Classification (NCBI taxonomy): domain Eukaryota; kingdom Metazoa; phylum Arthropoda; class Insecta; order Hemiptera; family Aphrophoridae; genus Aphrophora; species Aphrophora alni. Next base: position 18,970,889 of record OY740776.1, on the reverse strand, counting down.
TATCTTTTTATTTTTAATTATGTCCACTAGTTTAACTGTATCTTCTATTTTTTTTATTAATAGTTTTTCCGTCATTTTTTCTTCTGCAAATCAACTTCAAGAACAGTGTGAGTTTTTGATTTTACTTTTTCATTAATTTTACATTAATAAAATATAGCATTAAAAATAATAAAATAATAGTACAATACTTTATATTTTCCATCAATGACTTCTTCTTTTCACTAATTAACTTGACGCATTTCAGGATGTCTAACCTATCATCAGAAATCTCTCGTTGAATGTACGTCGTCAAAAGATTAAGTATAACTATCAACTGTACACCTATCAAATGTTGTATGTTTTTTGTGTGTAAAGGTGTATTGATACTTAATGTTTTGACGACGTCCATTCAACGAGAGATATCTGATAATGGGATAGACATCCTGAAATGCGTCAAGTAAATTAGTGAAAAAAAGAGGTCATTGATGGAAAGTATAAGGTATTGTACTATTTTATAATTTGAGACCTGGATATACAAAAATGAAATCATTAAAAATAATAGTTTTTCTACAGTAAGGTGATTTGCTATGTTCACCAAGTGCATGTAATTTCATTGGTGAACATCCGATTTTAAGAAAGGATGACTTTAGTTTCTCAATTGCAGTTGTTTAATTTAAATTGGAGTTCATCTGGAGTTAATCCTATATCTTCAGTTTCTCCATACTGACTCTCATCAATAACCTCATCAGTTTGTTTAACTTTTAAAAGCTCGTTCCTGCAAAATAACGAAAGTTTTGACCTGGTTTTACCTTGTAGTCTTTTAATAAGATGATTCTACTCTATTCTAAAGTTTGCGGAGGTAACTTTTTGGAGTGAACATGGATCTACTTATATTATGCATTGCCGGGTCATCAGATCGCGTGGTAAATTAATATATGTAATTAGATATATTAATGAGACTTACTGTCACAATAGTCTATATTCGTAGTTATATCACTACGGCCGTTTCGGCTATTCAGCTATTTTCGAGTGTTTTATGCTGGGTTTTCCCGTTGTCTTAGTTTAAAAAATCACAAATCACGAACACACGACATAACAGACACACAAGTTCTTTAAACATTTAATACACGATGCAGTAGCCCACTGTCACAATGCGTACTCATTGAGAGTATGGCCGAATAGCCGAAACGGCCGTAGTGAGATAACTACTAATATAGACTATTGTGACGGTAAGTCTCATTAATATATCTAATTATTAATCAGTAGTCGGAATGGCGAAAACAAATATGTATAATATATGTACACTGGGCGAATCTTAATCTAAGCTAGCCATTTTTGACCGGATCTAATTCTAAAACTAAAATACTTAACACCAATTTAGACCAAATGTTAATATAAACTACACTATTGGCACAACATGTCAGACTACACGAAAGGCCTAACATGGCCGTGTGTTAGTTCAACTAATACTAATACGGTTCCAAAAAACTCGATGCGCCCAGATTTAAACCCAAGGACCCTACTGGCCTTGTTCCTGCGGGTTTAGCAAGGCATACTTTTATATTGAAGTACTACTAAAAAAGAAGTGACGAGCGTTGTCAGAGACGTCTTTCTTCACTGCTGGTTGATGTGCGACTCCCTTATCAAGTCCGTTGTTTGCATACCGGATAGGAAAAGGGGAGGGGGAAGCCAATGGTGGCTAAATCACAACAAGTTACAACACGAAGTATTTTTTAAAATTGAAATTTTATGTTTTTGGAAATACCTTTTGTAAAAATGCATACTTCTTTAAAAACACACTTTGTTGCTGAAGGCAAACCGTTTTTAACGCGTTAGATTCAGTTCTTAATTTCAAAAGATTCAAATCATATTCAGACGTTTTTAATACTTTGTAAAGTAGTTTCCCCCCACACTGCACTTTCCTCCATTGTTCAACAAAAATACTGATCACCAATGCACTTAAAAAAAAAAAATATTATTACGGTACTCACTAATTAGTTTAAAAATACATATAAAACATCAACACTAATTTACTCGAAAGACTGTAAGCACTAATTATGCACCTTACACTGCTAATAACCTGAGTTTGACTGACAAATGGAAGCCAGGCTTTACTTGCTAGACAGTCCGACTTGTTGACACATGAAAGTGTCATGTCTCAATAATTCAGTCTGCTTCTAGCAGCAGAGTGTGCAGCCTGGAGTTGTTACAACTTGAATAGTTCAGTTACCTTCCTTTATTGAACATAGAGATTGTTTCATCATGAATGATTTTTTCTTGTCACACAATTGTTATGCATAATAACGACAAATTGTAAGACTTTGAATCATTTTTCATAGTTTCCAATGAAACTGATCTATTAGGACTTTATCACATTAGCTTAATTATTGATTTTACAAGCTGTTAATTTGTGTATAAAATGAGTTGAAATTATGGTGTTTTTAATCAAATGTTGTAGGTCTATGGCGTATCCTAAAGTATTGGCTTAACTTTAATTTGATGTTGTTTAAGAATTAAGTGATTTGAACCTTTACTATTGTTTTCAATGGTACATAACTACTAGTTATGGTATGGTACTAGTTTTTCAATGATACTAATAATAGTTAGTATTCAACTATTCATTTTAAACAGACTTCAAAATTAAAATAAACCTATCTAATGTTATTTCTATTTGACAAATGATTAGTTTTATGATTTTTAATACAATTAACAAATTTTTAATTAAACATACCTTAATGTCAAAAGTAGTTCATTATTCTTAATAGTAGCTACATCTGTTTTGCCTCAAGAGAAGGCATCATCAGGCTTAGCAAACGTAAACAAACTAAAAATACGTTCACAACACAAAGCTTGTTTGTATATAAAAACACACACACACACATACAAAATAGTAAACCAGGTTGGTTCTTGTTCTATTGTAAAAATAAAAATAAAAAGTTATTTTTCCTTGATGTGGCCACATCCTACAACTTCTAATGCTTTTGAATGACTCTTTCAAGAGGGTAAGTTTGTTTAAAACAGTTGTTACACAGGTTTTCCGAAACTTGTAATTGTGTATAACAGTACTTTTTTGACGTCAACTTGATCTAATCATTTGAACATAATAGTTAAGAGCCGAAAATAATAATTTTCTTATTATCCTGTAAATATTTCATATGTCAACATATAGATGATTTGATTGTGTTAGCAGGAGAAGATAACGTAACCATTATGGAAGAAGACTTGAGGCTATGTACTGTTAAGCCTGTGAATGATGCGGAGAGGAGGTTCTGTTTTGAAGTTGTCTCTAATACAAAGTAAGTCAAATCAAATTTGAAAATAGGGGAAAAGGAGAATGAGTGAGAAGGTTGAATGTGGAGTGATGGGATCATTAGTGGATTTCTAATATTAAAAATCTATGTCTATAAATATGGTAAATTTCAAAATGGTGGACAAATTAACAAAATTTACAATTTATAACTTTTACCTATAGGTTCTATAAAGTCCCACAAGAGCTCATTGTGTGAAGCTTTAAATTCTGTACGCAAATGTTGCTCTTGGTGTTTTCTATAACAAAAATAAGACAATTATCAATATAAAAATTGATGAAATATAACTTGAAAATAAAACAATTGGTTTAGTAGCCAAATCTATGAAAAAAATTAACTTTGAAACTTAACAACTATAGGATTTTTCTTCTTCTATGAGTTTTATATTTTATTTTTACATAATATTACTATCGAAATTGCTGTTTATATATATATATATATATATATATATATATATGTTTGTTGCAATTGGAGAGAAGAAATTTGTAAATCTATCAAATGTTAATATTTTTAAATGAAATTTTCGGGACCTATTCTGCATTAATTATATAAAAATAAAATATAAAACTCATATGCAGGGGGGGGGGGGAATTCTCTTTTTAAGTTTCAAAGTTAAAATTTTTCGTAAAAACAAATTTGTTTGGTGTGTTTCAGTTATAAACACCACTAGAAAAAAATTAAATGAATGATCTAATATATATAATGGTAGTGCAATTGTGAAAAAAAGAGACCAAAATTATTACTTTATCTTTAAAATTAGCAAAGATATGATTAACTATAGTATTGTTAAAATAGCAAAAACACCTGTCAAATTTAAATATATTGTAATAAACAATAAGTAAGAGTTCTTAATACTTACACTGTTATACAAAACATAAAAATTAAGTGCACTAAATAAAATATATTTCCGAGAGGCATTATATCGGACTTTGGCGCTATTCAGACGAACTAACGAGGTCGTTGATATTTGTCCGTGGCGGCATTCAGACAACTATATATATAATTTAATGTTACAACAAGTCGGTACATGATGGAATTCCATAATAATGGAAATAATGAGACGATTATTCAATTCCACGAAACAGCTTTAATTGCGACATATGTTTGCCGTTAGGCATTTTCAAGCAACTAAATTGAAAACAAAACAAGTCTAAACTAAAAATGTGAGACAAAAGAAAAGGTTATTGAGACCTATTGTGTAACCTTTGTTTTCTAAAACACCCCCACTTCCATCCCACAGGTTAGATCATTGACCTTTCTTTTTTCATTTCTCAACCCCTTTTATTCTAACCTTTCCTTTTGTCTCACATTTTTAGTTTAGACTTGTTTTGTTTTCAATTTAGTTGCTTGAAAATGTCTAACCGTGAAACATATGTCGCAATTAAAGCTGTTTTGTGGAATTGAATAATCGTCTCATTATTTCCAACTATATATATATATTTATGTGGAAAATATATGTGCTCATATTTTAAATAATAAGTATAGATTTTGTAAATTGATTTTTCAGACGACACTTCCAGTGAGAGAGTTTTATCAGATAGATAAGTAGAGCTAGTATACTCAAATTAAAGAAAGTTTTTATACAAATTTTGAATTTCTTAAAAAATTCACGAAGAAGAGATTTTTCTTGTAAAGTTAAAGGTAAAATGTTATTCTTGCAAATGTAATATAACATAAAAGTAGAGTAAAGGGGCAAAGAGTGAGGTTAAAAATAATAGAAGAGAGACGTGTTACGTTGCAGCATGCATGCACACGTACAAAACTGCAAAGAAAGGGAAACAACTTACTTTTAATACGTTCAATGCGGATGTCATTCTGGAATGTCCGGTGGGATTCACTCGAGGTCGGATGTCATTCCTAGATGTTTACGTCTTAGGCAACTGGCAGGAAAAAAAAATCCGAATTCGGGAAACTTAACCCGAAAAATACCGCATTGAAAGTGTTAAACAGGTGAACTTGTTTTGGGGTGAACATCCTTTTGCTCCTTCTTACAAAGATTAATGGATGATCTAGTTATTATTCCTAATTGAGATCGAAGTGACAACATTTCAACCTTATTTAAAGTACAACAAATTTTTAATTCAGTTTTCATTAAAAGAAGCTATAATGGCTTTATTTATACTCTGGTTTGGCTGATAGGATTGCCAAATAGCTTTATATATGAAGTTTTAATTAGTTTTTGTTGCTAAGCATCACACAAAATAGTGCCAAATTATTTAAGTGGCTAGGATATGTACCCATTTCAATGAGGCTGATTACAATACTTGGCTTTCTCTATGTGTAATTTATTTATTAAAGACTGCTCAGTTGCGGTTGTTTTTATGAACAAAGTTTATTTTCTTCAGGAGTCACATGCTACAAGCAGATTCAGAAGACATGTTCCAAGCTTGGATCTTAGCTTTACAGAATGGCATTGGTGCAGCAATACAACACAGTCATGGAGAATCAACTAATAATACACATAACAAGGTGATGGGAGATGGTGACGGCAAAGTGAGAAAACCAAGGTTAGTATTTTTTTTATCAAATAGATGTGTCTGTAATTCATTTAGTAGTTTTATGTAAACATCCCATCATGGGGTTATTTATAGTGAGTATGGATGTGCTAAACCCTACGAACTTTACCTGGATCTACACCTTCTTCATGTAGTCTTGGGTTAAGTTCCTCTCTTTCATCTTTCCTATCAGGTTTCTCGTAACTAATTCTTGTTTCGCCCGACTCTGATGCTACTAGAATATTCGAGGGCTAGGAGTCTATATTTTCTAATACATTTTTTTAACATACCTTATTTCCATTTACAGTCCTTTGTACATCCTTATTTGAAGGGATTATCGATTTCGGAGATCATGCCTCAATTATTAAGTCGATTACAAACTTTTACAGTTATTCACATAGCCAAAATTAAAAACAACACAACACAAAACACTTACATAACTTAACATATTATTATAAATTAGTAAATATAGTCCATCGTTGGCCAACTGATACAACCCGACTGCTTGGTTATTTAAGTGTGTTGTGTTGTTTTGTTTTTAATTGTGACTATGTGAATAACTGTAAACTTTTGTAATCGACTTGATAATTGAGGCATGATCTCCGAAATCGATAGTCCCATCAAATAAGGACGTACAAAGAACTGTAGACGGAAATAAGGTATGTTAAAAAATTTTACTAGCCTGTATAACAGTACTTGGAGGCAACACATATAGTGTATAATAGTATATTTCATCACTTGGAAGCTTTTCGACCAAAAGTGAAGCTTTTCAATACAAGCTCAAGTTTAACAGCCGAGCCCGAAAAATGAGCAAGGATCGAAAAGCTTCTTTTGGTCCAAGTGGTAAACTTTATTTTTTGATATACTGCGAACAATATAAAAAATGTTGTGACCTATTTGCCTTCAAATCGATGGTAACAGCTGTTTTATCGGTTATTTACAATCGAGAGTATCGGGTGTTTTTATAGATGCTTCAAATTGTTAATTAATTTATATAAATGAAGTAACAGCTGATAACCTCGACTTCAGCTGATATTTTTAGGTCTTAGGACTAAAAAGAACAACTTTATCATCTCAATGCATGTATTGAAAACAGCTGTTTTTGAAGTAGTACGACGAACAAGTCTTTATTTTATGTTTTTTTTCTTTTTATAAAGTGATGACGACTGAGAGGATTTTCACCTTTAAACAACAAGAAATAAAAATCATGTAAACATTTTTTGGCACAATACCTTTTATTTTATTTTACTATTATTCCTAGAATGAGATTGGAATTTTATTTAGATGGAGCTTTTCACATCAAAATTTAATATTTGATGTTCCTATTTTTTACTATTTGTAGACAAGAATCAGGATTTTAAAAACTTCATTTTAGATTAGACTTAATTTGATTGGGAGTCATCATTTAGTGTAGTTGTATTTTCTGTTGTATGCTTGTGTAATGCTAAGTTGAGCAATGTATTAATTTCAAGTTTATAATCAAATTTAACGAAACAATAGCGGAATGTTTTCAAATGCTTATGGAGAAAACGGCAAGTCGAGCATGTTTGAATGGTACAAAAAATCAATGAAAGACATCATAAGAAAAGAGTATAAAATAAAGACTCCTAGCCTTCGAATACAGTAGGGCCCTGATTATCCGAGCCCCGACTAACCGAGGTTCTGGTTTAACCGAGTGTTTGTACACTGTACAGTACCGTAGCGAGCGAGCGGAGTGAGGTGACCGCTGCTACTGTGCCAAGGTCATTGACACAGCCCTCCCGATTATTTGTTCGCTCTCTCACCACACTGCACATGGTCCAAAGCGTGCCACTGTCTGTCGGCTTCGAGAAACAGCTGCAAAGAAATGGGCCAGTTCAGTAAAGCAGAAAACTCTGATGAACTTTTTCAAGAAGTAGGCTTAATTTTAAAATTCAATTTTCATCGGTAAAGTACCAGTACATAACAGTTTTCAATACTGTAGATCTTTTTAAGTGTATTTTCATATTCACCATTGACCTTGTTTTAGATTTGTAGGCTAGAATTTTGATTTACAAAAACTGTATTTTTATTTGCTGTTCAGTACAAGCATATTTCTGTATTTTTTATATTATGAACGTAATATGTAGTACAGTGCAGTACTGTGGGTTTCGTAATAAAGTGAACTCAATATTTTAATTCAATTTTACGTCTTTATTTTTTACTGTATCAACCCCAAAACGTCTTTGTAACACCCGTAACACAGACCAGCGGCCGAAAACGCATAGGCTACAATTGATTTTAATGGCGGCGGGGGACGCTCTTGTTCGCCGGTCTGTCTGCCTGTTATCCGAGTGTACTCTGGTCCACATTAGCTCGGATAATCGGGGGCCCTACTGTACTCTAATCATGTTAGGGTTGGAAAATAACAGGCTTGGTTAAAAGGGACTTGCTAGAAAAGATGAAAGAGAGGAAACTAACTCAAGACTATATTTCAAGACATATATAAGAAAAAAAGTCTAGCTCCAGCTAGGTTCGTTCGGAATTGTCAAAGTTAAACCCTGAGGGTATTAGAATTTGGAAGATGATGAACTTCCTGGGATATCTTCCACTTCAAGAAATAAGGATAGAAAAAATTAACCAGATTGTTGGAGAAGAACACCGAATCTGTGTCCAAATGATAGCTGAAGCCATGAACATTGACAAGACATAACATGGAAGATTTTACTTTAGGATCTCAACATGAAAACGTTTGTTCCAAAATGATCCATAGGATTCTCACAGCGGAGTAAAATTGCTGTAGTGAAATTTGTGCTGACATCCTGCAGGATAGGGCCTGGTAAATTTAACATTTATCCTCTTCTACACAGACACAACAAGTATATTTAATATTGACATAATTTCAAAATTTGTTATGTTAAGGATGACTTATAATCTGTTTCAGAATATGGGAACAGTTGTTAAAAATTCCAGGCAACGATGCTTGTTGTGATTGTGGAAATAAAGAGCCTCGTTGGGCGAGTATAAATCTCGGTATCACTCTTTGTATCGGTAAGTTTCTTTAACTTATTACCCCATTTTTAGATTGAATTTGTTAATTTATATATTTGTGTTTAGATTTTGTATGGATAGGAGACACAGGCTTACCTGGAAAAGTGGTCCTTGCTATCACCTAGTAGTACACAAATAGAAAAACGCAATAAAGTACTATAGTTCTGAAATAATTCGTAAACACTGTTCACTTTCTCAATTATTAGAAAGTGTGAAATCTAATAACTGCAAATGCTAGTAATTGTCATGTCTGTAGCTTTTACGTTGTACAGACTCGTACAAATGTAATTTATTTAAAACAACAAAAATTTAATTCCTTGGTGGCACAAAAGAAAGATAGAGAGATTACTTGGAAATTATTTCTTAAGTTATATATTAATATATTTAAATAGCCTTAAATTTAATCAGTTACATAAATATTACAATCCTAATATAAATACAATATTTTTTAAATATCATTATTAAACATTAATTAACAATTAACATAACCTATAATAGACTACATATTAAATTTTAACTAAACAGAACACTAAATTTAACAATATTAAAGATTATAAATCCATCAAAACGACAATTAAACATAATAAATAAATACAATGATTCATAATTGAAACAATTGTGGCCCAGCCAAGGAGCCCACCAAACCAAAACCATAATAATTATAAATTAGGATGTAATGAAAAGGGATTTTAAATAATAAAATATGAATTGGCACTTGCGATTTTGTTGAGCAGTGCAATATGACGTAGAAGGGGAGGGGAGAGACGAGGAGTGGAGGGCTTGAACCAGCGAGCCGACCGGGAGTCTGTTCCGAGAGCCGCAAGACGGAAGACCGCTACGGGACGAGGTCAGATCAGTCCATTTTCGGCCACGTGCTAGCTAAATTAAACGGTATGCTTTTCGGCCACTATTAAGGCTTTATCTTGCCGTTATGTCTTTTTTTATAAATCATAATTAATTCTGTAATCTTTTAATTCGGCGATAAAATAAAATATAACATTTAATTTCACTTGCGTTGCGTGCGTTCATTAGCGTCCTAACCCGACTCCTTGGCCCATCCTGACAAGATTCGGCTAAAGTGTACGCGGTCTCCAGCCAGCCGGAGCTTCCAGCTGGTCAAAAGAAGTGGAGACGGTCACACAATTACAGTTTATGAATCAACGAAAACAAGTAAAAATAATCATAAAAATGAACAATAAATCAAACATCTGTACAATGTATATAATCAATGTATGTATTATAATCAATTATAAAGAAATATTTCTGCAGGTTGCTCGGGTGTGCATCGAAGCTTAGGTGTACATTACAGCAAAGTACGATCCCTCACGCTGGACGCTTGGGAACCTGAAATACTAAAAGTAATGGCAGAACTTGGAAACACTGTTGTCAACAATATATACGAAGCTGATGTAGAACCTAGTGTAATACGAGCAACACCACTTTCCAACAAGTATGTTTCAATTGAAATTATGTAAAACTAATTTTCAAGTGTATTAAGATTTAAAATAAATGTTAATTTGTTGGTTATTACTAACTAGAAATTCATTTAGGTTTGTCCAGAAATTTCAACAGTTTGTGGGAGTAAGAAATAAAATTTAAGAAGTTCTGGTTCTGTGCTGTATTCTTGGATAAATTAAAATATTCAGCATGCAAATAATAGGTTTTTTTTCCTTTTGTTTTTTATCCACTTGTTTATTGACTTCAAGCACGTCTATAGAAATCTGTAGAGATCACTAGTTATACGAAAGAGTATTAAAGGATCATGTAGATTAAAAAATCTACTTTTTATTAAAATTTTTTTTTTTCAACAATTAATGAAACCTAGAATAAACTAAAATTAAATTTTGTAGCTTAACAGTCTGTGAATTGCCTAGGCCTTGATGGGTTTTTAGTAGTTTAATATATGGTTTAGCACCGAATTTTCATTGATGTTCAGTCTTCTCAATCAGAGTTTGCAACTAATTATAGCTTCCCAATTTTCCCACGATGTTGAATCAACGTCTTAAATGTTTAAGCTGCCACAGGGATCGAACCTGGAACCTTTCACTCGTGAAGCGAGAATACTAATCAGTAAACCACCCAGAGCCTCAATAAAACGTAGCTTACATACAAATTTTGACTGAAATTAACTTTTAGCCATTTGAGATATTATTTACGATTATTGCCTAATTTTGAGTTTGTGTTTTTAACCCTAGAACTGACATACAAATCTTACTATATTTTTTTACTTATTATACGCACGTTATTCATGCCAATGTTAATAAAATAAATAACTTTGAAATATGTAGGTTTTAACTCTTTCTTTAATTGTAAAATTAAAGTTTAAAAAATCATTTACAATAAAAAAACAATTATCGTTCAAATTTGATGCACTTAATTATACAATTAACATCCTAATCTACTTACTTATTTTAAGTACAAAGTTAAATACAAGTTACTTATTCTACAATGTCTTAATCTAAAATAAAGAAATAAGAGTGCATCAGAATTTTTTACTTTTAATTATTTTAATAAAATGCTCCGACTAACTGAAATTTATTATTTATTAATTACTTAATATAAAATAGAATTTGGTGGTAGTTTGTTTAATTGAAATTGTCCATTAATTTGTACTTATCGACTCTGAAGTTCTACTACAGCTTCAATGTTCCCGGTTCCTTGACCGTGGTTCCCTTGTAGACTGCCAGTAGATGGATTGATTTGCCTTAATCTTTTCGACGAATCTTCTTTTCTTCATACACTTTTATTTTCACACACTTTTGTGACGACGATTACTTTTTAATTTATTCAATGATTATTCCTGTTCAAACACTTGTAGAACGACGCTATTACTCACACACTTTTATGACGACGACTCTTTTTAACTTATAAACGACGATTATCTTTTAATTATACTTCGAAGATTATTATTAAACACTTGTACAAAACGACGCAGTTACTATTTAATTTCGATGGTTGATTTCAGCTTAATCTTTCACAACATTTTTTCTTTTTTGCTACTAAGAGAAACACTTTCTCCGGAACAACCTTCTTCAATAAGTCAACAAACAAAAAGACCCCTTGCGTTTCTCTTCTACTCTTATTTATAATTTTTATTTTCAAACTTTTTTATTCCTATCCTCTGTCTTCATTGGCTTATTTTAAATCTTTTACGTTACTTCAGAAATGATGCAATTCCTTTCATTGGTCCTTTTCAAATAATTTTGGTTGAAGGCATTGAACTTTTGAATGCTTTATTTGCTCCTTGGGGTCCGCGACTGACGTTAGAATCGTTTTTCTAGCTGTCGACCCTCTCAACTCTTCACAATTTATGGCCTGCCGAGCACTGACCTCTTGTGAGCCCTCTATTTCGTTACAATAAATACCACTCTGTACTATCACGTTTTTTGGCAAAATGTAAGTTTGTTTTTAAACCTAATATAATGTACAAATAATAGCATATATAATTTTTAATAAATTTACTTAGCTCGGATAACATAATTCAAAGTAAAAATTAGATTTCTTACAGTCAAACGTATCCCTCTCCTGAGTTAGATGTGTTACACTGTACATGAAACACATATTAAATGTCAAAAAATACACAGTTCACATTTAGTTCTACGTCCATTTGAACACCGTCATAATAAATAAAAAACATCACAAAATTATGTTAAAAGTCTTACATCATTTTCCTTCACTATTGTTCATACCTCATTATTCTGTACTATTTTGTTCAGAATGAACCCAACAATCTAATTATTGTGGTTAGAAAATTCTGTAGTGTCTGAAAAATATGATAGGCGTTTATAGGTAATAAATAAAAAAAGCTAAATAATCCATTCTGTTACCCCAAAAACAGATAAACTCTATCAAAAATTCCAGAATATACAAATTATTTAGCATTTTATACTGATTTCAAAAAATGTATAGTTTATGCTACTTTCTTTGTAAGTGAAATTCTTTATTAGGATTTTGTAAATAAATGTACATTTCTAAATTTTCATGCTGATGTATATAGGCTTCATAAATCTAATACAAAAAAGCACTTGTATTGTTTTTATTGATGATCAATAAACCTAACACTTGAAACTACACAAATAAATATTCACAATCACAAAGGTAAAAAAAAAACAACAAAACATGTCGACCTAAAACAAAACATGATATTAATAGCACTACAATTTGACTGAATAGGGTCAGGCAGTAGATCAGCTGGTCCTAACCTAGATATATATTTTTTTTTTTCGTCCCTGGTCTAAATATTGTTACAGTATATACAAGAATGGGTTTGAATATTTTGTACTTATCATCACCATGGCAGTTTATCTTAGTATTTCTACATTCCTTTGTTTTGTCAATTGACCAGGAAGATTAGTCTTAATGTTGGGTTTAAACCAGACCAAGGAGGGATAGTATTGTGACTGGTGTGATTTTTTGTAGATTTGAATTACAGTAGAACCTCTGTTAACCGGCCTCGGATTGACCGGTCTTCGGTCTTCGGATTAACTGGCCTATATCGTAGTGTACTGGTTGGATGAGAGTTTCCGAAAATAAATTGTAATTGAAACACCAAAGCGGCGGCGAGTCAAACGACTTTGTTGATAGCGGTATCCCATTGTCAGCGGCATAAAAACACCGCGGCATTGGCACCCGTCGGTATAGCAGACATACACTGACAAAAACGTTTGATGGGCCGCTTTTTTTCCACTAATCAATTTAGTATAAATTATGGAAAATATAACATTTCTTTTCAGTTTTCTTCTTGTCTTTGACTGGTTATGATCTACGTACAGTATATACAGTAAATAAAAATGAGCGAGTTACGAAAACGGAAGCGTGTGTTAGTTTCGTTTGAGACGCGGTTAAATGTGTCAAAAGACTTGACAGAGGGGAATCTGTAAAAAAGCTTTGTAGTGTTTAATTTTTTCATGTTTGATGTATAATGTACATAACATAATATATACGATACATTTATGTACAATAAAATGAGTTGCAATAACATCTTAATTGCATAATTCTTAGCGCTACCTGATTAAATAAGCTTTCTTTGAACGAAAACCGATATTTCACGGGAACCTCGGATAAACCGGCCAAACGGGCAACTGGCCCGGGTGTCAGTCCCGACTAAACTGGTTAAGAGGGGTTCTACTGTACCATATTTTTTCTTTGAACACCAACTGCAAAACAAAATGACTGCCTGTATGTACTCTTAGTAGGAATGAGTTGCTTCGTGGGATGAGTAGGGGTAATGTTTTGTACTTCAAGAATTTTATCCAGGCTCTGCTTTATGTATAACATTAATGGTTCAACATTTAGCTCTATTTGCATTCCCTCAACCGAAGTAGTCCTCGGACACTGGAGGCAAATCCTCAAAGCAGAACTCTGTATTATCTCCAGTTTTGTCAGATGAGTCTTAGCAGCACGATCTCACACCTCACAACTGTCTCATCACTGTGATATCTCTACCTCATGTCCTCCTGCCTAACATTTTCAAAAAATTGGGTTACACCCGAAAGGTTTTTCGACCAAAGTTATACCCAGTATTTTTGAATTACTATTGTATCTCATTTGTGTATTGTTTAAAATTAAGTCTTAATGGTATACCACAGGGATCAGTGTCAAGTCCAATACTATTTAACATAGTGATGCACAATCTGAATTTATACACTCCACCAGGCACTAACTTATCACTCTATGCAGATGACGTAACAATCTGAGCTAAACACAAAAGTGAATACATAACAAGAGAGGTTATATAGACAGCTGTAAACAGTACTTGTGAATGAGCAAATAAATGGTACTTCAGAATTTCAAACTAAATCATAAAACACTGTTTTTTGAAGCTCAAATTTCTCCCCAAACTTGATGAATTTAACAATTATATTTAAAATAACAGACTATTAATAATGAATAATTTTGTTTCTTTTAGTAATATACGTGAAGCATGGATCAAAGCAAAATGGGTGGATCGAAAGTTTGTACGTGCTCTCTCTGTATCACCAGCGAGAACATCACGCAGTGCAGCTGCTCGAAAGTGGAGCGTTAGAAAATTACGAAGACGACCGCGGAGTAAAGATAACCTAAATTCTAGTAAACTCCAAAACAAAAGGCTGACTCAAGTTATAGAAGCAGAAACCAAAGGAACAAAGTAAGTAAACATTATTGATTGAATGTTTCAGTGTTTGTTTCAATTGTAGCCGCCATTTTGAAATTTTCTAACTATTTTTTGTTTAATAATAATATTAACCTTTTAATGGTGGTGGTATATTAGGATTATTTGCACTGGGGACTATAGATATCTATAAACATACTGGTCTTATAGACAGATTATGTCTTGAAACATATTTATACTTTGTAATCTAACACTACACTAGTTTTAGAATGTATAATGGTTTTAAACTATATAATTTGTACAATAATGGTTCACCAGTGTTTTTAAGATGGGATCACAGCAACCATACTTGTTTTGTGATTGTGATCAATTGTACAGTATTATTTCAAAATGTGAAGGTGAATTTACAAGTGAGTCTAATGATTGTGAGGAAAGTGATAATAATATAACTCTGAATAGTAACAACTGCGATAAAAATGATGTTGACTGTAATGTAATTAATGGGTTCAATATGATGAATAGCTTTAGTTTAAATTTTTTCCTTTAAGGGTTATTTTCATATGTATAGACCTAATGATGTGTTATATTTAATTATGCAACATATTATTATTGTTATAAAAAAAATCGGTTTAAGCGAGTTGCCGCCAGTCAGCAATACCATTCCGAAAACACATTTAGAGAAGGCCATAGTCCTTAAAAAGTAAAATGATTTTTAAACATAGCTTGTGTGATAAATTTGGCTTATGTTTTGACTTATAAACTTAGTACAGTAGACTCTCATAAATTCGGATCACGAAAATCTGGACCGGACGGTAAAATTTTTTTAAATAACAATTTACAGCTTTAGAGCCTTCAATTTTCACACGATCTTCCGCATTGCATGAATGTCGTATTTTGTAATGATTCATGGGCAGTGGAAGTTTCTGCGCGGCTGAGGAGGGGTAAGGCATTGATACGCCCTACCCTGTATTTTACTTAGTTGCAGTCCAGTACTGTATTATGTACATTACAGTAACAGTACCATTAGTTAATGTGTCAGAATGTAACACAAGTGTCCTTGTGTATCGGCACGGGCCGGTAGCGATTGCATGTACGGCTTATCACCGCTCGTATCGGCACCGCGGCCGACTTATCTCCGACTCCGGGAAATCCGGATTTTTTGGAATATGGACCGGCCGTCTGCCACAATAGTCCGGATTTATGAGAGTCTACTGTATTGGTGATAATCTTAAGAGTTCACTTATAATGAATACAGATTATAATCCTAAGATGTTGTAGCACAACAACTTCCTTGGATTAGATTTCTATCTTTCATATTTCCTATCAGATCTCTTTTGACCAACTCTTGTTCACTTCAAACATGGCGAGATTACAGTATTCTAGGGTTAGGTATTTCTTTTTTATGGTTTGTTTTCTATTAAACAACAACCAATAATAAAACAACTATTTATAATTTTTCAAATTTTGAATTGATATAGTTGGTTTTTAAAAATTTATAATGCTCTTAATTCTTATCAAAGAACCAAATTTGCTATTTAGCCATATTTTGAGCATATCTCTCCACATTTTGTTAAGTTTTTGATACCTCACAATTTGAGGGTAGCTGCCATAAAACAAAAACGCACAAAATTATGATTTTCTCAAAATTGGCTCTAACAATTTTGATCAAATTTTACTCAAGTGTAGCCTCCAAACAAAACATATTGGTCACAATCTCTTCAAGAAATGGAGGTTTGTGAGTTATCGGTAAAAATTCCGAAAAGTCTGCCATTGTGCTGTTATTTACTTACTTTTTCTTGATATAACTTTTCAGAATGCTTTTTCCTTACTTTTTTTTATATGACTTAATTTTTCAAAATCTCATCTTCAAATTTGAGTGAAATGTGAAGATTAATGACAGATACCCATATGAAAAATCGTAAATAAAAAAAAAACTACTGTTCAGGAATAATAAGGGAAAAAACAAAAATGAAACTTGACTATTGTCATTAGAAGCTCAATTTTAATAAAATATGATTACACTGATGACATGATTTGACACAAGGGAAGGATGTTTAGGCTTTATTTAAAATTTGTTTTTTTCCAAAGACAGCATCCGTAGTTCATTTTCACATTTGATTAACAGCCACCGAACTTGTAAGAAACAAGTGTTTTTATGATACCAACAAATACATGTTGAGCGTTGTTTATACGAAACCTGAGATTTATTTATGTTTTTTAAATTGTTTGCCTTACCTCTGAGGTGATTATGATTAATTAACACAACTCAATCATTGTGTGTTCTTTGCGTACTCCCTGCACTCACAAATTCCAGCCATTCTTGGCGGCATTAACAGAACAGATATACTAATTGGAAGTTAAAAACAATATGTTCTTGTTTATTCACAAGAAGAAAAAAATTGAAAATCATTCTTACCTAAGATTCTTAATCATAATCTTATTTCTGTACAAGAATCGTTAATATTCTACAAAAAACTACAATTGATTGATAAAATATCTTCCTAAGCCAATTCTTTGATCAAAATAATTTTATTTGGTTATTGTCATTGTAACACTACTTACGACCTTCACATTGCGTCACTGCACTTTTTTAATATTCCATTTTTTAACTTTTACTTTTCTGTATTTATCACTTATATAAAAAACTGTATATCAAATATTTATTTTCATTGATTAAATGTTTCAAACTGTCTGGACAAGATTACTTACTGTTAATCCATCCACCTATAAAAATATGTCTTTTCTCCATATTAGTAAGACAAAGATCTACGTTTTTCCTCTCTGAAAGACTTGTGTCTCTAAAAGATAGCCTCTGTCTTGTGTATTGTGCCGCAAGCTTGTTACCGCTTGTCTAGAATATCAAGTATAACTTATTCCTTCTCGAACCTTCCTTTTTGGCAACTTAAAACCCCTGGTAGAAATTTAGAAGTTCTCCGCTAGCTGGAAATTGCGCCCGTGTTGGCCGAAATCTGTCAGGAATAACCATGGACTCAGGCGATAACTGAATTATACGCAACACATTGGTTCAAAATTAATCTATCATATTTATTATTGACGCTAATTATACATTAAACTACATTGATTATACTTTATCCTACGTCCCCATTTTTTGAAAAGACATGATTTATAACTTTATGTAGCGGGCATTCCGAAATGCCCGTCCGACCACTTTTAACCCCCGGCCCGGACTCACCATTCCAAACCAAATCTCTCTGCGTCTTCCCCCTCCTCGCTAAACTCGCGCTGATTCAACACAATCCATCTACTTGACTATTGTGCTTTCTTTATTGTAGAAAAATTTAATTTGTAATCCTTTTTGATTTATTATTAAATACTGGCTCTTTGACTGGGCCACACTTCTTTCTAGAAAGTTCTTCGATTTATGTGATGCAATACAGACTTGTTATTATGCATAAAAATGTTTTCAATTATTGTTTTTACAAATATGCACTTTTTCATGAATTAAGTAATATCTCAATTAAAATTGTCCTTGTCCATTTTAATTTTAAATCGACTTACGACTACACATTTATTATTTATAAATAAATCAAATCAAATATTACCTATTATCTATGTATCATTAATAATATTTAAATGAAAACTTATTTATTTATTATTTAATTATTGTTTGGAGATGTTCCATGCTTACTAACTTTAATTTTTAGTGACAATTAGTTTCGGTTCGTTTTGGGGGATTTAACGAGTTGGAATGTTTGTACAATGTTTTTGTACTGTTTTTTTTTTTGGTATTTTTGAAAACATTTGCGAAATATAGTTTTATTTTAAGTTGTTTTGAGTCAAAAATTTAAACATTCCACTAAAATTTTATGGAAATAACTTCGTTGTTTCTGATAAATTCAACCGTTTAAAATAACACTCATGATGATATATTTTCACTTGTCAATAAGTAACTGACTTAGAGATGGCAAGGAATAATTTTGTTTGGTTATATTAGGAATAGGTTTTTCTTATACCTAATTTTTACGGTTTCATTAGTTAGTAAAAAACATGTATCAATAACAAATTCGATGGTTCAGATTATTAATATTAATTTGTTCTTTATTCCCTTATAGTTGTTACAATTAACTTAGCTCTATAAATAATTATTATATACTGACATATTATATTCCTATCTAATATTTAATCGTACAAAAATAAAAATACAATGTAAAACATAATCTGTCCTAATCAGACCTTTAAATCCTCAATCAAGAGTAATGGTAAATTATTGAATTTAACAACTCTTATCCTAAATCCTAACAGTTATTCTTTGATTTATTATATGGATGTGTGAGAGTAGATTGTGCATATTTTATTTTGTATTTATCTAGGTCAGATTCTGAAGATGGAGAAGATGCTAAAGAGTCTGAAGATGTGATATTGTTTGGAGAAAACCTCCCTGGAGAACCTCACAACTCTATAGAACTAAGTAGTAGTGATGAAGATTCAACAGGTGGTGAAGATGAAACATTGGCTGGTTAGTACATAATACATTGAAAATCCTTTATGGTTTATTTTGCTTTACAATTACATAGTGAGTGAAATATTATGATGGTATGTGACCATCGCCCCGATTTGGCAGCAGAAAAACCCTGTTAGGAATTTAGAAGTTCTCCGCTGGCTGGAGACTACGCCCATGTTAGCCGAAATCTGTCAGGAATAGCTGGGGACGTTATCTCAAGCGATAAATGTATTACACACAATACAGTGGTTTGAAATTAATCTATCATTTATTATTGACGCTAATTATACATTAAACTACGTTGATTATACTTTATACTTTATCCTACATCCTCCTTTTTTGAAAAGACATGATTTATAATTTTATGTAGTGAGCATTCCAAAAGCACGTCCGACCTCTTTTAGCTCCCGGCCTGGACTCTCTACTGAAATCTCTCTGCATCTTCTCCCTCCCTGCTAAACTCTCACTGGTTCAACAAAATCTGTCTACTTGACTATTATGTTTTCTTTATTATAGAAAAATATAATTTGTAATCCTTTTTGATTTATTATTAAATACTGGTCTCCTTGGCTGGGCCACAGGTACTAAAATTTTCTGTGTTTTTTGACATTTTAAACATTTTTAGATTGTTGTCCAATGGTTTGAACTAGCTCACGCCATCTTTGACCTAGCTTCCCAGTATAATCCTTACAGGTCTTTTTTAAAGTTATGATCCTTGTTCATCTTTGAATGGTTCCAGATACATAATGTGCATCAGTCAGATTCAAAAATACTAATAGTTTTTTAAATGTTCCGCTAGGGAGTCATGTCCAGTTCAGAGACGGAAAGTTGCATCTAGTATGTTTCTCTTGATATCTACGATTCCCTCGTACAAGTGTGATATTTTTTTTCATATTGTTTGTCTTTTAAGTTTGTTTTTCATTTTGTGAATAATTGCATTTTTTAATGATTTTAATTTTTCTTTTAGGGAAAACATTCTCTTTAGGACATTTTCAGATTGTTGTCTTTGAAATTTTTATCTCGAAAATGTTTAGTAAGATTGAATCAAAATTTTGATGTAAGTTGGGTGTTTTAGAGAATGATCAAATTTTGTATCAAATCTGTTAATGATTGGAAATGAAAATAGGATGCGTGGAAAGTGATAGTTTTGATTGGAACTCCCAACAAAGGTTTTTAAAAATTTTGAATTTTCAAATGCTTTGAATCGTAAACCAAAATATACTACACTCCATACAAAAGAAAGTAACCGTTTTATAAGTAAATTGAAAAATACTGAAATAAATTCCGATGGCCATTAATTTGTTGGTTGTTTTGATTGTTTACCATTCGGGTTTTGTGCAAGATAATTCGTGTAATGTTTTGCACTATTTATTGACTTTTTTGAAAGACGTATTTGTACAAATAATTTTGTTATTTTCAGTGAGTGAAGAAGATATTTCAAAATTGGGCTCAGATCTGTTACTGTTCAAAGCATCAGCAGCACACAATCTACCAGTAATGTGTCAAGGAATAGCTGTAGGTGCAGATAAGCTATGGTGCAATCCAGATGATAAGAATAGAACACATTTACATCAGGCTATTATCAGTGTAAGTTCAATGAGGGGGAGGAATTTTGTTAAATTATAGTTATAGAAAGTCTAAAATTTCAAAGATGAACCGGAATAAGTCAAATCGAACTGTATTTTTAGAATCAAATTTAATGAAATTTGTTATAAACCAAAACCAGTGTGTCAAATAATAGGTTAACACCTTAATGTGGGAGATTTTAGTAAAGGTTAGGTTAGGTTAGGTTAGGTTACCAGCTACTGTATTTTTTGGATATGTTTTAGTAAGCGGTTGAAACTGTTTAGATATTTATATTTCATTTATAACCATTAGCCATTATAAGACTCCACCACTAAAAACACTTTAAATTTATTTAAAAAATTTAAAAGAATTATGAACAAAAGTAATCACAGAACTAACCTATATAAATATTAGCCGATAAACACACACTCTCTTATCTTTCAAAAACTATAAAAACATACCGACAAAATGACAAACAATCTTTACACATAATTTAATTTAATTGGGCTTTATCAAAGTGTGAAAGTATTAAAAATATGAATGACCAAGTTTAGGCATCATCTATTAAACAATGTTCTTGGAACATATACCAGTCAATGACCATACTTTTCACCAACATTGAAATAAAGTTTGTATGTATGAAATTCAGATTAATGTATTTTTTTTTTCTAGGGATCTGTAATGGCATGTGAGTATTTATTATTGAATGGAGCCAAAATCAATGCACAAGATAATGAAGGGAAGACGCCTCTTCATCTTGCCACTGAGCTAGGTAAGTTGAAATTAAAATTTTAAATAGTCATATTAATTCCTGTTACAGTCGCTCCTGATTCTAGACGTCCACTAAGCTGCTCAAGATTCTACTGTCTTTTCATATTTCTTCTCTTATACCAATGACTACATAAATACAATAAGACATGACATAGGATAGAGAAATAGTCTACGCTTTACGGGTGCTGTTCGTCACAAGTTTGACACACAGCTATCAGAAAGCGCTAGCAGCAGGTGCTTGACTGTACGCATCCCACTTGGTTGAGACTGTACAACTGTTGACCTCTCTCTCACAAACCTTCTCACTTACTTCCGTCAGCATAGTCAGTGTTGTCAGTTCGTGCGCTGAGATAAGCGATTCTCGACCTTCCCTCGCATCTCTGGTCCCATATGTGGCATCAGTGCGTTTTCTCTTACCCGCCTGAAATATTGTTTGACCGTAGAGCCACCTAGCGCCAGTCACATCATCTTCAGATTGGTCACATCAACAACGCCACCTAGTGGGTATTGGTCAACTCAAGAATAAGCGTAGAATATTTAACATGGCCATGTCGTGTCTTATAGTATTTATGTAGTCATTGCTTATACTGTGCTCAATTCAATTCACTTCAGCCGGTCCTTGTTAACCCTTTCTCTGCGTAAGTCGACTGCAGTCGACTTGACGTTATTACCGCTGAGTGCGTAATAGTCCACGTCAACAGAAAAACTTTATCTTTCAATGCGTTAATCGACAATAGTCTCTAGTGGATAAAAATGTACAGTTTTAGTGTCTGGATGCTTCTGAACTCTAGTGGTGACAACATGAACTCGCGCAAGTCACGTGTCTATTTTTACATCTGACAGTTGAATATGTGTGTTGTTTAGTATACGAGTTTCTGTTTTTAGGCATTTTATTTATGTGTTTTCCTGTGAGTAAGTTTATTATAGTGTGTGAATTTAAATAACAAGTTATTTTTATGCATATATATGTTATATTTTAATTAGTATTTGTAAGTATAATTGATTAAAAATGCACGTTGTTTAGGCTATATAACCTTCAAAAAGTCTACGTTTCTTTGTGATGATGAAATTGAATCGTATTTAAATAAAAATAATGAAGACTCAGATTCAGAGTTTGAATTTTCAAATGAAAATATTATTATGTATCAGATGATAGTGAATTAGAAGTTGAAAGTAATGAAACTTGCCCAGATCTAAGTAGGCCTAGTACGTCTGTGATTACTAACCAACACAGCAATGATGACATTATTTGGGAAGACATTGATGTGTCTTTAGGTCCAGAAATAGATTTAGATAATATACCATAAATCTGTGTATACAATAAATGTTTTTGCTGTACTAATCCATTAATTTCAGCTCCATACAATTTGTTTTAGGTATACAAAATTTCCATTATGATATTGTATTTTTTTCATAATTTTGGTTTAAAAACACAATAAATAATTTTTTTTAACAGAAAATTTATTAAATATTTACTAAACTTTAATAGAATTTGATGCTCTATATAGTAATTCATCAGAAAAAAATTAAATTATTTAATAAAAAAAAAGTTGGTCTATAATTGCAAAACACTACAGAAAAACTAATACACAGCGAAAGGGTTAATCTAAGCACTTCACCCGTTAAGTTTTTATTGCGCTCCCGAAAGATGATGTGTTGCCTCAAGCCATCGTCCTATAGATCCACAAGCTCTGCAAACTTGAGGGTCTTTCTTATCAGGTTGTCTTAGGGAATTGTTAGGCCTTTCCCCACTTGTCTAAAGATGCCTATCCTCTCCTACCCAAAACTGCTGCAATCTAAGATCAGATGATCTGTAGTTTCATCAACGATTCCACATTTTTGCACAGAGGTTCTTCTGTAAAGACACCCATCCTGTGGATGTTTTCTAAAGTGTCCATGTATACTGTGCTATTAACCTACATCAATGATGAAGGACAGAGTCTCGGATACAGCTGTACTAGTCTAATCAAAAACATTAGTATATTTAACTTTAATGTAATAGCAGATATTTCTTGTTGAAACTCCATATTCAAGGATAAAATAAAGCAAAAGCTTAAAGTTTCAAATATTTAATAGTATAAATGAGCTACAATTGTTTCGCCTTGTGGCATCGTCGGGCAACTGATAATTTACAGGTATAGACAACTATTTAAACATAAGTACAGGAAACTGAAATACAATAGAGAAATCGGGAAAGGTAGGGGGATGACCTAGCAGGTAGATAAAGGTTAATGAACTATGTTACGGATGGGTTTTAGAAGAGGTGACGAATTTAATACAATTTGGTCATTTAAGTTGAGAATAGGCCTAAGTGAAATAGATCTATTTATTTCTAAACATTCTAAATTATTTAATCTATTGCTTTTATTTTCTATATGTAAAAGTTTAACATTCAATTTCGGATCAAAACTATGACCCGAGTCCTTTTTAACCCGATTAGTATATTTAACCCTTTGCATGCCATTGACATGGATTCTCGCGAAGTACAAGATTGCTCTAAACACCATAAACATGGATTCCTGTAAAAACTCTTTTCAAGCTATGTGTAGTATGTAGTTCAAGAATCGTCCAACAAAATTCAGGCAAATAGAAGTTTAGTATCTGTAAACAACCTACGTTTTTGTAAGATTTGAAACTGATATTGTACAACTACGCGTTGCTATGGCAATGATCTTGGCTTAGTAACAGTTCCACTATGCCAATGATGTGGTTTACAGTTGTTATACTTCATTTTTTAGAATGTTAGTCTGTATTTTTTGTTTTTATTTTAGGTTAGTTTATGTGTGTAAATATATAATTTTTAATAATATTAAACATAGTTTATCGTTACTTTATCATGGCTAATCTTTACGATTCAGATTTTGATAACTCTGTACCGTGGATAATGGATGGTAATTATTAACAATTATAATTTCTATTGTGTATTTTTTTTTGTACTTAAAATTTCTTGTACCTAACTTTTTTCATAAGTCAGTAAGTAAGAAATAAAACAAAAATATTGATTATAAAACAATACAACGCAGGTCCTTTTCCCCCATTTTTTACTAAGTAAGCCAAATAATAGGGTGTTTGAAAGTGGATTTTGTATAGTTACATATATTTACAATTTTTTCAGCTTTTTGATGACCAATAGCCATTTACAAGAAAAAATTTATATTTCGAAATATCAGAAGAGATAAGACAGGTTTTTGCAACATTTACACAAACGTAAGCTTAATATGTTTGAATTTATTTTTAGAAAATATAAACAAAAACTGATTTTTATAGCATCTTTATTAGCCTAATAATACCAGAAAAAAAATTAACTTTTAGACGAAAGAAAAGAATTAAAAAAAAAGTATTCTTGTATTTTACAGGATTTTCATTGGCATCCTGAAATGATTGAGGTGTTTTACCATTAACTCTTGAATAACCATTTTCGGACATGACCATTTCGTTTTGTAGTCCTCGTGGGCTTAATTTGAACTAAATTTTACAAAAATTTGAATATTGTAGTTTTGGTCTAACGGCATATATTTCCAAATTTGTATTTACATTATAACAATTCTATTTTACATAATTAAAAGCCTAGATTAGATTAGATTCTTGGGGTATGAGGACTCAAGGTCCTTATATGTCAACCTAAGCTCATTGTACACTCCAAGGACCTACTAGCAAGGCAAGCTGATACCTGTACTCTCAATGAGGCTCAGAGTTTCCGTCCTGTGCTAGCATTGAAGTTCACCTGGTTTCAGAGCCCCAAATGGCTCTCCCTCTCGCCTCCCAGGATAGTATGCTTAGCAGTCTCATCAGACCATTTGCATAGCCTACAAGCGAGATCACCATTGATGATCCTGAGTCATAGCAACATTGCTTGTTTCAGATGGTCTCTATTCAGCCTTAAATAACGAGTAACGGATGGAATGTAAGATTTTCTCCAGCCAACACTTTGTTGCTTCGTTGAGGCAGGAACGTATTAGAGTTCCTTTCTCCATGAAGCTCCCAGATGATGATTGAACGGATCCAATGCTCTAAAGGTTGAAATTTATCCAACAGTGTATCCTCGATGTCCTCACCTTGTTTATTTGTGAGTTTGGCATCAGGATAGGATTTTCGCACGATAGTCATCTTGATGGAAAGAATGTCTCTGTAAGTCGTTACTTCCTTTCCAGACGGCGCTGAACATTGAGGATTTGTGTCAGAGACTTAAGTCTCAACCCTGGCTTTTTTCGATAGTCCCTCGGCAGAATGTGGAGTGATCAATTCGCCTCTACAATGTTTGACCACACCTACTCATACCTCAGAACCCCCTTCAGAACCATAGACGATTCCCTACTCCGGTTTCTTCTTCTTCTTTCTCTTATCCCTTTGCAATTTGGAGGAATATTTACTGCCAACTTTTGGAGGAGCTCGCCTAACTTCTGGAGGCTCCATTTGTATCTCCACTGGATAGAGCCCGGAGACATTCACCTAATGAAGCATGGACCGTGTGACACCATTAGGGTTTGTCTGAAACATAAGAATCAAACATGAGGATGTGAAGAAGAAAGAAGGTTTTCAATAGGAAAGCGTTGAAACAGGCAGACAACATGTAGAGGAGTTATGCTGACTATAGACAAAAAGACTCCCAGAAAAAGAAGAAGAGAGTTAGGATAGGTTGTTTGAGAATGGTAGTTCAATTGGGCAGTGGGATCACCAACCCCTACGCCAAAATTAAAAGCCTAAAGAATACCTTGATACTAATTTTCTCAAAAACGGTCTAATGGTTTCTAATGGAAAAATCAGTGATGATACTATACAAACATGTTATACGTAAATATTGTTTTCAGCTGAAGAGAAACTTATAATGAATATTTCTCTGTCTGTGTTTAATAACATATATATAATAATTTTGTGTTTACAGGACATACGGCACAAGTGTGTTTGTTATTAAAACACAGAGCAAATCAGCATCTAGAAGATAAAGATTGTAACACACCGTTAACTATTGCTGTCAGAGAAGCCAACGCTGATATTGTTACTTTGTAAGTATTGTTTTTCTTGTTTTATATTTAAAGGCCAATAGTGTGTCGGTGAAGGCATCTTCATTTTATAATAATAATAATAGCTTTATTAATAACATAAATTTGAACAAATATTATAATTTTTTTTAAATGTTAAAAAACTTAACTAAACACTCCTTGCTACAAAATTATATTAACACTACAAACAATGGTCTGTTTAGTTGGTTCTATGTTTTTATACATCAAGAAAATTAAAAATTACTTCCTCTTAGAAACATCTATTTAAGTGGACACCAACTACTGCAAAAAGGTGAAGCAACGATCAATGCCTTCTGTGTCTTATCGTGATTTAATTATTAAAAATCTTAATTTTTCTCTGAAATATTGAGCATTGATAAATATCTATCTATCTACATACATATGCACAGACACACACAACAAATATATCTTAAATGAATGTGTTTAAAAAATTAAATTCTTGAATCAAATCCCATCTAAACTTCCAAGTTTGTTTCATAAAATTGTTTTAAACTCACCCAGCCCTCCCATTTAACCCCTCAATGGACGAGATTTTAGTAAAGGATAATATCTGATGTAGTACTTTTTGGAGGTGTTTTAGTAAATGTTTGCAAACTGTTCATTCAAATATTTAGATTTCATTTCTTAAGACTTCACCACTAAAAACACTTTAAATTTTCTAAAAAACTATTAAAAGAATTATAAACAAAAGTAATCACAGAACTAACCTATAAAAATATTAGCTGACTTTATTAGTGACACACATTCACTTGTCTTCAAGAGTCGTTTTATATTATTCTAAGATTAAAGAATATAATGATACTGAAATTCACGTTGAAAATAAATATGTAAAATCATAACAGGATAACATTTCTTAAATCACCAGGCCTCTTACTTTCTCACGGAATTCATAAACCACCAACACTACAACATTTTCATGAATATTCCACCTCTAACATTGGTGTAAATATCATTCATATTTTTGTAATCTTCATATAATATAAGAACCACAATAATTAGTAATTCATCGAAAAGTTGCGTTGCAATGGTTGATATAAAATAAATTAAAATAAAACAAAAGAAGAAAAAAACAAAAAAAAGTAGAAGAGAAGATGTTTGGTAAGATTGTTAAATATTTTGGAAGGATTGGGGGAGGCTCTATTACCAGCTAGCTCTCAAGGGAAGATTGAAATTTTGTAATCTAGTGTTGGATCATTTCACTTTTTTTAAATCATTTAAATCTAAATAACCAGCTGTAAACTATATTCATAAAACAATCAATTCAAAGCATTGAACAGAGTCGATTTACAGGACTTCATATTGTAAATATGTGGTAATCAAAATATATCTGTCTTCAGAACTTGGTGAGTGACAATTTTCAGTATTCATCTACAAATATTCGCCAATATACACACATCAGAATCTGTAACCATCAAAAGATTTTTTTTTTGTATAAACACCTAAATATGCAGACTCAAATCATAAAGACAGTCACAGGTTATAAAATTAATAACTTAAATCTAAGTACAGAAGAACCCCTCTAATCCGCCCTCGGGTGATCCGTTACTCCGGTTAATCCAACCGTGCTCGAGCTCGCGATATTGTGCCGACTTGTCGATGACTCACGGCCCGTCTGGCGCCATTCTTTCCGGTTTGTTATCGCTTTCCCGCTTCAATGCTGTGTCATCTCTCGTGTTGTTTCTATTGATTTGCTATAGTACTTGCAAAGTTTTTATATAGACTTTTGAAAAATTTATATATCACTTAAAAAAAATCTCTTTATATAATAAATATTGACTTTTTTCGGATAATCCGACCTTTTTTGCGTTCCGACCATGCCCCCAGTCCTGAAGGTGACGGATTATAATGGTCCTACTGTACTTATCTATATTGTTAAATCATCCACAAATCACCCCATTTTTTCATCCACAAATTATTTATTCATCTATTTTATTTTATTTTTTTTGATATTAACCTTTTAGAAATAATTTTTTAAGAATTTGTATTAATTTGTCAAGTTAAACGAAAAGTGAACTCTACTACAATTAGTCTCGGCATATAAAGACCATATTTTACTTCGATATTCTATTGTAACTTAAACTTAATTTTAAAATATGAATAAATGATTTCGTAAACCCATTTACTCGCATTCCATTTATTAATTTATAACTAATCCAAATTCGAAATGTCAATCAATTTTAGAACTTGAAAATCCCTGAATTTATAGTAAAAATTGTTTTAGCGGTATATTTTAAAAGTAATTAAATGTAAAAGAACAAAGACTGATGCACATCAGGTTCAATTTGAAATAATATGCAGCATTTATAATTTTCTTTCTCCTAATGTCCTCTAATTTGAGCCTTCATTGACTATATCGAAGGGAAGATGAAAATAATTTTTTTTTTTTTTATAAAGTATAATGTGTTGCCTTGGACTGTTTAATATATAATATAGTTAATTACCTTAGAGGTTGTCCTCAGTCCGTATTATAGTTATGGCTACAGCGCTGTTTCGCCGAACACTGTCAGCTTATGTGTTAGTGTTGTGTTGTGTTACATGTTTATGTGTTAGTGCGGGCCTGACGAAGCCGAGAGTGTTTGGCGAAACAGCGCTGTAGCCATAACTATAATACGGACTGAGGACAACCTCTAAGGTAATTAACTATATTAAAAATATTTTGTTTGTCAACTTTATTATTTAAAATTCTCGTGTAAGGGCAATACTGTTAACACACCGGTCAACTACAAGGCTTATCCAGAAAGTAACATGTTTTGGAATTTTAAAAATCTAAGTGAAAGAAAACAATTTTTATTACATACCTTTTAAACCTACACTGTTACACTACTTTTCTGCATAGTCACCATTCAAATTAAGACGCTTATTAAAACGATGTACAACTTTAAAAATTCCAATGTCATAAAAACTCCCCCCTGTGATTTTAACCATTCATTCACGCCAGCCTGAACTTCTGCATCGTCATCAAAGCGCTGCCAAGAACCCATCTGACACAGCACTTATGGTAGTCTAATTTCTGGGTCACAACTTTGTACAATAGGCTCTGTGAAATTTGAAGAAACACAAATGACACTCCTGTTATCGTGAAATGGCGATTTCACGAATTTTGTCACAGATGCCAAACAAACAAAATTCCAAAAATCACTTTTTTTTACTCATTATCTCAAAATGTATGTTTCCGCAGACAAACTAGACATCAATTTTTTAATCCATCACCTAAACTTGCTCCAAACTTATATATATATACGTGTGTGGTGTGTGTAATAACTAATACATTATTTTTGTCTACACATAACTGTAATTATAATCAATCATCTTTGTGTAAAATTAATTAACTGTATCCAATTTCAGATTAAGGCTAGGCCGACTTAACGAAGAAATGAAAGACTCTGAAAGTGGTACAGGAGATGACACGTTCAACGATGTAGTTAGAGATTTTTCACAGTTAGCGTATAGTCAGCCTCAAAAGCTTGTACGCTCTCCATCCAATAACGAATGACACGACTGTTCGAGCTTGTAAAAGCTAAGTAAGTAAATTTTGTAATTTGTTTTGTATTTAGAATTATTATTTATATTAGGGAGAGTTATTTAAGTTGTCACAATTTAATATGAAAGAAGAGCATTAGACAAAAAGATTTGTAACAGTAAAATGCTTTATTTTAAAAAAGGGAAGAAAATTGGACAATTCGTATTTTAATTAAGAAAACATTTGGATGTCACCTTTGTTTATTTATTAATTTTTTTTTTTGTAAAATTTTTTATTGTATGAAAAAAAGTTTGTTCATAAAGTTTATTATTTTCAATTTATTAAGATTCATATTTTCCATAAACATATCAAAAGTGACAGTGAATTTCAGTTGGTTCCTTACATTCAGGAAACATCTACAGCCACATTTCATATGCGTTGGGCATCTCAATTTTTATAACTTTGATTCACATTTGTTGTCACAGTAACTGAACAATCAGTGCAGTTGTTGCACCCTATAAAAAAAAAAAAAAAAAATTTAAACTGCTGCTACTATAATTTTGTTACTAGGTGATAGTTTTTTGGTTTGATCACTAAAGTAAATTGGAAAATAGAGTAAACTTTTATCATTTGATAAACTCCGTATGAGCAAAAGTAATATTCATTGTTAAAAAGTTTTTCCTGCATTTTAAGAACTATTTTAACATCGCAATTAACCCCTCAACGTGGTTTGTTGATCAGTGCTTGCATGATTTTACCCATTGTATTTGTGAATTGCCAATGACTGATTTCACGGCACTAGTCTATCAGCTAATGATCTCTACCTGGTATATTTGGAACTATTTCAAGACACTAAAATACATAGAACATATAGAAAAGCTATTTTAATCATTAGTAATGGTCTACCTGAACCCAGTGCATTTTATTAGTTTGAAATAAATTCTGAAGTCAAGTGTTTCTTTGCTAATCAGCTGCCTCAGCCTCAGCTGTAAGGTGCTATTGTGCTAAACGCAAAGAAATTTCCATACTTTACACTATGTTTTTATAGTATTATTGTTGTGTTTTGGAAAGATAAAGTAATCATTGCGTTTAAATTACAGTAGAACCCCTCTTAACCGGTCTAGTCGGGACTGACACCCGAGCCGGTTGCCCGTTTGGCCGGTTAATCCGAGGTTCCCGTGAAAAATCGGTTTTCGTTCAAAGAAAGCTTATTTAATTAGGTAGCGCTAAGAATTATGCAATTAAGATGTTATTGCAACTCATTTTATTGTACATAAATGTATCGTATTATTTCATGTTATGTATATTATACATCAAACATGAAATAATTAAACACTACAAAGCTTTTTTACAGATTACCCTCTGTCAAGTCTTTTGACACATTTAACCACGTCTCAAACGAAACCAACACACGCTTTCATTTTCGAAACTCACTCATTTTTATTTACTGTATATACTGTACGTAGATCATAACCAGTCAAAGACAAGAAGAAAACTAAAAAGAAATGTTATATTTTCCATAATGTATACTAAAATGATTCGTGGAAATAAAGTGGCCCATCAACCGTTTTTGTCGGTGTATGTCCGCTATACCGACGGTTGCCAATGCCGTGGTGTTTTTATGCCGACAATGGGATACCGCTATCGACAAAGTAGTTTGACTCGCCGCCACTTTGGTGCCACGGTGTTTTTTACGCCGCCGACAATGGGATACCGCTATCGACAAAGTCGTTTGATATTGCTGCCGCTTTGGTGTTTCAAATTACAATTTATTTTCGGAAACTCTCATCCAACCAGTATACTACGATATAGGCCGGTTAATCCGAGGACTGGTTAATCCGAGGCCGGTTAACAGAGGTTCTACTGTATGTGTAAAGATTATTTTGTCATTTCAAAACTGAAGAAGGCATAATATGTACTGTGATGTACAGGGTAAGAATAGAGCTAGAACATTCTACTCCTCTGGGTCAGTATGCTACAGTTTTCCAGGCTGAAGTCATTAATAACTGTTAGGAAAATCTGGAGTGTAGGTACAATAAAATTTGAATTCTTCAGTCAAGCAGAGATCAAAGCACTCGCAGGAACCAATATAAAATATAAATTGGTTTAGAAATGCTTTGAAAATCTTAATGCTCTGCCCCCAAGTAACTTCACACTGGGTACTGGAACACTAGGACGTAGAAGGCAATTAACAAGCAGGTAGGTTAGTTTAGGTAGGATCTGCAACCAATTTTGTGGGACCTGAACTGGCATTTGGAATTACTGTGCCAAGCCAGGTAACCCATTAACCGGTGGATTATTATATAAAAAAAACAAAACAGGAAAGATGAAACAATCTTGCAGGACATGCATGGAAAATTAGTAAGAAAGAAGTCCTGCTTACTGGATCTTTTGGCATAGCATTGACCTTGATCAGACGGGAACTTAAATAGGACTACATGTCTTGTAACAGGACATTGTGGCCTCAAGATGCATCTGTACAGAATAAAAGTATATGACAGGAACTCTGTATGTAGTGGTTTAGATAATGTAACAGCTGGCTACATAATCTTTGATTGGGGGGCTCTTACAGGCAAGGGCTTAGGTTGTTTGGAGGACAAGCACCTACTGAACTCCCGCAAGATGAGCTAATCACTGGATTATTAAAAAAATCACAGGCAATTAGTCTGCTAGATTAGAACCTTAGTTGCACAGTAGGCTTTAAGATGTGTAGTGACGGAGGTTCTAATATCCATAACCTCATCTCTAATTTTAAATCTAGTGAAATGGTTTGTTTGAATATTACATTTTGTCTTTTAAAGTTTTAAATAACTCTTTTGTTTCAGAAATGTTTCACCACAGCTGAGAGGAGTTCGCCTATTCATTTTCTTAACTCCAAATTAGTCTTAGATTGAATGTGCTTTTTAAATACCTAAGTGCCAAATTGTTGTTTGTTACTGATTTTGGCAATATAATTAATTATTCCATTTATACATTAATTATTATATAATTACGCTCAGTGCATTATTTTCAATGACTGTTAACACTTGTACTTAGATTTAAGATAAACTTTCTTTCTACTTGTTTTTATATTATATACTTATATATTTTTATTATGTTGTTAGTTTTATGAATGACTAAGTGATATAGGCTGGTCTATTGCTGTTTTAATGATGCATTTATATAATTAAATTATTTAATATCAATTCATGTGTTTGTTTATAATGTTGAATTAATCATAGGACATTAAATTTAGAAAAAACTTTGATGATTATTAACCCTTTAACTGCTGTAGACGTAGATATACGTCCGTAACACAGAACCGGGTAACTGCTATTGGCGTATATATACTCCTCGTGTTTTATGCCGAAAGAAACCGACGATAATTCGGACGTGACTGTTGTCTGCTTCACTGTAGACTGGCTTGCACTGTAATCTGACACTCGTTGTTTACAACTTTTGCAGGAGGGGGGAGTAGCTGCACCTTTTTGTGTTCCATTGCCTCGCCCTTTCCCTCTCGCACAGTTTGAGGCCAATCTATTTACAGTTTGTAAATATTTATTATTTTATTTTTATTGAAAATATCTAAACGTGTTCAATATAAATTCTGTTTTTACTTTTGATGGTGAGTATTCTTTGGTTTATTATAATTATCTTAGTCTTATAGTACACCCCCCCTCCCTCCCCTCACAACACTCTTTTTACACTCCCCCCCCTTTTTGAAAACCAACATATATTATAACCAAGAAATATTATAACCCTAGTCATTATATACTATTTTATACGATTTTTTAAGTTGCTAGTACATTATAAAAAATAAGCCAAAAAACCCAGCAGTGTCAAGGGACCAGGCCTTAAAAAGCCAGCAGTTAAGGGGTTAAGCATCGTTCATTTGTAATTTAGAAATAACCAATAGTAACCTATACCTATTAATGATTTATTTTGTCAATAACATTACGTCCAAAAAAAGAAAATTATCTCTAGATGTTAAGATATTAACAGTATTTGTGAGCGAGTCGTTGAGGGACCAAAATTCCATTCCTATTTTTATTAGTATCTTAATGTTCAAACGTTTTTGCAGATAATTTTTCCAATCCTGTGAAAGATACCAGGTATTGACTACTGAAGTCTCTATTATTC
This sequence comes from Aphrophora alni, assembly GCA_963513935.1. Taxonomy (NCBI): domain Eukaryota; kingdom Metazoa; phylum Arthropoda; class Insecta; order Hemiptera; family Aphrophoridae; genus Aphrophora; species Aphrophora alni. Next base: position 18,936,608 of record OY740776.1, on the reverse strand, counting down.
TTGAATTTATGCATTTTATATCCAACTTTTCTAATTTTATCTCACCTACACCTGATGAATCTTCTTTAGAAAACCTGTACAGATTTAAAAATTTATAACAATTTCACTTTTCCTGTAATCTAAGTGTATTTTTTAGGAAGGAATAAGGAAAAAAATAACAAAAAATGTTGGGTGAATATTTGGCAGGTTAGATTCTTTTTAACTAGAAATTAGTTGAAAATTGATCCCTAATAAAATAAACTAATGTGTTCAGCGGTAACCTCGAATTTTGCAGTCAATTCCCTTTATGTAACACAATTTCTGATATAGGTATACTTTATTAGCACAATTCGTTCTGTGTTAATAATTCAACATTTAAAAAATATCAGAACAGATGCTTTGTCAGAGCTTAAATATAATTATTAATTATCATTTGACTTATTTCATGTTCTTGCTTTTTTAAAATTATCTGAGCGACACATTTCCTTATTGCACCACAACCTATCATATTTATCTGATAATTTCAAACATATGTTGTGATCACAGTCAAGAGATTGCAGTCATCTGTTTTGTGTAAGATTGCTCAATTTTCTAAAAATTAAACGGTAGCATTTTTAAAGGATTAAATAAAGCAATAAAGCTAAAGTTTCAAAATTATTTTTTTAAATAATATAAATGAGCTACAATTGAGCTTTATTGATTTATTTAATCCTTTAATATGGAGTTTCAACAAGAAATATCTGATGTTACATTAAATAAGTAGGATTTTTGTCGGGTATACCATGGATGAGCTGCAGTAGCGATATATTTACGAGAAGCAAGTATAAACAAAATAGAAATAAATACAACATAATTAGTCTTAACTTTGACCGACGAGATATAAACTACACTATTTTTGTAATCAGACTAACTGTATCCTTATCTAAAAACTATTCCCAAAACAAGTTTGTTAATGTAGCAGTAAGGAAAAAGTACCGAATGTGGAAGGTTTTCTAAAGAAAACTCAATAAAATTTACAACAATTATCTAGCAGGAATAAACAATTTCCTGTTAATATGTCTATGAACATAGAATATTTTCTCTGGGAATATAATAGGACAGCAATGTCCAAGTCGCTGGACATTTTGTAAATTGAAGAAGAATGACGTTCTCTGTACAATTGTAGAACATTAGTGTAAACATTAAATAAACTTACATGAATCATTGCTGCGTGCCAAAATTAGTACACCTTTATGATGAGCCTTTCATACTTCATTAAATTGAGGTATCGTTCCATAGGAAAGTTGCGGGTCTGTCTTCATCTGAACCATATTTCTCAATATCTAAAAAAAAACTATAGTTGAGAATCGGAGTTGAGAAAGGTTTGCATTATAAAGGGAGGGAAGACGCAAGCTATAAAATATCCAATGTTTAAAATTTTTAGTCATTTATACCACGAAACATTAAATTATTAAAATTAGCTCAAAAAATGTATCTATCAACCAGACCTACAGGACCAGGTGGATTTTGACTTCCTTATTTCTCTTAGCTGTCTCCACTGTCTCTAGCAAATCTCATATGGTCTTATAACCTTCTCTCATCTTCTAACCATCTTGTTCAATATCTTCCTATACTCGTAACCTCTGGTTTGCCGATGAATAATTTCACTGTCCCTTGTATATCTCGTTCTTTCTACATGTCCTAAACAACTCAACCAACTGCATTACCTTTAACTACCATATTTGGTTCTCAGTAAAGATTCCTTATTATTATTAGCAGTTGTATTGGAAGCAGGTTTTATCCCCTAGACACCTCAGCCTGTAAGACCTTTTGTGTACCTACTGATTCCTCTACCTAGCTTATTTCTATACCCTTGGTTAGGAATTGAATTTGCATAGCTAGATCGTTCTTTTCTGGAGTTCCAATTGGGCGGAAGATTCTGCGTCCTAATGCTTCACATTTTGAAGTATGTGTTCTGCAGTTTCCAAGCGTTAATTGCACAGTCTGTATTTCAAGTTACCCTGGATTAGGGTACAATATACCTAAAAAGGTCGCAATGCTGTGGTCACCCCTATATATTATACCCTAGATTAATCCCATGGTATTCAAATGTTTCTTAAAAGCGACATGTCCTGTCACGAAGCTTAAGATTTTCTTCAGTGACAAACCTAGAGAGTTTTTGATCTGGCTGAGCCAGTGTCCGATAGGGCTTCCCTTTTCAGAGTTCTTTCCAGCAAATTTTGGTTTGTGATTTTATTTGTAAAAAGATTCCTTTATTGAATGTTATTTTTAATTCTCCATACCCTGTCCTCACAGATAAATTAAAAGATATGAGTATTTTCTGGTCTTACTTCAATTTTTATTATCCAGTTTTTCAACATATTTGATGAAAATTTACAAATTTAGATAGTATTGTTATGGTGCTAAAATTGTATACAGTATTTTCGTCGGTTCTTGACGTTTTGAGTCCTTAATTAACGCAGGACATTTTCACAACAATGTCTGTTTTTCGTAGCATTTTTATCCTACATTATCTGAAGAACAGGTGAGATAGTTAAAAAATTTAAAGTTAAGGCTGTTCCATGTAATAATTAAATTTGGTATCTAATCGTTTAAGGGTAGGGTGAAAAGTGATTGTTTTTTAACTAGTGCCCTGAAAGTTCTGCCCCATCCCTCTCAAGTTTTTAACACGTTAGCTGCCTAGGCCTAATATGATACTCTTGCCTGGAGTGCCACGATTACCAAATTATTTTTCCATTATTATTTTTGCATCTACCTATGTTAAAATATAATATAAGGCAATAGTATTTACTAATTTTATTTACATTTATGCATATATAGTTTTGAGACTGATCGGACCGAAATGCAATTTTTCGGCTTTAATTTTAATCGTAGTATAACGTTAGGTCCGGTCGGACCGAGGCATTTTTCGTGTAAAAAAAAAATCTAAACGGGCTATTTCATTTCTTTATGTTGGCAACGCTCACTATTTTATTTCTCTAATACTTATTTTATAAATACATATTTTCATTTTACAACTGTATTCTGTGAGAATTATTCATTACTAAACCAAAATGTTTTTTGTAAAATTTTTAATCGGTCCGATCGTGCCGACAAAAAAGTGAAAATATCCACCATCTTTATTATTATATTGAGTAACCATGGTAATAAAGCATACAATATACTACGTCTAACACACCTCTTTACCCAATCTAGAGAATACCAAAATTGGCTGATAGGTTGCTGCACTATCGAACTGTGAGCCACAAAACAAAACATTACGTCAGTGACTTTATCAGTCCGATCGTGCTGAAACGCTGCATGTACATTCACCTTAGTTTCAGTCCGCTTGGACCGATATGGCTGCTAACGTGTTAATGAGTGAATAAAATTGGAAACTTTATAGGAGAGTAAAAAAGCTAACTTTTGGTAAATATAGAGAAATTTTATCTACTTTAATTTGCTTTTTTAAGGGGAACTACAAATTTTAAATTGTAACCCCTATCAAGTTATACATCATTTTAAAAACATTAATGAGTGAATAAAACTGCATAAACCAGAGGTTGCTACGTTGCACCTATAAAAAATGAGAACCGCTATAAATTTAAACTAGAGCTAGGTACCTTTTTTTTTTTTCTTTGTCACATATATGTAGTATAGAGATTATGTAATTGGTCAAAACATTGATGTCAAGTTTTTTGCAGATATTTTCTGTTTAACCCTCCAGTACACGCCTGACCATCTGTAACACCAATACACGCATGCGGACTGAGAGTCCGCTAGTTGTTTTTTTTACAGTTTAAACACTTTTTTGACTTTTTTTTTGCTGTGAATGTTACTTTTATTTCTTACAGTTGATTTATTAGCAAAATATATTTAAAAATTTTTAAATGGGAACGGATCATCTTCCTCTTCAGCATTTTCCCCGTCTGACTGTTCGGTGTCTGTGTTATGGTTGCTTTCGTTGACTATGTCTTCTTCGCTGTCGTCAGAAGCGTCAAGCTCAAATTCTAGCATACGCCGAATCTCATCCTCATGCTTCACATCCATTATTCTGAAGAGAAAAAAAGAATATTCTAAGTTCGTAATAAGATAACATTTTTGTGACTTACCTATAGCTCGACAATAAGAACATTCACTTGAAAAAAAAAAATGAATAAATGAAACCTGGTGATTTTTGTAGTAAAACGAATCTCTTTTCAATACAAAAAACCTTTTCACCGCTACCTACATTTTGTGTCAAATTACAGCTGTCAAAAGTGCTAATTTTTCGTTTTATCTTGGTTAATTCAAGAAATTGCAAAAAATATGTATAAATACTAAATGTAGTACCTTTCAGTATTATCAAAAAACTACTGATAAATCGTATAATCAATTGAAAATTAGTGTATTTTGGATCTAATCATTTAGAACAGAACAAAAATATTTTATAAATTTTAAATAATGTTTTAACGAAAGAATTAAAAAATAAATCTTTAGAGAAGAAAAAAACTTACCTTCAGATAAATGTAATTTTCAGCACAATTAATTCACGCTTGCGGACTATTAGTCCGCACTTCAATGTAACGAATGAACGCCTGCGAAGTCTCAGTCCACGGTTGACTTTACGCGGCAAAAGGTCACTGTGTAAGTAAGCGCAATTCCAAGAAAATATCGGTACACTGCTAAGTAAAGTAGAGGGGGAAGGTACTGTGAAGCACAGTCCTTTGGCGGCGTTTTTTGTTTCTCACTTAACAAAAAAACCAAATTGCGGACTGTCAGTCCGCGACGCGTGTACTGGAGGGTTAAGTGATATTTGAATTTAAAAAGAATTTTTTGAATAATTTGTTTAAGCAGTGCTCTACAATTAAAATGTATGAGAGGATTTTGATCAAATTTGGTATGTAGGTTTATTTTATCCATTCTGCAGGATGTTTGTTTTCATTTTGTTATAACTTAAAATTTGGAGGTAGCTGCTACGAGAAATAAAACACAAAATTATGATTCTCTCAAAATTGGCTTCAACGATTTTGATAAAATTTCCTCAAGTGTAAATAAAACGTACTAGGCGCCATCTTCAAAAAATGTCGGTTTGTGAGTTACTATTAAAAAAAAGGCCACGAGTTTTATTACAAAATACATTTTTTTTTTCCAAATCTTAGTGAAATGTGAAGAGTAATGATACCAACCTGTGTGCAAAATCGCAAGTAAAAAGAATATTACTGTTCAGGAATAATTATGTAAAGAAAGCAAAAATACAGCATGAGCGCCATCATTTAAAGCTCTATTTTAATCAAATGCAATTTACGCTGATGGCGTGTTTATGGGATAAGTCAAGCAAGTTTAGGCCCTTATTTAATAATAAATATTTATTCAAAGACTGTGTCTATAGTTTAGTTTCACTTTTTGGTGACAGTTAATTTTGTGTTTTTATTTGCTTTTGAGGATAAGTTAGTGAAAAACGTTTGTGCAGTATTGTTGCACAGTTTAGTCCTCTAAAGTTTCCTAAATCACATTTTAAAATTTTCTTAAATTTGAGAGTGAGCAGGACTTTTGAGTTATCTATTTAGACTATTACTTTTGAGTAATTAAGTATTTTATCATGTTCTTTTAATGATTTAAAATATAGTATTTATTAATGATTTTCAATATTCATACAACGATTTAAATTGATAAGTTTTAGTTTAAAACATAAGTTTTATTTTGTGTGCCTTAATCATTTAATATTAACTTTTTGTCATAATTGTATTGTTTTATGTTAATGTTGTAAAAATATGTGTTTATAGTTACGTATATATATATTGTGTATATAGTATTATTATAAAATAATGATAATATTAATTCACATATAGAATCTAATTAATTCAAGTGATAAAATTGTGAACAATTTTAGTCTGTCAACAATGTGTACCTTATTTTTACTTTCTTTTTAGTAGGCTTATAGAGACAGTTGTGTGATAACCTAAAAAGAAGTTTGTGAAATTTGTATGAAAACATCTATTTTGGAACCCACTGATTTAAGTGATTTTAAAAACTATGTATCTAAATGATTTTGTATTTTTCTAAGATTTGATGTCATGTGACCGAAACAGACAATTCCGATTTTTCTTAAAAGTCTAAATTTGTATTAAAATACAAATAAAATGTTTTGGTTGCTGTATACTCAAAAATAACATTTTCATTTTCACTATTTGACCGAAACATTAGAATTGACGTATTTTGCGTAAATAATTTTGTTTGGTTAATATTTTATTTTGTGAGAATAATTTATGTAATGTATTTGTGCCATTTATTTATGTTAATGATTTTAAAGATGTTCCATTTTGAAAATGTACAAAATAAATGGTTTTTGAAATGTAGGTAAGGTTATTTAAAAAATATGAATTCCAATTTTGGAATTGTAGATTCAGTATTTCATCTACTTCCAAAATTATAAATTTACTTAGAAAAAAAATGCAAATGGAGAACAACTAATTTTCGAACATATGTTTACAGCAATTTTTACTTTATTGTTGTTGTTTCCAATGGCAGACTATGTGAGAATCAACCCATGAGTCTCCTGGCATCCCAGTACAATTTAGGAAAATTTCGAAATCTGGTGCTCAAAACCAAGCCTGCGGCACCTCAAAGGATGTTCCCTATTCATTGGCTCCCCCGTTTGTCGGCACAACACACAAAGATAGGAGTCCTTTACATGGACCCTCTTCAAGTGGGCCGCCAAACAATCATGTCCCCGTGCCAAGGCGTAGATATGCAACAGCCTCTTTCCTAGGCTTGTTCTTGTTGTGTTGCCATTAGTTTTCTATGCACTTCCACCTCCTCTCACTTCCCAAGATTCGTGCTTCCGTCAGAAATTCCTCTTGTGTTCCATGGCTGATTAGTCTTCTAGCAGAATCCAAGTTCAAGGATTTGTTCCAATGAAGCAGATTGGATCCCTTCTTAGCAAGGACATCCGCCATCCCATTCCCCATTACTCGTACGTGAGAAGGCACCCACTGGAAATGGATTGTCTTTCCCAGTCTTTCCATCTGTCTGATAGCAACTCTTGCTTCCCTGACAGTTCGAACGAAAGATAACTTGTTTGAGGCTACAGCCTGGATGGCTGCCTTTGAGTCTACCAGGAAGACTAAGTTACTCGCGTCTGCAGCAAACCTTAAGCTGCACGTGTCTCCTGGGTGGTGCTAAATGAGTAACAGTGTTGGTACAACTGACATCCCAAGACAAAAACAGAGAATTTTTTCTTTATTTCTAGTTATAAAATCATATCTTTAAGTTTAGATACATAGTTTCATTTCACTATGTATAAATAAAAAATATGGTTTTTTTGACAGACGAATATCCAAAAAAGTTTATCACTACTCTCTAGAAATTGAATTAAAATCCAAAGATAAAATCCTTAAAATTAATATAAGATAAACTTATTATTTAATGTTTGGTATATTTTTAAATGATTTGTGCAATGCTATAAGTGAAGAATAGGAATCTCAAAATAAAAACCTGAATTTATTTATATTATTTTACGATATGTAATATATAAATATTTTGCATTTGTTTTTCCTATTAAAATGAAATTTCATAGTTATTTTTCAGAATGATTTTACTCTATAACAATGTTCTTTTTGGTTCATGGTTCACTAGAGCTAAGAAAAACTATAGATTTTATTAAATAACTATTAAACAATTTTGATTAAGCTCCCAAGCAACCGACATAAATGTAAAGAGCGAATGTTCAATTTAGGAACATGACAACATTTCACACTACAGTAGAACTCCTCTAATCCGTCACCTTCGAGACTGGTGGCATGGTCGGAACGCAAAAAAGGTCGGATATCCAAAAAAGCCAATATTTATTACATATTAAAGAAAGAGACTTTTTTACAGTGAAATAAGTGATATATAAACTTAAAAAAGTCAAAGTTTACAGTAACGTGTTTACGTTTTCCTCTGACATGTTGAAAAACAAACAACTGTACATACAATGAGTCTAGCAAGTACTATGACAAATCAATAGAAACAACACGAGAGATGACACAGCACTGAAGGGGGCAAGCGATAACAAACAGTAAACGGGCCGTGAGTCATCGACAAGTCGGCACAAGTTCGCGAGCTCGAGCACAGTCAGATTAACCGGAGCGACGGACCAGCCGAGGGTGGATTGGAGGGGTTCTACTGTACCAAGTATCTACAAATCTGGTATTTTTTAGCATGTAAGACAGTTTGTGCGCCATTTATTTGTACTGAGTAAATATTGTATATAATTTTTCTTAGATTATTTTTGTAAAAGATAATATGTAAAAATAATAATAATGTATTATGTATTAAAATAAGGGTTATTTGGTGTTTGTAAATTGGATACGTTCTAATATACAGAAGGGAATTATTTTAAATGACAATTATTGAATAAATCTTAAAACATACATAAAATAAAGACTAATAGAAATATACAATGTAGAATTCATTTCTGCCAATTTTAAACTGGATCAATAATAAGATAGGATACTTTACAACTTTGAAATTGTAAAGAAATTTACGAAGGCCATTTGGAAAGTATCTCCGTTTGACTATAAATAAACGGAGATATAGTCTCTCTTGGCAATGAACTATTATAATGAAAAAGCCAATATATCGGCTCTTGGCAGTGTACATATCACAGTATACAAGCTGATATATCGGCTCTTGGCGGTCAAAGGGTTAACACTCCAACTCCATTTAATTTTGTTTGAGAATTCTATTTTCTTTAAATGCACTCGATTCTTTGTAAATATGCTTCTGTTATATAGATATAATCAAAAATTTCCAAGTTTTTATAATAAACACAGTTCTAGCTTATAGTTTAAAGTATATTATTGATTGACTGGCCATTTAACTTGCCAATATAAACACTTGTTATTAAATTAAAACTATGTTGAATATGTCAAAACAAAATATTCATTGAGAAATTTTCATTGCACTAAACATTTATTTTGAATAAGTAAAAGTTATGTAATTACTTATTTATACAATTGTTATTACTACCTTATTATAAAATGTGTTTAAAATAGCCTACATCTTACAATTTTTATTGTATATGCATTTACAATTAATTAAGTTTGTTTAATAAAAACTACAGTGATATAAAAAAAGTCTTGAAAAACAATATTTAAACTATACATTGATCAGGCTGGTCGTATTATACATTACCGAAACCTTGACCTATACATCTTATAATGTTTTATAATTAATTGTTGTTGAGCTAATTGTAATATTTAAATGAAGTTGGGCGCCATTTTATAATATTTATTAAGAAACAAAATTAAAAAAATAAAGAAAGAAAAAACTCTTGAAGAGAGCATATAAACACAATTATTGAAGAGTTAAAAATTTTTAATTTGAAATTAGTTAAACTTGTGGAAACTTCAATCACTAAATGACAAAAATACTATTTCCCATAATAAACACTTTATTTGTTCAAGACGATGTTTCAATTATTAAGTCGTCATCCTCAGTTGTTTTATGTAAACAAACCTTCTTAACACTGAAGTTCATCAGCAGACCTTCTGGTTCTCAGAACCACCGTACCTACTGTCCTTCTTGACGAATTGTATTTCAATGCCAATATGATTTGTGCACACATGTAACAATTGAGAATGATAACTTAGTTATTATAACATCATCTTGAACAAATAAGTGTTTATTGTATGAAAATTGTATTTCCTTAAACAATATTTTGTTTATATCTTGTATCTTATTCAACTTGTAACACACTAAATTAAATACAAATTTGCAGATTTCACTTCTGTATGTATTGGTTTCCCTACCTCTCTACAATGATAAATAGCAAAGTTATTATCAATAAATGAAATTTAGAACTCTGACCTTCCAAGAAAATGTGATTTACATACCGGGTGAATAAAAAGTCAAGACCCCCCCTCCCTCTAATATTTTTCTAAGTAAATATACAGAGATATCCTTTTGGTGGTCGTGCAATCTTAGCAGGAAGTTTCATTTTATGATTTTGAAAATTTTGTGTGTCTCCCAAAAATGGGGGATTTTGGGGGCAACTTAAACATTTTAAATCTAAACTCCCTTTAAGTGACACCTCATTTTGAAGTGTTTACAAAAACTTAAAGAATGGTGAAAACCAGAGTTCGCTATCTCTTCTCTATCGAAAATGGTAGCTCGTCAAAAGTTATTGAAGTCTACACAAAATTTCATCCTTATAAAATTCAGCTTGTCCATGAGTTGAATGAAGATGATCCAGACCGTCGTCTTCAATTGAATAAACAATGGATGAGCTAAAATTAGAGCTTCTATTTCCTCACAAAATTAAAGACGACGGTCTGGATCATCTTCACTCAACTCATGGACAAGCTGAATATTATAAGGATGAAATTTTGTGTAGACTTCAATAACTTTTGACGAGCTACCATTTTCGATAGAGAAGAGATAGCGAACTCTGGTTTTCACCATTCTTTAAGTTTTTGTAAACACTTCAAAATGAGGTGTCACTTGAAGGGAGTTTACATTTAAAATTTTTGAGTTGCCCCCAAAATCCCCCATTTTTGGGGGACACACAAAATTTTCAAAATCATAAAATGAAACTTCCTGCTAAGATTGCACGACCACCAAAAGGATATTTCTGTATATTTACTTAGAAAAATATTAGAGGGGGGGTCTTGACTTTTTATTCACCCGGTATAGTTAGAAGATCTGGTAGGACTGAGTCACTGCATGAGAGTAGCATACGAATGCTTCTGTACAGTTTCAAGGACTGTCAAGACTGAGATACTGATACAAGCAAAGTGAGTGAAGATGGTTTAAAATGTACACATTCATGAGTCTCGTTAGGGCCTAACCAAAATCAAGAAAGTAGTGATATACACAATTACAAGGTTCAGAAAATCTGTGTAACACTGGTTTTAAATAAACTTACCCTACTGGCCTCTTGACCTACTTGACCTCTTGATCTACCAATACAATTTAACATTTCCTACAAGGCCCAAGAGACCAACTTATAGGCATTACATTAATGATCTTCATGTCAATTACATGAAGGGCTGGATAGCCCCATTAACTTGTTTATTAATATGGTAACCTGGTCTTACAGAAAGTTGAGCTTTTATAGGGGTTATGTATTTCTCTGTTATATACAGAATTAAACTGATACAAACAAATTAATAAAATGGTTTCAAAAAATAAATTGTTGAAAAAGTTTTTTTTCAAGATCTCTTTAATGAGTAGGCCTATGAATGATACATCTTGAAGCAAAGTTAAGTATATCTTATTACTAGTAGATTAAGTCAGTTTTATTGCAATTTAATGCATTGAAACCATTGTATGATGGAACTTAACTACGAGAAAGATTTTATTTATAGATCACTTTTACTTTTAAAAATAACAATGGTTATCGGCAATTATAATTAAATTACTATGTTAGATAATAATTGAAAAAAATCATTTATGTACAAAAGAAACAGTACTAGTCTAAAAAGATTAAAGTTCACTAGTTAAGTGCTTTTCAAGTATCAGAAGTAGCAGTTATTTTAATACTGTTTTTTATATTATCGTATATAAAATTTCTACAAACCAAGAGCAGTCCTAGATTTGTTGTTTGTTTAAAGGTGGAAAAACTATCGCGGTCATAATAGTCTTATCAAAAACAGCATAAAATGCTTGTTAACATAAAACTAATAAAACCAAACTAAAATCTAAGTAACAATAACAACAAAATTTTAACTTCACCAACTGTTATTGGTGATCCGACTATCTGCACTATAGTCAAATTAACATATTTTTTACTACCGTATTCATATTATACATTTACAAATTGTAAGAGAAGAGAGAGAGTGAGGAGAGAAAGAGAGAGAGAGAGAGAGAGAGAGAGAGAGAGAGAGAGAGTGAGAGAGAGAGAGAGAGAGAGAGAGAGAGGCCTGATAGGAAAGATCTGAGAAAGAGATCTAACCCAAGATTGAACGAAAAAAAAGACAAAAATCAAGCCCATACCTCAGGATTTCCATACCTATATTCACTAAAAGAGACCCCCCCCCCCTGATGAGAAACCTTTTTAGGTATGTACATGTTAGTCCTTTATTTCTACATTTAATTTATCTAAAAGAATATCAATATTTACACTGCCAAAAGTCTTAGAGAAGTTAAAACATAAGATAGATAACAATGACTTATTTTCAAGGATGTCGAGAACTTTTTATTAAATTAATCATTGCAATTAAAAACACAACTATTTTATTAGAATGATATGAAAGAAGTAATCCTCAAACTACAAATAAGACACTAACACAATTATTAACGTTGGCAAGTTTAATAAACCCTTATGGATATTTTGGTAAGCTAAACCATCCTCAGTATACAGTATTGGTTTATATCACTCTGAGGATGGTAGCTATGTTACTGAAACGTACATAAGGGTTTATTAAACTTGCCAGTGTTAATTGTGTTAGTATTTTATTTGTGGTTTGGGTATTACTTCTTTCATATTGTTATTAACCTCAAGGCTCATTAGATATTGTATTTATTAGATTGGTTTAAACAGAAGTAGTACAATTTTTCATTTATAATTAAATTTATTCCTAGTGTTCAAAATATTACAACCATCAAAAACGCAATCATACTTTTAATGTCACCACAATTTTTTTTCTTACTTAGTATGTAGTTGAAAATAAATTGATTAAATTTCTAACTGTTGAACACCTTTTTAAGACACTTGTTCGTAATCAATCAATTCAAACATATAGGTCGCTATTTGTCAATGTCAAAAAAACAGACAACAGTAATTAATTAATGACAATATTTTTATGATTCGTCATCACTGTCACTCTAGTTTTTTTTTATAAATAAAACGCTGCAAACTGAAATTATAGACGTTAAAAGAAGATGAAGTTTCAGGTAGCGTTCTTCATTGCTGTGGTAGCTGGTACCTGTGCCTACGAATATACAGTGAAAGTACCATCAGTAGACTGTAGTAAGAGTTTATACATTAGTCATATTGATAGGAATGTGAATTCTTGTAGATTTTACACTTTAAAATATTCATCTCTAATTATTTAGTGATATATAAATGTGAACTTTAGTGATACAATACTTCTTAGTTAGTGTTACAATAATTCTAGGCTATGGAAATGTTCATTGATCCTACCTATTAGAGTAATTCAGCACCATTTTTTGACTCATCGAAGAAAGTATGTCTGTGTGTTTTAGTGGACACTCTAGATATCATAATTTTTGTTCAATTTTGATTAAATTTAATATATGTAGGCTTTTATGAATTGTTGTGAAAGTTGGTTTTCAAGGAAAATCTATGAGTAAATTTCATTTTTTGGTTGTTTAACATCTTCGTACCCATTAGACTAATGAAGATGATGAAGTAAGTAATGCATTGGAAAATGCAACGCCATCATTCGGAAAGAACCTGTGTGATGGTTTATTAGTTTGAACTTTTGTGTGTGCGTTATTTAAAGATAAAAAACCTCTTCGGCATCATTCTCTTATATCCCTAGGCTTAAAATACTCTAATAATGTTAGGGTCAGAAGAGAACCAGATTTGGTCAAGAGAAACCTGATAGGAAAGATAAAAGAGAAGAATCTAACCCAAGACTACATGAAGAAAAGTGTAGATCCAAATGTTATCTTCGGGTTTGCTACTTCTCTACTCGCTATAAATGAACCCTAGAGGTGACTAGTTCAAAAAAGCACGAGCTCTGTCAACTGATGTAAGCAGCTCCCCATACATTCAATTTTCATAATTCAAAAACTGTTTTATGAGAATATCATAACATTTTCAAACAACTCATTATATACAGTTTGAAAATTTGATTCTGATGCGCGAATAATTATTAAGAAGAGAGAAAACGGTTAATACCCCTAATTAAATTTCAAAATTAGACAAAAATTCTGTATAAAGAAATGTAGCCAGAAATTTTGTAAAATAATGTAACATGTAAAATCTATGTTTGAATATAATATTTGGTATTAAACAGTTCCTTTTTATTTAGGGTCTACGGTACTTCAGCCTATTATCTCATTGTGACAATTAATTTTTAGTAATATTAGTTTAGATCATTTTTATTAAAAAATAAATAAACTTACAACATTTAAACTTAAATTCATTTAAAAAATGAAAAATTAGAGGTTATTTATTTCTTTATTCATTTTATATTATTTCAGTTTTCTAACTATCCTTACTATTTTTTATTTAATAGTAAAACTAAAACTAATTTCAATAAAACTGTGTTTTACAGCTAATCTTTTTTTTCTTTATGAAAAGGTAAATCCTAATAACTTTTATCCCATGTGTGGGATGGAAAAATTCTTCTTTTATAATTTAAAATTTTTGAATAGTGTAGTGTAGTTAAAAAAAATCCTACAATTTTTTGTTATGTCCAAAAAATTAAAATAAGAGTTTCTATTATTCATCAGAAAAGTGATTTTAGAGGACAAGTAATACAACCAATGTCACATTTTTTTTTAAGAAAGCTAATTAAAATTTTTAATGTTTGTTACAACTACAGTACCGGTACCCAAGATATTTCTTGAAAGGTTCCAAAAAATATCTGTTCAAAATGTAAGTTCAAGGGTGTAATTTAGGCTAAAAATTGTAATAAATTTTCTTTGCTTCGATTCTCAAAAGTAATCATATTGACATTGGTTCTTCTTGTTCCATTGTTTATATGTTATAACAGGATAAGTATTACTTTTTATTAATATAAATTACATACTTTTTAAGTTATCTTGTCTAGAAACTAATTTTATTAGTTATTGAGAATTGATTCTGTAATATATTGGAATTAGTTGGTTATCAACGATTGAAATGTTATTTTCTCTTAAGAGTTTGACCCAGAGGTTTTCTTTTTTGTTATATGGTCCATTGATTACAAGTTTTTATACATGTATTAGGTCTAGTCATGACAAAATAAAGTGCAACTTTTAGAAGAACCAGATTTCAGTAAAAATAAGTTTATCTAATAAATATAAGATGACTCACCAGATATGTAAACTATTCTACTAGAAATGTATAAGAATTATTTGTATATTACATAATGAGTCTATCCAGTTGTCTTGGCCGAGATTGAATTCCTTAAAAAAATATTTTATCACTTCAAACTTTTGACACTGGCTGGATACAACTATCAGTTGAAAACATTTTGTGTTGATTACTAGAAATAATTTTACAACATAATGATATTCCTATAATTTTATTAATTTTAACATGTTAGCCCACGGACTGAAAAATTTAACAATTAGAGAATGCTGTTAGTTCTATTAACACTCAAATAGTTTTTTCTATATTATTATGTAGATAGTATCCTTAGAGCTTGAGTCTTATCTTGGGGGGTCGGTGCCTACTTTTCCCCAAGTGGATGTTGGGAAAAACAAACATAAATTAAATTATTAAAAAATTTGGACTATGTCCCAAATAATTAAAAGAAAATAGAAATATTAAAGTTATTGTTCAACATGAAATGTAATCAGCAGTTGTGAGAATGTAAGAATGTAATAATTATGTTCACAGTTCACTTTCAATAAATATTTGTCTATTAATCAGTTTAAGATAAGTGTCTGGTTTAGTTACAGCAACTTTGGTTAAAAGTCAAGGCTTGGGATTATATTTATAGATAAAATTAGTACTGGGTAGATCTCACCAATAAAGTAGAATTCACTGTTCTCTTTTCTACTAAATAAAATGCAGGTCGACTACAAATTACCGTTCTTGATATTACACTATTAAATATCAAACCTTGAGGTATACTGATTTTATAATATTGTTGATGATGGCGGTCTTTTTTTTGGTATTAAAACTTCTCAGGGTTGAAAAGTTTTCTTTACCTTCTGGAGTCTGCCAACAATTCATTTTCTTGCGCTCAAAATCGGTGTTACAGAAGTTTCAAATCTCCCGCCTCCTATTTTCACTAGTGTTGTGATTGTTTGTGTATTGAGTTAATGAGAGATGGAATGAGCTTTTATTTACTCTTTCTTTTCTTTTGATATCTTAATTGATTTGTTTTGGCATAATGGAATTCTATGAACATAAATTATATAAATAAAATAGGGAATACTTAAATAACTTCTTTTAAAATTAAAATCTTATTATCTAATCTGCATATTTCTAATTCATACAAATTTACTGACAACTTTATAAATTCAATTCTCATTGCCCAATCACATGTTAGCTTAACTTTGTGGGCGTGTCTCTCGGTCTGGAATATTTCTACAAGCAACTATCTCTGACATCACTTTCGTTCGTTTTAAATCCTATTGAATTATTTATGTATTTTATAGATTTTTGTTGACAACCTTTTAGGCGATGGATGTTTTGTTTAATACACAGGTAGTATTCATTTCTCTAATTAAAATTTTGTTTCCTTGTAATTTAATTTATTCTGGAGCCTTCCGCCTAGAATTTGATATAGTTTAGGCCTACAAACTGCTATCTTTTAAAACTCAGATATTTATCTCAAATCTTCTTGTTTATTTTTTCCGGATAGTTTAAATAATTTAGAATAGTTCTAACATGGATCATATAGGTTAAAGATATCTGTGAATAATTTTATTTAATAATGTTAGGATCGAGAGTTCAGATTTTCGAGTCTTGCATATTTGCCACTAGGTGCAGTGTATGTCGATATCTAATTTAATGAAATTTTTTAAATACTTTCTTTTAATAAATATTTCATTTGAAACACATTTCAAATTGTCACAAGGTTTATGATTCAAACCAAAGTTACCAAACAGCAGTTTAAAGTAAAATCACTATTCACAAGTAACTTGATAAAAAGGTTACCGGTATGTTTTTAACATTGGTTTGGGTTAGAAATCTTTTAATTTCACCTAATTAAATTGATATTTTTTTTAGTATTGCAAGATGTTCAACCTTTAAAATAATGATCTAAATGATAATTTCTGTAACAGCATTTTTTGAGAAATGACAAAAAATACTCTGGTTTTGTGTATGGTTGTATGAGATTATTGGCTAATAATCTATAACTGTTTAGTTAAAATAAAACAATAATTTATTTAATTAACATTTTTAGGTACATTTGTAGGTGAAGGATGTTGTTTTGACAGTACTCTATACAATAAAGGAGACTCTTGGCCTTCAAAGGTAAATTGCGTCCAGATAACATGCTATGGTAACAACCATACCACCACTGTTGGGTAAGTTTTGTATGTAAAATTCTATTAATAGGAAAAAAAAATATTCAACAAAATACATTCTTGAAACCCAGTCTCAGGAACCAATCTATACAAATTTTATAACTTGAAGCACTAGGATTTTCAGAAATTATTTCTCCCGCCATTCTTCAAAATAAGGCAGCCACAAGTTCTCAGTTTGAAACCTCTCTCCATGTCCTTCCAGTCAACCTCTACTCCCAGTCTATAGCACACCTCTAAGTCATCTTGAATCATCTCTGTCCTTGAGGATTCCATTATCCTTCTTGTAATTTCTGACTCATTTTCCTCAGTGAGTGGCTTCCTCTCTTTTATTCTTAATTTCAAAGGGCTTTAATTAGTTATTTTGACAATCCCTTTAGTTTTTCCTGGAGCATAGGGCATCTGCTTAGCTACCTCTCTTGATCTCCTCCATGTCTTGCCAGCCCCCCTCCTCTTCCATGAGTTTCCTATCAATTCTATTGCACGATTCTACTCTAATATTTCTCTGGTAATATCTCCTTCACCTTTCCTCTAGATATCTCCAATCCACCTCAATTTCTTTCTTCTAATTTGCATCTTATAGGCTCTTGCTTTACTCTTAATTCCTAATTATGCTCGGCCATCTTATTTTATGTATTCTTCTCAGACATCTATTTATAAACACTTGAACGTTCCCAATCAGTGGATTTTTTACATTCCAAGTTACACAACCATAGAGTAGTACACATACAGGTGTTGACATATTTTATTTACTTAAATTCAAAACATTTACTTAAATGCTACACAATTTTGTTGTGAACATAGGCCAATTAATTACTTAATGTATATTTGATTAAATTTATAAGTATAGTGGAATAAATAATTGTTTCAGATGCAAGGGATTTTTCAGTACTCCAAAAGGATGTCTTTCAAAAATCAACAATGCACTATTATTCCCAGATTGCTGTCCACGAAATTTATGTGAAACATCTTAAACCACTCATCGAATAAATTAATGAAGTATTTATTCCAGTTATTTATTTGTGTTAATTTCTTAAAATTTGTACAGAAAATATGCAGGCAGGAATTAAAGGTGTCTTAAAACCAAAAGTATATTTCCAGTTTTTGAGTAAACCATTTTTATTCTTAGTAACCATGAATACTATAGTAAGTGGATGATCATTGACATTTTACTTCTTCACAACTATTTGTAAATACTTTATAATTGACGTTTACGACTTACAGAATTAGTTCATATTTGACATAGTTATAGTTTTTAAAATTAAAAATCGAGTTAATCAGAATTGAAAGTGTATGACGTTTGACCTGGAACCACAGCTAACACTTACATCAAGATCACCACTTATGCAGATGACATGACATTACCACTTGCTCCAAATGGAGAGGAGAGACGTAGTAACCACCTTAAAATCATCAGACAGTGAACATCATAGAAAAATGGCACCACACCATTTAAAAATCCAAAACGGTGCTTTTGTTTTCTCTACTGTTTTCACAAAAAGATATAAATTTTACAATTACCGTCCCCAAATTACAATGGATGGTCAAGGGCTAAAATATAACCCTAATTCAAAAGTTCTGGGCATAACCCTTAGACGGAAAACTTCTTTGGAAGTTACACTGTCACAAATCTATACTGATGGCCCACATAATCCAGAAAATGTCTAATTGGGATTAGGCGCCTACATCCCAGAAATGGCATATAATTTCAATGTCTCTTCTGTTAGTGTTGGAAAGAGAACTTCCGGCCATCTTTGCTGCTCTCCAAGATTGCCACAAATTACCTAAAAGAACAGATCCAAAATCAGCTCTTTGGTCAATTCAAAACTATCTTCTTACTTTCACTATACACAGCCAAATTCATTATACTGTATATCAAAATGAAAAAAAAAAAAAAAAATTCACTTGTGGGCTTGATGACATGAGATAAAAATTTTCTTACTCACCCTCCCCAAAACCAAATAAAAATGAATTGTCACAAAAAATGTCAGTTTGGTCATTATCAATTAAAAAGTGAAAATAAACTATCACTGCCATTTTTGAACAAAATATTTAAGTAAGGACCTAAACTTGCTTCGCTTGTGCCAAAACAGGTCCTCAGCATAAATCGTATTTGATTAAAACTGACTCATTTAATGAGAATTTTAAATGACGGAAGACGGCAGTCAAGGTACATTTTGGTTTTTGCTAACTATCTTGAATCATATTCTTTTTACTTATGATTTTGCACACAGGTTTGTAACACTAATCTTTACATTTATTTAAAATTTTAATGAAATAGGTAGAGCCCATTTTGAAAAATTACATATTTCATAATAGCTTCATGATCAATTTTTTAGAATTTTACCAATAATTTATGACTGGGATTTTTGGAGAGACGGTGTTTAAACATTTTATTTAAGTTAAACTTGAGGGAAATCATTTGAGCCAATTTTTATTTTTCTAACGGCTACCTCTAAACTGTAAGTTATCAAAAAGTCCCAAGATGTGGCCAACATATACCCACCTATCAAATTTTATTCCAAAGTTTGAGGTGTAGATCCACACTACATGTAAAAGACATCATTCCAAAACCACTTTTTTGGAGTCAGGTGATCTCAATAGGGACAATATATCTATAAAACACTTTATATAACTTACCCTATACTTCATACACGTAAAAAAGTAAACATGGAAAAGGATTTGAACAGAGTAAAAAAAAACACAATAGACAAATTAATACAATAACAGACTTCAGACACTCCTGATTTTTATACACATTGACATTAAATTTTCCACTCGATTTCAACTATAGAACTAATTTGATAATAATAAAATAAAATTTCAATTTACATTAATTTCTGGATAATAAAATAAAATTTTAATTTACATTTATTGATGGATTCACATAAAATAAATTTCAATTTACATTAATTTCTGTACTTATATAATTAAATTTACAAAACAATAAACAATACTTCAAGTATGTAAGATGGCATCGTATGCTTGAAATATCCCAGAAGCAATATCAATAGCTCTAGACTTGAGTGAGAGAGCAATACTAGGGTTTCCTGGTTGGACTTTCAATTCATTTAGCACCCATACTCCATTTGGTAGTTTTAATGATTGATAGAGCATATCTTGTCCTTCTACATTCCTTTTGGCAATGGTAAAGACGTTATTTTGTTGCATTTTTTGTACAATAGCATCAGCGTTACATTGGATGTTAGTCAATGTATATTGTACTTCATTCTGTGCAGGGATGTCTTTCCATGTTGCTAGGAACACTCTTTTATCCATCTGACCGTCTTCTACAAAAAATACATTCATTGGAATTAAACAAGCGAAATAAAATACTTCAACGTTATTTTTAACAGCGACTTGAAGATTTGATAACGGATCCATTCGTTGTACGACTCCATTTGTAGCTAGAGGTAATGAACAATCATGAGATACACCGGGAGGAAGTGGTGAAAGAACTTGAAGAGGACGCAATGGTGTCAAACCAAAACTATTTTTATTCAACTGTATCGCAAAACCTGTCATTGGCTGCATAGCTTTGTTTGTAAAGGTGAAGTCCATACTAATTTGATTATTTTTCCTAGAAAATGTTCCCCAAATTTCCATACCTTTTCCTTTCTCAGCAGATAACCACATTATTTTAGGAGGAGAATACATACTAGGTGTTGGGGTAAATCCAAAAATATCACCTAAAAGACCTGTTGTTGATTGTGACACTGGTACAGTTGATACTCCAAGATCACTTGTTAAAAATGCATCTAAACCACCTCCGAGGAGATCAACAGCTGGTGTTGGAGTAGGAACTACACTAGGTGCGCTAATATCCATACTTAGCAAATCACCAATTAATGAATCTTGCGATGGAATTACTGCAGCTACTTCACTTGGGGTAGCTTCACGTACAGTTTCCTGAGAACCTGTTCTTGCTGGTAACGACTTCCTCAATCCTCCACGACCTTCGACGAAAGCAGATGGTGGTTTATGATAAACTGAAGCTAAACTGGAAATATGACAGATTAATTCATCTAGAAGAGTAGGTTCTAAAAGATCAGTTTCTTCTGAAATTAGTGGTTTTTCAGCGAGAACAACTTCTTTTGCTGCAGCTGGATCAGTTGACAATAATCTCCAGTAAATAAATCCACGATCTCTTAAATCTGGATTGTCGGAGTCTTGTGTCGCCAAACTTAAGACTTGTTGTACCAGTTCTTGCGTATCTGTAGGACGTTTCAAAAAAAGTTTAACAATCGCTGTTAATAATTGCAACTGTACTTGTGTGTTCTCGTCATGAAATCCTTCTAAGAAACTTTCTAATAATTCATCAGCATTATCAATACGTTCTGCGTACTCTCCAATGATCCAAATCATAGATGCTCTTGCTTCAGGTTCATCAAGAGTATCAAGATTTTCACACAGCGTGGAAATTATACTTTCGTATTTATTTGGATACTTTCTGAAAATATCTTTGATTACAACAATAGCTTCCTGTACAACATAATTAACTTTAGTTTGGATAAGATCAAGAAGTGTTGAAACACATCGTTCTGCTGATTGTTCGACTTTGATTGCACAGCGACCGATTGCTCTAACTGCTTTACGAACAAAATCTACATCAACTTCAGTAGCATATTCTTTCAATTCAGACAAAACTTGAGCAATATTGGCTTGAGAAGCTAGACGTATCATAATATCCAACTTCTCTAACTTTACATAAATAGGATCATTATATTTCACAAAGAAAACTTTCATTTCTTGTTTTAATATATCAGGACGTTTTTGTACAATTAGATTAATGTTACGAAGAGCAACATATTGAACTTCTGCTTCTGCAGACAATAATGTTACTAAAGGAGGAGCTAGTTTTTTCGTTAGAGTTGAAACAAAGTCGGAATCTGATGCAAGCATTTCCATGAATTTCATTAAAACTTTGACAGCAGACAAAACGACAGCGGCATTTGCATGAGCAAGACGAGGAGTAATACGTTCACAGATACTTTGTGCTTCTCGATCATCTTTGGGACTATAATTAGCGAGAGAATCTAAGATGAACACTTGTCCCCACTCAGTGCATTCGTTAAGAGCTGTTAGTAGTTTGTTGATTGTTTGAGCATTCATTTCTATAAGAGGTGTTCCACTAGTATTAGCTTCATTCATCTCTGATAAGGCTGCGACAGCATTCGCTACCTACCAACATATAAATAAAGCGTAAGTAAAAAATTTTATATAAAATTAAATCTAGCTAACATTTTCTAAAAAGTAAAATGTTTTTCACACATCCATAAACAAAATCAAATACCAATCAACCTCAAAATATAAATGGGGGCGGGGGAAAGGAGGAGTTGTAAAATAACAAAAAATACTTCTTTCACCAAATTGGTTGTTACGATTTGGACCCAACAAAATATATCGGCCAGTATCTTCAAAAATGTCAGGAACCAAATTGTTTTTTTTTACTTGCGGTTTGGCACATTGGTTTAAGCTATAAATTTTCAAACTATTATGTCTTGGTTCTTAAACCTCTCTTCCTTTAATGAGCATTTATGGGGGATGTTGACCAATACACTTGGTTAAGTCCTAAGAGCCTACGTTGTAGTATTTTTTTAAGAACAACTACAAAAAAATTTTGAGTTATTGAAAAATTAAAAAACACAAAATAAAAAAAAAACATTCAAAATTGGATAAAAATCTTCCACCAATTGGGTTGTACAGATGAGACTAACATTAGTCCAATAACCAATTTTTTATGCTCAGTGGCCCTCAAAACTTCTAGGAAAAACTCATCATCAACCTTTAACCCTACACAGGACTTTTATACAGAGTGTTCAAAAATATGTCCTAACTTTGGTAAGTGATTCATGGCATCAAAATAAAGGACAAAGTTCTTATAAACACCCATCCGAAACGGTTTCGTTATCCATCTGTTAGCCAATTTGTGTTTTTTCACAAAAAATAACTTTAAAATTATGACCAAAAATCAAAACTTTATCTTATACATTTTTAAAATGGCGGTCTTTTACATTTTTTTGTAAAGTTAATAGTTTTAGAGATATTCAATATTAAAAATTTTGAACATACACCAATTCGCCAATTTATAAGATACAGTTCTAATTCTTAGTATACTGGTAAAATGTAGTATGAAAAATACCTGCACCTAATTTCGATTCAAAATCTTAGTTATTTTTAAAGTTATCATTATTTTTTTTAAAAACAAGATGGAAGAACGAAGTTTTTTCGGACATATGTTTATACAATGGAACCTCGATAACTTATATCTCAAGGGAATTACATTACTAATACTTCGAGTTATCAAATAATTCAAGTTACTGAGGGGCAAAAATCACCGATTTCGAGTTATAGAGGACCAAGATTGACTGACCTTTATTCACTTCGGCAGTGTGTTCTGATTATATTTTTTTTCCCGTAATAGAGAATAAGTGAAAGAAAACACACAGTAAAAGTATTTTGTTTCAGTAAACAGTTCTCAATTTGATTTAAATCGAAAATCAGCACATCTATATAAAAAAAGTACAGTACTGTTTATAGTTAACATTATTTTATGTAAATACAGTGTACATTTTCAGTTTGGTAATCTTGCTTTGAATGAAAAATAAGTTTAACTCGATGCAATAAACAGGAAATATATTCTGTTTTTTGAATAAAATAAATAAATAAAGTAATTAGTACACAATGATCAGAGAAATTTATTAAAAGTATGTTAATACTTAAAACAGATATAATTTTAGTTATAAGAAAAATGTGACATCAGCATTGTGAATAATAGTGGGAGACTGTTACCAACCAAGTTTTGCGCCAGTTTAATCTAGGCTTTCAAAGAGGAAAGACGTATGAAAAAATAAGTATGTTTGTAGAGACAAAGCCGAACTGTCGAAAGAACATATTTTTACAAAAGGACAAGAACTTCTACTTAAAGAAATATCATGTGATTTTGTGAGTTAGTTTGAATAAGGAGGAAATAAACTTTTAGAGTGAGAAGACGTGTTTGTAAAAAATGATGAAATAGATAAAGCCGTTCCGCGGAAGCAGGAAAACGTATTCAATAAAGAACAAATATTTGTGTTTTTAAGAAAAACTATGTGATTTAACTAGTATGTTTTGAATAAAAGACAAAGTAGACAATTGTGATGATTAGAAAAGTGAAAAGTAAAACTGAAAAGGTTATTTGCTAAAACAACGCCATGTGGTTTGAACAAGGACTTTGCGTGAATAAATTGAAAGTTTTATGTAAAATGTACAATTTAACTTCTGTGTATAAATGCATGCTTGGTATAACATGCTTAAACTATGTTCTATAGAAATTTAAACATAAAAATAACTAGAAATTGTAATTCACTAATGAAACTTGTATAGTATGTTTGTAGAATTATCACATGTTTTTCAATAAAGAAACATATTTTATTTGAAGATAATGATTAAAGAATTACTGTATATAATTAAAAGTTATTCATTGTTTGACTTTTTGAATTGGATGTTTTAAATTTAATAAAAACAAATATTTTGCAAAAGAGATTGCGTAATATAAAAATATTACATGTTGAATAATGAGAGATTTTATTTTGTAATTAGGTTGCAATCATAATATTAATAATAAATAAAGTATAATTTTGGATCAATATAGAGTATAGGATGTTATGTGTAATTTTGTTTTTTCAGGTAATAATTTGATTTTGTATGAAATTTAATATAAAATGTTTATTAATAATAAAATGTGGATTTCAGAAAGAAGGGTTCTGTATTTTATTTAAAATTCTCCAAAGTACACTGTTTTAAAGAACTTGCGACCTCAGAGAAACTTTTTATGCTCTCTTCATACGAACTTTTTAGTAATCATTTTTAATTTAATTTTTTTTGTAATAAACATTACAAAATGGTGCCCAATTTTTATTGAAATATTAAGATATCATCCCTTAGTAATAGTATAGTTGTTACAACAGTAATAGCAATAAATGCCTAACTAATTTATTGGATTACAAATCACTTCACAATTGCTTTAAATAAATAAAATTCAAAACTTTAATAAAATATAGAACGGTACACACACATACGGGTGAACAATAGAGCTGTACTGAACCCAAATGCAGGAAAATGCTAGGATCGATCAATCGATCGATCTATCTAATCTATCTATCGATCTATCCATCCATCCGTCCGTCCGTCCGTCCTTCAATCCATCCATCCATCCATCCATATTAGCTGATGGCCCCAGTTTCACCTGGAGATAGTTGAGATAGTTTATAAAGAAATAATTTGGTCCGGGTATATAAATGTGGTCCAACTATAATGGTGGTGTTATGGAAATAAATTATGCCCAATACAGCAACAAACCAATTTTGATCAAAATCGACCTATAAATAACATAGATATGATACTTGTTTTAGGGGTACGTGTTCCTTGGAGTAGAACATTTTCAAAACCCTTTCTTAATACTCGTCTACACACTTACCCCAAACCATGTTAAAAAATTCATAGCTCTAGGCTTCTTGGATCTAGACTTTAGGGGTAAAAAACACCCTTGAGTGGAACATTTTCAAAACCCTTTCTTAGTACTCGTCTACAGACCTACTCCAAAACCACGTTAAAAAATTCATAGCTCTAGGCTTCTTGGATCTAGAGATATGCTTTAGGGGTAAAAAAACACTCTTGGAGTGGAACATTTTCAAAACCGTTTCTTAGTATGCGTGTACAGACCTACACCAAACCATGTTAAAAAATTCATACATCTAGGCTTCTTGGATCCAGAGATTTCGTGATTAATCAGTAGCTTTCGACTTCAAAAGCATTCATGGTTTTATTGCCACCTAGCCAAACCTATTTGTTTGTCAGAGAAAATAATAAATTCACTAAAGAGTTAACTCATGCCAACTCTAAGTAAAACCAATAGCGTTAGATGTACTAGAAACCATAGTTGATGGTAAACTGACAGGCGTTTAGGCCTACTGATAAAAGGAAGACAATAATCCGACTCTATTTCTTTCAATAACCAATAACCAATTAAAATACAACATTTAATCTTCACTTGAAAGCAGTTATGAGTGGAGGGGGAATAGTAAATAATTACCTACACAAAGATTATCTGATACCAATCAACAAGCTTATTTATCTCCATCAAGTAAATAATTAGCCTAACTTACTTCTTTTATATCTGAACTATCCTAACACGTAATTTCTATGTTAAATGTATTTATGCCGGCTTATTTCTTTAATTTTTAGCCTTGCTCATGTCCTATATTAGTTGATTCAGTTCCGGACATTAATCCGTCAATGATCTACTTTTTGTCTATTCTGATAATTTTTACTAATAGTTAATAATTGAGGTTAGCAGGACAGGTTAGGTTCTAATGGTATTAATTTCATATTAACACTAGGCCTATTCATATAATATAGAAAATTGGTTATAAAAGTCAGAACCAGGAATACTAAGACAAGTGAAAGTGACAAAATTTCTGCGGATGCACAATAAGAAATAAGAAGAATGAGTATGGAATACAGTGCAGCATATCAAAAACAGACATATTCATACAGTTTTCTTGAATGGTTTAACTTATTCCCCTTCAGCCAATATTAAGATTCTTCCTTACTAACTTGTTTTTAACCCTATACAACACCCGTGTAATAATAGTCGATACATCAGATATGTAATACTACTAAAATCAATCTTAGAAATGCAGTAGTACCAAAAATCAATCTTAGTAAATATGCAAAACACCGGCTCAACTATTTAATAATTTCCCCCCTCTTTTACAGACATATATAATAACAGGCCTAGGGCTATAATCTAATAGGAAGTTAGTGAGATGTAGACTTTTATGCAAATATATGACGGTGTTCATTTACTAACTAAATACTGGAACGACTTCTTCCATTACTATTCTACTTATTAGCAAATTACCATTCAACTTTTATAAATGACGCTTAACTCAATTATTGGTAAATATGGGTTGTACATGGTAATGGGATTTTGTTATAAAAAAATATGAAATCGTTAACAATTGACCTAACATTCAGATCATATTAGTTGTCGAAAGACAATTTTCAAGTCACAAAATATATAGTTTAGTAGAAAATAAGAAATATCAAAGTACGAAATGCAGTTTAGGTTACAACTGCCTAGGGCCTACGTTAATATTGATAACTACGTTAGTCAAGTCAGTGACTTGATCGTTTTTTTCATTAGGTCTGGCTATGTGACTATATATATATATATATATATATATATATATATATATATATATATATACAGGATAAACTAAAAGTCTGGAAATACCCCTGTAACTTCTAAGTGAGTAATTGGATAGAAGAAAAAACTTAAGTAATGTTTACTAAGTATAAAGATATACTTTTTTATGCAAAAGACAACGGTGATACCATTTCCAAAATGGTAAATTTTGGGGCAGCTCAAAAATTTTAAATGAAACTCCTGTCTTATGACCCTTCATTTCTTGTAGAAGAATATAAATGACGAAAACTAGAGGTCTCTATCTTATTCCTCTCTAAGGTTTATTTACTGTTAAAGCCGAGAATGATTCAAGTTTTCTAACCTATTAGTGAGTGATTGGTGAAGAGCCAAATACAAGGAATGTTTATTAGGTATTAGAATGTACTTTTTAAATATGGGGAAACTTTGCCCCCATTTCAAAAATTGGAAATATTGAGGGCAGCTCAAAATTTTTATACCCATCTCATGTGACCATTCATTTTTGACAAGAACTAAGATTTTACACTTAAATTGATAGGACAACCCTTCTGCATATTACCAAACAAAAAATATTAAAATTGGGGCGCTACAGTAAACAATTACCAATAAGGTATGTAGGCTGTTTAATGATTTCATAAAATAGAAGCTAACATTCAACAAGTAGGCTATGCTACAATGAATTATTACTGGTAAAAATTTAACGATTTCAAAATTTTCCATTGCAAAATCTGATTACCATGTACAATTCATATTTACCCAATTATTTTAATAACTTACCACCATAGGATTTGAATCAGATAGAAGATCTTTAAGTTGATCTAAAAAGCCCTGATCTTCTACTAGTTGTGCATTAATATCATAAAGTTTAGCGACACACACTGCTGCAGTTTTTCTAACATAAGGATCTTCATCTTTTAAACACTTCCGGAGAGGTTCACAAAGATATTCAGTGATTTTATCTACTCGAATACAACCCATTGTGCGAACAGCTAAAGCTCGAATTAAAGGGTTTGCATCCTCACAATCTTTTACAAAAGTATTCACTGCCATTATTGCCATATCAGGTTGACTTTTAGCATAATTCATCAAATACAAATACACTAGTTTTTTAAGTTCTAAATTGTCAGTTTGCATACAATTCACAACATCTGGAAATAAAGCTGAAACATCTTTGCCAACTGTCATTGAAGCTATCACTTTTTTTACAGCTTCACGTTTTTTCTCTTTCTTATCACTGTTCAGTTCTGATTTCAATTCGAAAATTTCACCTTTCTTTGTTGTGGTAAAATATTTTGAATCCGTCATGTTTACTATTTAACACTAATACACTTGTGGGTAAACTGAAATTAAAAACAAAAGGAAACAGGATTATTTTACACAGAAAAGGCCTAAGCCAAAGTATAGCTCAATTCACTCAATATGAATTCTAAGAACAACTAAAATATCTTACTGTACAACTTACAGAGTTAACTACTTTGAAGTATGAAATACAATTAATTACGACAAAATCTAATAAATTAAGAGCAACAATCAGCTGTTTGTTTAACTTGTTGATTTGTAACCATCCACTCATTGGCCCACGCTTCTAATTCATTCTAAATAAACAGCTGATGAAATTTGGTAAGCTGCACCTACTTCTGCTAATGCGGTCAAAATCTATTGTATTTTTTTGTTACCTATGAAATAACGTAATTATCTCCGACATATCTAAATTTTCTTACTCATCCAAATTCAATAATATTAATTGAATAGGCCTACACCTACTACGTAATCGCCGCAAACTCGAACTGAACAACAATATTTATCAATGATGCAAATAATTGCAGCGGATTAGGTTAATTTGGTATGGTACAAAACATGTGATTATTTGTAGCAGTTTAATACATTCTCCTCTACTTTTAAAAAGTAACATAATCGTCTAAAGATTTTAGATTTTTTTTTTATAACTTACACATTCGTTTTGTTTGAACGTGTAAGCTAATTGTCTTCTTGCAATTTGCAATGCATTTTCTGCTAGAGTGTCCTCTACGGTACTAATTTCCGGAATGTCCTCAACATTTGGCTGCAAAAATGGGTTTTCACAAAGGTTCATATTTTCAGAAGCAATACTTTCACCTCGAGGAGTTAGATGTCAAATGGATACTGCAGTTTCTTTTCCATCTGGTAATCTGATATATGTATAACCAGAGTTGGCATGTAGAATATATACTTCCTTCACCAAAGGATCATATTTATTTACTCTGTTGTAATTCATCAACAACATTGGGGCTGGATTGGTTAACCAAGTAGGAATACAATTACCATTAGTCTTTGGTATTTAAATATTCTTTCATGTGGTGTTTCATTAGTTGCAGTACACAATAAGGTTCTGATTGAATATGCAGCTTCACATACACCTGGTCCCATTTACCTTGGGACTTTAAAGTGAGGGAAATAGTTTTTCATATTATTCCATTATACCAAACTACTGGACCATTTTCCCATGGTTTATATGGTGTAGTGTGACTACTTATGATCCCATTAGAATCTAAAAATGATTCATTAAACTCCAATGAAAGGAAGGATGTACCGTGATTTGAATAAATGTATTGATGGGATGCCAAATATTGAGAATAGCTGTTACATTATGAATCACTTCTGATGATGTAATTTTAGAACAAAAAAGAATTAACTAGGGGAAATTTGAAAAGTCATCCACTATAGTAAAAAAATAACCATTTTGAGTCAATGATTGTAATGGACTGTTAAAATTAAAGGAAAATTCTTACTGTGAACTCAATGATAGAATCTTGTTATGCTAGTATGACACAGTGACATATGCAGCTCAGCGAGATTGTGCTTTTTCTTTGACAACAGAACATACTCTGGACAAAGCATCAGCTACTACGTTCTCTCTTCCAGAATGGTACACAATATCGTGATAATTGTAACATGACAATTCCAACCTCCACCTGAAACCTTTTATTAAACATGAAATACACAGATATCTTACCTATTTAGTCGTCCTATTAGAAAATGTCTCTATTTCTTAAGTACTTCCATAATAGCTTGAGACTCTTTTTCAATGGCTGGATAACTCTGCTAACAGTGAAAAGAGTTCTTGAATAAAATGAAATTGGCCTGCTCAGATGAGTAAGTGTAACACCAATACACAGTAACACAGTAAGTGTAGCATGGTCTAATGCATCAGTTTCAACTGAAAATCATTGTTGATTGGTGATTTTAGAGATGAAACATCAGACTTTAGTTTTTCGAAAACAATCTTCACTTCTGAAGGCAGCGGAAACGTCTTGTGCTTTATTAGAGGGTGCAATAATACCTCGAGCTCTCCACATGTAGAGATTTAGTGTTACTAGGAATAAACAAATCCATCAAGGACATGAGCCTTTTAGGGTTCAGTTTTAGTGTATGATTAGATATAATGTAGTTTAGAAGTTTAATTGAATTACAAGTAATTACACACTTCCTTTGATTTAAAGACCAAGTTATATTTTGTAACAGCATCCATGTACTATTTGATCATGATATGCTTGGTTTTTTCCACAGATTGTTACATAATCAATTCTTTCCTACCCATCCTAAGAGCACTACTTACTTTGGCTTGTAGAATTTTATAACTTAAAAATTTTTCTATGATTAAACTCTCTTAGAGCTTTATAGTGTAAACGGAGAGGGTTATTACATTCATTGTTCCACCATGGAACTGGTGGTCTCAACGTTTTCAGAATGTTGTTGTACGCTGCTGTAAAGGAATGTACTGCTTCATTTATGGGAATATTAATATTAGGTAATACAATTCATCAGTAAAATATTCCCATTTTGCTTCGCACAAAATCCATCTGTGAAGGTGATAATTATGATGACACATCATAAAATGTAAGCTTCACAGGAGTGTAATTACTACAGTATTGTGTCAGATAGAACGGTCCATTCAAATTTACTGGCCAGAGAAATGTTACAAAATGACAAGTCTACAGTTGTCCAACCACCTATATCAGTGGTCCCCAAATGGTGGACCGCCACCTAATTTTTTACGGACCGCTAGGTCGAATTCACAAACTGTATTTTTTATGTAGCTTTTAGTGCATTTAAACTTTATTTGAACTTAAAACAGATATCGCCACTGACCATACAACTTATTGTAAGAGTAAACAATTTGTAACGAAACATAGTTACCGTGCTAGATAGCTACAGTTTTAAGCGTTGCAATGCTCCAGCATTTTCTTAAAGCTTCCTCCCCTCCATCGCTAATTAAACTCGCCCAGTGGCCAAGCCGTAGGCAGTACTGTCGACATCGTCTGTATACTTGCTACTAACGTGGTGTTTAGTTCTCTGTTCATCCTGTTGTGTGTTAGTTCTGCAAGGAGTCTAGTGCAAATTACTTACAATGGATAACAAAAAACAGAAAGTAGACAGTGAAAATAGGCAGTTTTTACCAGAGTGGACGGATCAGTATTTGTTTATACTTCCAAACAAAAGGAGAGCTGTGCCTGTGTATTTGATGTCAACAAACTGTATCTGTTGTCAAGAGTTCAAACGTTAAACGACACTTTGAGACTAAACACAAGCCTTTTGAAACAAAATACCCAATGGGAAGTGATCTTCGCAAGTCCAAGATTGAGAGTTAACGTTCGAACTACTTAGCTAATACCCAGATATTAAATCGAACAATGACTGCCCAAGAAAGATGTGCAGAGGCTTCTTTGCACGTTTCGTGGACTCTTGCTAAACATATGAAACCTTTTACTGATGTAGATATAGTCAAAGAATGCATGATTGAGGCAGGAAACGTATTATTTGAGAATAAACAAGATGTTGACACTATTCGACGCATGCCGCTTTCAGCATCTACCAGCACACAAAACACTGAAGTTTTAGCAGAAGAAAGTTGTAAAAGCTTGAAACAGATTTTAGCAGCTACAGACAGATACGCTTTAGCATTGGACGAATCATGTGACATTACCAATACAGCTCAATTGATGGTTTTTGGACAGTAACAAAGAACAGTTTGTGAAAGAATTGTTAACAATGTTGCCAACATCAGGGCAAACACAGGGAGAGGACTTGTACAAAGTTTTAATGGATTATTTTGAGAAAGCTGAGTTGGATTGAAAAAAATAATATCAGTAACAACAGATGGTGCTCGTGCGATGGTCGGGAAAAACAAAGGCTTGGTACGTCAGATCCTAAATTTAATGAAAGTTTGCTAGCCTACCACTGTATTATCCATCAAAGTATGTTGTGTTGCAAACTGAATCCTGCTCTTGAAAGTAAAATGTAAACTGTAGTTAAGATCATTAACTTCATACGATCAAAGACTTCATTCACTTAGGCACCGTCAATTCAAGTCACTTCTTTAGGAAACTGAAGCACACTTTGACGATTTATTACTTCACAACAACGTAAGGTGGCTGAGCAAAGGGTTTGTACTTCAACGGTTTTGTGCTGTTATAGAGGACATAAAAGTATTTCTATCAGAGTGTAGTGAAGAAGTTGCAAATGAACACTTGGGCTTCCTGCTTGATACAGAAGACACTATTCCAAAAATAGCTTTCCTGACAGATGTCTTCAGACATTTCAATTTTGTAAATTTAAAACTGCAAGAGAAAGGACTTCTTGTGTGTGAACTTCTCTCAGAAATTAGAAGCTTTACAAGAAAGGTTGCTCTTTGGGTGTGACAATGTCAGTAACAAACATGTGCACTTTCCCAGCCTTAAGTCAGTTTGTGACAGCAACAATGGTATTGAATAAAACAGTTTGTCAACTTCTTGAATGACCTCAAATCTGAGTTCGAAGCTCGATTTAGTGACTGACAAAATAGGGAATGTTGTTCAAGTCCTAAATAACTGTTTTTCTCTAAAGCCTAATGGAGAGTGGGCCAATAAAGCGGCAGTGGTTTTCAACTGTAATAAAGCAGCCCTGCAAATGGAAATAATAGATTTCCAGGAAAACATTGCTCTGCAGGACAAATTTAGACAAGTTCTGAAAGAACTTTCGTGTGAGCTGTTTTGGATCAAGTATGTGAGCAGTGAAAAATATCCTGAACAGAAAAACTTGGCCATAAAACTTTGTACAATGTTTGGATCAACGTACACATTCGAGTCTGCATTTTCAAGGATGAATTTCATCAAAAATAAATACAGATCCCGCCTCAGTGACAGCCACCTCAACAACCTGATGAGAATCAGCTGCACAGGTTTCACTCCAAACTTCAGAGAAGTAGTCCAGAATAAGAAATGTCATATCTCTCACCGAGTTTGAGTCATCTATTTGAGTAATCTTTATGTATAATACATGTTCTAAGTGAAATTAAATTAAACGACTTTATTTATAATGTGGTTATTTTTTATTAAACCTAAACAATAAGGGTAAAAACTTGACCAGCCTGTGACAGTTTTATAGAAATTTGAAATGGACCTTCATAAAATGTAATTGGTGATCACTGACTTAGAAGAATTGGTGAACCGTCATTGAGCAGAATCTAATCTAAATTGTATCGAATTCTGTCAATATGGTTCCCTCTAGGGCTGAGGTGTTTGATCTCCATGTATAGTGGTGGTCATTAAAATCCCCCACCAAAATAAATGGGGCAGGTATACACAGTAAATTGTAATTTTCTCTGTCTACAGTAACATAATCTGCTCTGAAAACCCCCTCAAACTAAATAAATGAGGCTCTTGCAGGCAAAATAGGTCACTACCAATAACCTTAAGATCTTCAATGTGACTTCTCACGCTGTTAATGTTCCACTGTATTTAGATTTCTGGCCATATTTATGAACTATAAAATTTTAAAAGTATAATAATAATTATAAGCAATTTAAAATGGATTTGGGCCGCTACTATTTTTTTCTTGCCAGCAGGTGCTGATTTTAATTTTATTGGTCTGAAAGCATCCTTTCTGAAATTTTATCGATCTGAACTCCATTGCATCCTCAACAACAGAAATGTCATGTGTTGAAGGCCAAGTCGACTCGAGATTATTTCGGGAGGGGTTTGATAGACTCCGTTCAAAGGGATTAAGAGGAAATTTCTAATTAATTTTTTTTTTGTTTACAGATGGCTCTGTTCTAGAAGCCAGTGGTTTAATTGTTGCCTTTGTTATTGGAGAACAAGTGACAGATTTTTTTTTCAAAATATCTTAATTGCCGGAGACGAAGTCTTTTTTTTAACAAACTTGTGTTGTTTTTCTTAACCAACAAATTTGCGACTTCAATCTCAGACCTAGGCCAGAAGGTGTTGTGTTGGTTTTATTGGAGTTAAATTTCTTAAGATTCAGTCTTATCGGAGACAATGTTTGAAAAATAGCCAATAATTGTGCCACCTGCTCCATTAGCAATTTAACTGTCTTTGAGTGTTCATTGAAGTTTTCAGACGATGGTATTTTACTTGAGACTGTAACAGCAAAAGATTTTTCTACAACTGCAGGCTTTAAAGCTTTATAAATCTTTTGAGCATCATCAAAAGATATATTGTCTTTCGACATGACACTCAAAATACCCTTTTCTTCTTTGTATCTACTGCACAGTGGAAGGAACGTGCCAGGATGAACGCAACCACAATTGGGACATTTTACGCCATTCTTGCACCTTTTACTGTTGTACGCTTTCGGAGCACATACCTCTGGTTTTGTACAATTAGAGCTCACATGTCCAAAACCCTGACATTTTAAACATCATGTGTTTGAACATAAGCTCTAACGACTAGACATTGGTATCTGGCGTAAATAGGGTCTGGTATGGTAGGTTTGCTGAAAGTTATCACCAACGAAGCAGTTGGGACTTTCTTGCCATTTTTTTGAATGCATTATGCAAGCACAATTCTGACTATCTTCTCCATGGTAATATGGAGTAGATCTTATCATGTTATAACACCCTTTGAGTAGTTCAAGGATCTGTGGGATTTCATTGATACTTTGATTTATCAAGAAATGACATTATTATAGATAAGCTTTGTTTTTTTGTACTTGCCTCTACTAAGAGTTCCATTCGGATGGAAACTACAGGATTTGCTTGCCAATAATGGCTTTATTTATTAGAAAAGGATATACAAATCCTTTCCAAATCCATGATTTGGTACCTTGGACAAATCATTCCCTCCCTCCATATTGGAAAACTCTAAAAAATGTTGGAGGTGGCAACCCAAGAGGTTGAAATGCCACCTCCTTCGTTTTCACTGTCTCACAAACGTTAATAGAATCGTCAGACGAGGCTGAGTGAAGTCTCTACACTAATATTTTTATCTGGTTTGGCATTTGAATGTAAGTTATCCATACATTTTTGTTCGGGGCTTCGTGAATGAATAATCACACAGTCGATAATCGGGCACGCCCAGCATAGCCAGTAGTTTAGGTAACTTGAATTAAAGCAAGTTCCAAATAAAAGGGGGACCAAAATACATGTCTTCAGACCCTAGATCATAGAGGTGAGTTTCAGTACGAAGTTACAGTTCCTCATGCCCAAGTTACTACTGACTTTACAAATTATAATATAGTTAATTACCTCAGAGGTTGTCCTCAGTCCGTATAAACAGTCCAAGGCAACACATTATACTTTACAAATTACTACCCATGTACTCATGAAAAATTATCGACTCAGTCCGACCGCATCATCAGTTATGAGTTTCAACCCCATTGTCCACTTGCTTGGCAAGTGCAGATAGGTGTGGCTGGTTCCTGAACTCGAACTGTTAAGATCCTCGGCAGTGCAAAGTAACATGATAGTGGCCTTCAACTTGATTAATCTTTGGTGTTATAAAACTCTTGTACAATGAAATTAAATTTTTACATATCTTTTTTCATTGTTGTTTTAAGGAAAAAACCCTCTTGGTCAACATCACCTTATAAAAAAAGAAGATTAAATAGAGACTCCTATCATCAGTGTCAAAAAAGAAAAAAAAATGTTCAAGAGAGACCTGATAGAAAAGATGGAAGTGATCTAACCCAAGCCTACATGTAAAAAGGTGTAGATCCAGCTAGGCTACCTCGGGGATGCCACCCCCCCTATCCACTATAGTGAGCCCCTAAAGACCACACTTGAATAAAACAACATTTATAAATTAATTCATTTTAATATTTCCTTTTAAAAAATAAAACGTAAATATATAACAGTTATCTATGGTCTATTATTCAGACAGCATTTTACTACATTCTGCACATTGATGAGTATTGTATACTTAGAGCTATAAAATAAATGTCTTATCGTGATGTTTGTTGTTTATATATTTTAGAATTATTTTATAAAATAATAAAATGAAAGTTTTCTACAGGATAGAAAGAAATGGAAGTTTAAAACTACTCAAGCTTAAATATTTTTAATACAAGTAACACAGTATAATAAATTTAATAAATCCAAAACTGGTTTTTAGAAAATTTCAGGAGCAATAAAACCATGTCATCATTAACAAATTTCTCGTAGAAATATATTTCAGGACTGCTTGAATTAAAATAAGAAAAAAGTGGCTACCAAGTTATGTGGTTTGTCTATAGTCTAAATCGATCGACCAGATTTTGATGTGTATATTTTTAACATAATGATTACGAAAATTGACTGAAATAATTGGTTCTTGATGGAAATTGATATTAAATGAAAGCAAAAATATTCCAGAAACTTTCTCATTCCACCCATCTTTGTACCAACAAAAAATATTTGTTACCAAAAATGTCAGTTAAAAAAAGTGAAAATGAACCATTTTTGTAAAAAATAAATAAGGGTCTAAACTGCATCACTTGTGCCATAAACATGTCTTTAGTGTAAATCGTCCTTGATGAAAATCAAGCTTTTAATGAAGGTAGTCAAGGTTCATTTTTGTTTTTGCCGATTATTCCTGAATCATAATATTTTATTGCCGGGATTTCGCATAAGGGTTTACATGCACTGTTCACTTTTCAGTAGAGATTATAAAAATAAGACATAATTGTTGTAATTTGGATGCAGAGGGTGATCTGTGTCGACCCACAGACAAAGGTTTTATTATTATTTTTGTAATTATTCGATTTATTAATTTTAAGTAAGCCTGTTGGGAGAGGAAAAAGGATACATGATTATAACAAAAATAATAATAAAACATCTGTGGTTCAACAGTAAACACAGACCCACCCTCTGCAACCAAATAATAATAATTTGGTATTTTTTTTAGCATTGTGTTTTCTATTTGTGTACTACTAGGTAATCTAAGAACCACTTTCCAAGGTAATTTTGTGTCTCCTATCCATACAAAATCTAAATACATATTTATATATTGATAAAGCAAACCAATTTGGCTATGATAAATTCTATTCGTTCGATACCACAATTATATTGATTATACTCAAAAACAGTTCTTTGAAATACTGTTACCTATAATCTTCCCTTTCATTGTAAAGAGAAATTTTGTATATTTTATTTTTTATAGTCACAACAGGTGTGTCCAAAAACTTAATAATACCATTGAAAAAAAAATAAAAATAAAAGAAACAAAATTATAACATGAAAACAAAAATGTCTCAGGTTATGAAAATTACAATACTTGAGTAGTTTTGTGGCAAGTTAACATAGAATAAACCGAAAGAAATACAAAACAAGTCAGATTTAATTCCAAAAGTGATATTTACTAATCTAAAAGTAAAAACTTCACCTAGGCTACATCTAAGATTATTTCGATGCGACAGAAAATAAAATCACATTAGCCTGTATGTATGTAACAATTCTAATACGTTTACTATTTGTGTCCAATTTCAATTTGGTATAGCGGTTAGTGTTTCTTAAATTTATTGGAGTCTAAAACAGTAATCAAGGCTCATAATTAATTATATAGAACTTTAATTATATACAAAGCAGAAATATGGTTTTTGACAACAGAAAGACAAAATTATATATTTAGAAACGGTGAAAATATTAAAGCCAGAGTTGGCTCTATAATATTCCTACACAACAGCTAATGAATTTGTCGAATGGTGTGTCGTCGGATCTCTTCACAGTATTTCTAGCATTCACAATCAGAATTCGCTACCTATCGCAGATCACTACTTTCCCTTAAATGACGAAACATTGTAGACATTATTCTAATGACCAATATGTTTTTTGTCTCTTTGAAGCTAGACTGGAGCAAAATCGTTACTACAGATTTTGAGAAAATCATATTTTTTCCCTTCTTTTGACACTAACCCAAATTTTTAGTTCAACAAAAATGTCCCGATGTGTCAAAAAAATTCACATATCAAATTTGACTAAAATTGCTGCAAAAAACTATATGAGCTATAACACTGTACCGAAAAACAGTCACATAAATTTTGTAACCTATCACATAAATTTTTCAATATTACGTATATGTGAGAAGTTGCCGTCAAATATTTTTCAAAGACAAAATAATCAGATCAATACCTGAGGTTTTTTTATGAATTGGTATAAAGCAAAAACTCTTTTTTTTTTCCACATCCAAGTTTGTCCTTAAAAATGTTGTTTGTATGTAAGCATGATAGTGGCCCACAAAAAAAAAGATAGGAAAAAGAAATTTAGTAATAGTCTGGAATGGGCTCATATAAAATTCAGAAAAATTTAACTGAAAAGGTCAAAATGGTGGCCTTTTAAACAGTTTTTTGTTCTTATCTCAATTATTCAATTCAGCATGTAATGGTACCTATCTACGATAAAAAATAGTAAAATAAAAGTAAAAAATCTAATTTTAAACCATGATCTCCCAAGAAATGAGATCCTGCAGGGCCAAGCCATCGACACAAATGAAGACACCTTCACATATATACAGTTTAACACGTTAGCTGCTGAGGCCTAATACGATACTCTTGCCTGGAGTGCTACGATTACCAAATTATTTTTGCATCTACCTATGTTAAATAATATAAGGCAATAGTATTTACATTTATAGTTTTGAGTCCGATCGGACCGAAATGTAATTTTTCGGCTTTAATTTTGATCGTAGTATAATGTTTAGGTCCGATCGGTCCGAGGTCATTTTCGTGTTTAAAAAAAAAATCTTAATGGGCTATTTCATTTCTTTATGCTGGCAAGCTCACTATTTTATTTGTCTAATATTTATTTTATAAATACATATATTCATTTTACAACTGTATTCTTTGTGAATTATTCATTACTAAACCAAAATGTTTTTGTAAAATTTTTAATCGGTCCGATCGTGCCGACAAAAAAGTGAAAATATCCACTGATTTTATTATTATATTGAGTAACCATGGTAACGGTTATTAAAGCATACAATATACTATGTCTAACACACGTCTTTACCCAATCCAGAGAATACCAAAATATGCCGATAGGTTGCTGCACTATCAAACTGTGAGCCACAAAACAAAACATTACGTCAGTGACTTTATCGGTCCTATCGTGCCGTAACGCTGCGTGTACATTCACCTTAGTTTCGGTCCGATATGGCAGCTAACGTGTTAAAACGTTGTGACTTTATTACATTCAGAAATATTGGGGAAAATATGGATTTAAAACTAAGGTATATCATCAATTCATGTCAGTGGTGATACACTTTTTTTTTTAACTTTTCTAAAATAATTTAATCATCGATTTTCACTGCATATTATTATTTTCTGTGGGAAAGGATGGGTGAGTGAGGGGAATTTATCTAACGTGTTAAAGATCAACCAGGGTCGAGACTGACATGAGCATAGAGAGTGAATTTTTTTTTAATACATACACATTAACGAGGTCTGTTAGCCCTAACCGCTGTCAAAAAAGTAGTGATATACACAGTTATGATCTACAACAAACCTGTGTAACAACTGTTTTAAACAAACTTACCTTTATAAATAAAATCCCTTGATCTACCAATACAATTTAACAATTTCTACAAGGCCTACGAAACCAACTTTTGGACATTACATTAAAAGAATCTGCTTTTATTACATTGTGTGATGGCGCTGGGTAAACCCATCAACTTGTTCTAATCGAACAAAACTTAAAACATAGAATGTATACATACATTAACAAGGCATGAGTATAAGTCTAATAAATTCTTTTACAAAAACTATCATTTAGTTACGACAGGAACACAAATATATTTTTTGTACTCATCAGTTAATATTTTTAATATCTTTAATTTCTAACTATAAAAAAAAGAACAAAAACTAATATACTGGAGAAAATGGAGATTATAGCAGTGTTATAAATTATTGTAATAAAAAATAAATTATGTATAGTAAATATGACATCAATTATATTTATAGACGAATAGTATAAGGTAGTCAGTATATTTTTAATGTAGGAAAATAAAAATAAGATATTTTGGAAAATTAGTAAATGAAAAAACAAGTTTTAAACTACTGTGCCTCCATTTTTGGAACCATTAATTCTGCAATAGAGAGTTCGCGAGTTTTATTTATCGTTCGAGTGAGTAGTTTGGATATCTCTATCAACTTTTCTCCACACATCTAGTTATGGAATGAACAACCAGCTGAGGAACACATGTATTGTATTTTTTTCTATACACTTATCTTTTGGCAAATATATCCCTCAATGGCTCATTAATTGAGTGTGTATGTGGCAATTCCCGAGTTATCTATCTGAAGCTACACCTTTCTCTATGTAATCTTGGGTTAGTTCTCTCTCTTTCATCTTTCCATCAGGTTTCTCTTGACCAACTCTTGTTCTCTTCTGAACCGACACTATTAAAGGTTTTGAGGGTTAGGTTGTTTTATTTTTCTTCACTCGTTTAACCCTCAATCCTGCATTTTAACACTAAGTGTCGATGAGCAACGTGCGGTGTCAGTTATCAACACACACAAAAAAAAAGGTTTTTGTATTCAATATTTCGCAACTTAGAATCATCCAACAGCAATAAATTTAATACCCCTGTAAAGCTAATGTTCCAAAGATACACATAAAAAAAATACCATAAAATGTTATAAATAATATTTAATTAATCGGTAAATTATGTGTATCTCGCGGCAAACAAGTAACGGAACAACTGCATAGTTGTGAAACAGAAATTTACAGCATTATTTGTCTAATTTTCACCAATTCATATTTCTGTCTAACAAATTTACAGCAACATTGTTTTATACAACGATTTTTCATTTTCCGAACTGTGCTTTCCAAATCTTTCTAAGTGTTACGTTTTTAATCTATAAAAATTAAACAAAATCAAGATTTTTAACATATTATTACAGCGTAAAAATAATAATTTATTCAATTCACCTTTGAGCCTAGTAAATATTATTGTATCAACATATTTTATGTAATATATCATTGTAAAGGTACAAATTAAAGAATTCAATGAAGTTGGAGTGTTTTGGCGCAAGAGAACACTTCACGTTTGTTAGTAATACAAGAAAATGTAATCTCATTGAGCATATAATATCTGTAAAAAGTCATTCTTGTCCAAATACCACAAGTTGACAATTATAATATTTTTCTTTCTCTTTCGAACTATGTATTCCAAATGATCCTAGCTGTCAAAGTTTTTGAGATATATTACATTCTACGAAATAGTAACCAAACAGAACCAGAATCATTTTCTTTTAGGTGCGGTTACAAAATCAATTACTTACATTGATATTTTGTAACCATCTGCACACTATAGAAAAATGAAATTTAGATCTTTCAGTTGGTACAACTCATTACGTCATAGACCTAAATTGAGATATGTATTCTGAACTTAAAATTCCCTTGTCTTGTCCACGTTTTGTGTCAAATATTTGTGCATAGTCTTCCGTGCACGACTCGATTTATTTCTGTTATTGTGAACTTATTTTGTAATGTAGAGTGATTTATTTATTATAATTTGTTTATACAAGTTATAATACGTGTGTTATTGTTTCTAGAGCGTATTTTTTTTTAAGTGAATTATAAGTTTTCAATGATATTGATTTAGACCTCCCTAGTACAAAAACCTTTTATATGGAATTTTGGCTTCGGTTTTTGCAAGATTTTTCATTCCAAACATACTTACTTCAAAACCTTTATATCCAACATGATTTTCACTATATTAAATGTTGAGCTTGAATTATGAGAAAAATTATACAGTATAGTTATAGTTATTATTATGAGTTATAGTTTGATTGGTGTAGCTCGTGTATCACTGAAGAGGACGACCTTGTTGTTGAAACGCGTCTGATACTTAGGCGTATTTTTTTGTGAGAATTGTGTTCTGTGTGTATGTTATACTGTATGATTTTCACTACACACATAAATTCTCTAGGCACCTCTGAGAAAAAATGATATCTTACAAGTTGGGTTTTGCATAATATTACTATTTTGATTTTTTTTTTTTAAAGGAAATAGTTAACGTGCCAATTCTAGGGTCAAAACATTCAAATAATAATATATTCCCTACGTTTTAACCATGGAACACTAAATAAATCAAAATTGAACACACATTCCCTCCCTCCAAAAACAAAGGCACAATTGTTCTGAACAAAATTTAAAAAATCACTATAATAATCATCTAACAAAAAACTCCAGAAAGTAAATAATTCATTTACATATGCAACGTTTAAATATGTAACAGGCTACAAGTTTTTCACAAAACAGACATATAGTTTTGTGCTATATAACAAACATAATAAATTAATGAAAGAATCACACTGTCAAAATATACAATCACAGTATAGTATATAATAAAAAAACAATTAGTAATTTTCCCTGTAAATCTACGATACACAAATAATAATAGAATAAAAATGGGCACTTTAGTATTAGCCTTTTTTGAAGCAAATTAAAAAACCCTAAGCTTAGATCTGTTTATCATATAGGAGAATTTAGTTAGTATCAACTATCGATGAGAAATTGTGCATACATAATCATTTTAAAAGGAATTTTACAAAATAAAATAAATATAAACAAAATTAATCTTACCTAACAAGGTCTAGGAAGCGTTATGTTAGTTTAAGTCTATTTATATTAATATACAGTTGGTGGCATGTAGCTGAGCAGATGTCCTTGCCCAGGAGGGTGAGGATGGGGCAAGGTGAATAGGAGGAAATCCACGAACTACAAAAAACACTCTCTCACCATTTATCGTTCAAAATGATATCTTTCTATTTTCTGTCAGTCTCCTGTCCGTATCTACTACATATATTTTTGTTTCCACAGTTTACAATGGTCATCACTTTGACTAGTGTCAATTTGTGACTGTGTCTTGTTATTTGTAGTGAAATACTGGAAACATCGTTTTATCTTGACTAATATGGTGTGAGTAAGCTTGGCGGGAAACATGAACAGTCGAAGTAGGGAAATTGTCAGTATCGTGTACAAATTTATGAAAGAAGAGGTTGACCAGAAAGACGTTATAATTTCACAGATCAAAGGTAGAGAACAGACTGCAGCAGCTACCAAAGTTTCTGAGTGATTAATTACCAAAATAAACAAGGAGTGAAATAGAAAACTGCGATGATGGTGAAAGATTGTTTTGAACATGTAACAAAATTTATTAAAATAACTATCAGTAATTTTTGAGAAGTGTTCCCTGAATTTCTTTTATATTTAATTGTAATATTAAAAAAAATGTATATTGTAATCATTTTAAAGTTCACTATATTTTTTAATTACAGTAGAACCCCTCTTAACCG
Source organism: Aphrophora alni (assembly GCA_963513935.1). NCBI lineage: Eukaryota > Metazoa > Arthropoda > Insecta > Hemiptera > Aphrophoridae > Aphrophora > Aphrophora alni. Next base: position 18,892,789 of record OY740776.1, on the reverse strand, counting down.
GTCTAGTCGGGACTGACACCTGGGCCGGTTGCCCGTTTGACCGGTTAATCCGAGGTTCCCGTGAAAAATCAGTTTTCGTTCAAAGAAAGCTTATTTAATTAGGTAGCACTAAAAATTATGCAATAAAGATGTTATTGCAACTCATTTTATTGTACATAAATGTATTGTATATATTATGTTATGTATATTATACATCAAACATGAAAAAATTAAACACTACAAAGCTTTTTTACAGATTCCCCTCTGTCAAGTCTTTTGACACATTTAACCGCGTCTCAAACGAAACCAACAAACGCTTCCAAGAAAACTGAAAAGAAATGTTATGTTTTCCATAATGTAGGCTATACTAAATTGATTCGTGGAAAAAAAGCTTCCCATCAAACGTTTTTGTCTGTGTATGTCTGCTATACCGACGGGTTCCAATGCCGCAGTGTTTTTATGCCGCCGACAATGGGATACCGCTATTGACAAAGTCGTTTGACTCGCCGCTGCTTTGGTGCCGCCGACAATGCGATACCGATATCGACAAAGTCATTTGACTCGCCGCTGCTTTGGTGCCGCAGTGTTTTTACGTCGCCGACAATGGGATACCGCTATCGACAAAGTCGTTTGACTCGCCGCCGCTTTGGTGTTTCAATTACAATTTATTTTCGGAAACTCTCATCCTACACTACGATATAGGCCGGTTAATCCAAGGCCGGTTAACAGAGGTTCTACTGTATTTAAATTGATTCTCTGTAATTTGTGTTACAACCCAAATAAGAGAACTATTTCATTGTTCTGTAGTTAATTTATTGGCCTGCAATTTTTGCCTTTTAAAAGTAGCGTGTGTGATAATGATCATACAGACCGATGCACACATCTACTTGTTTTAAGAATACTAGTTATACAATTATCTAAATCATTATATTTTAATACGATATTCAATGCGCATTCATCTCATATGATACATCTTAATATTTGATTATTGTTATTGCAGTATAGTTGGAAAAAATGGCTTTCTAGCTTATTAACATGTTTAATATTACATACAATATGGATTAGTAATAAGTTGGTATTGAAATGTTATGGTTAAAATAAATTTTTCATAAATTTATTCATGTCTATGAATAACTAGCATTATCTTAATACTGAATTTACCCAACAAAAACTCACTTCGGTAAAGGGGATCCGGCTAATACTAAAGTACCTAAAAATGATTAAATTATTTCTATGTAAATTAAAAAATAAATCAACCTAACCTAGTTTTAAACGAAATAAATTTCAATTTTAACAAGACGCTTTATATATAAAAAAAAAATTAAAACAACAGTTTTAACAATTTTAATTATTAACACTACGTTAAATTAACTAATAACAAGTAAACGTATCGTAACATTTAAAGACATACCTTGAGGCCAATACTGTGTTAAACTTAACTTCTAGCTAAAACTATAACTAAATGTACTGTATATAGTAAAGCTTTGAATATCAAAGATGAGTAGAACGTGTGCTAACTTTTTAATGTATCTAGAATAACCGAAGCTGCTCTTTCAACGTCCCAATCACATTTATCTAACGTCATCTCACAATGATGTCTTGATGCTAAACCTAACCTGAAACAAAATTTGAAATAATTTGAAATAAACAGCTAATGTTTACATGATATTGAGTGTTCGATTCACAAAATTCCTTGGAATAGACCTTATACTATCTTTTATTCATTTCAGTGCTTGGCAGTTGCTGTATTATTATTGTAATGTTCCCCTATTTTGTTATTTATTTATTTCTAATATTAACTTTATTATTAAAAATATGGTTTAATCGGATATATCCCATCATTTGTGTTAATTTGTGGACATAAATAACGAATAAACAATGTTTCCAGAGTTTTAAATACACTCTTGTTATCAAGTGTAAAACTTAGAACATAAAAAGAAAGAGAAAAAACATCAGATAACCTTGTAGCCGGAGGCCATGTTGGAAACTAAAACTAAATAACCTTATTAATAACATGATGTAACCCCCCCTCTTCCAATTAATCTATTTTCTACTCAAGTCACAGCACGAAGCAGATATAGAAAAATGCTACTCATTCGGAAACAAATCTGTATTAGCTTTTAACCTACAATGAAGTGCAAAATGAAATTATTTGCATGTTTGGAATATCCAAGTCACATATACAGTAGAACCCCTCTAATCCGTCACCTTCGGGACTGGGGGCATGGTCGGAACGCAAAAAGGTCGGATTATCCGAAAAAAGTCAATATTTATTACATATTATATAAAGAGATTTTTTAAAGGTAACTAAAACTTTTAAAAGTCTATATAATAAAGTCTATATATAAACTTTGCAAATACTATAGCAAATTAATAGACACAACACGAGAGATGACACAGCACTGGAGAGGGATGACACAGCACTGAAGCGGGAAAGCGATAACAAACCGGAAAGAATGGCGTCAGACGGGCCATGAGTCATTGACAAATCGGCAAGTCGGCACAATATCGCGAGATCGAGCACGGTCGGATTAACTGGAGTAACGGACCAACCGAGGGCTGATTAGAGGGGTTCTACTGTAATTATTAAATAAATGAATATCACCTGTGTATATATCCGTCGCAAGATTTCTTAGTCGTATTAAAAGGATGACATGATTCAGAGCCGTAACATGTCAGTCTTTTAATACGACTAAGAAGTCACATGACGGATAAATACACAGGTGATATTAAATTATTTAATAATTATGAAATTAGTATTAAACGAGCAAAAATTATCTGTCTAATTGCCTACTTTTAATATAAATGCTAGTATCAGATGACGCATACTAAATGTAAGTACACCTACAAAGAAATTTATAATATTAATTTAGCTGCAAGAGCTGCAGAGTCAACATTAAGAACGGAGATAATTTACATAATTTTTCATTTAAAAGTTGTTCTAAGTCTTTTAACCTGACTTAGTGACAATTGACTGTTCAAGAGGGCTGTAGTGAAATTAACAAGAAAGGATGTTGATTCCGTTACCACAGAATATGTTACAATAATAAAATACAATAAATTAAAAAAATTAATTAACTATATTTCACAATAATAATATAATTAAGAAATTATTCCTTAATGTACATTTCCGTATCCATGTTACCATCATCGGAGGGTTCTAATGACTCAAGAGTTTTTAATTAGAACCCTCCAATTACGGTAACATGGTTACCGAATGTACATTAGGGAATTACAGTAACGAAATATAGTTCATTAATTTTTTAATTCACCGTTTTTTATTATTATACCTCATTTTGTGGTAGGGGAACAAAATACTTTATTGTGACATTCTATTCTCAGTTTATTAGTTAACTAAATATTAACAAGTGAAATGGAAAAGAGAGATATAGATACATCGAGCTTCACGTTGAAGTGACAAATTAAAATACAATTTGTATGTACTAAAAGAAAAGCTAAAGGTTTAAAATTCAAAATCACATGAGAACACATTGTTTTAAATTATTATATTTATTATGGATAAACCTAAAACTTTAATATTGTGATAAAAAAAGAAAATTATATACAATTTATTTTAATTAGTCTCTCAGTTCACTAACTTAAGGACACAAAATTATTAAAGTTCTTATTTT